>LPNX010316325.1:207739-326223 GCA_001517045.1 Pseudotsuga menziesii | reverse complement strand
TGGTTGCTATGACATGTGTTTGATCTCCTTCAGTTGAGATTAAGTCATTTATTGCACTCCAACTTCAGTTAGGGATTGGTGAGTCAATTAAGGTTTTTTATCAAGTGGTTAACTGAGTGGTATTACATGGCAAAGATTCAGTTAAGCTAGACTCATGCATGGGAATTCAAATTGTCCCTTAGTTATTTGAATTATTCATTGAGTTAAGTTATGGCTCATGCATGGGAATTGTAATCCTTTATTGTTTATATAATATACAGAGAGGAAACCTATTTGGTTCCTGAAAATTTCCAATTCATGAGTAATTGTTAATAATTCTTTAATGAGATTGAATCTTAGTTCCTAGATCATGTGCAATAATTAATATGTCTAAATTGGAATATAGGTTAGGATGTCACATCTGCTTGCACTTATGCATTGCCTTATGACCGTTCCATATTAACCTTAGCTACGAACCCATTCCATGGTATCATGGAACCTTCATGCTGTTGTTAGAAGTGGTACTATGTGAATGGTAGAGCTTTCCTATACATGGGTGTCCTAGTTAGCTCCCTTTTGCATTTGGAACCCATGATGTGATTCCTCTCTTAGGTCCAGGAGTCATTTGTATAGTACCGCCATGACTTTGAGCAAGAGCCTCATACTCCTCTTGATCTTTTTGTTGGCCTTTGTCCCCAGGACTCCCTTATGTCAAGTTGTAATTACATTATCATGAGCTTTTCCTGCCTCATTGAGCCTTATACTCGCTTCTTTGACTTTGAGTATTAGCCATATAGCCCGAGCTTGTCTCATGTCTAGCCACACAAAGCCATTTTATATATCCTTTGTAGCTTGATTCCCTAATTTTACCAGGAGGGGAAATTCCCCTGAGTGTCGTTATCCTACACATGTGTCCTTGCATTAGGCATAGGTATGTTTCACTGCTTGGAACTAGCTTGTTTTCCCATTTGACACTCATCTCCTCCTAGTCTGTAACTATAAAGCAATTTTATTCTTTTTCAAGATTTCCAAATATTTGAAAAAGTCCAAAAAAAAATTTAAAAACAAAAAAGTCAAACAAGAAAAGATGTTATCTTTGGCAGGAGTCAAGTCGTGTCGTCTTCGAACAGAGAACTGTATATCACATCTGTTCGTTGGATTAATAGTTTGACTTTAAGAGCTGTACTCATTTATCTGATTTTATCTCCAACGACTGGTTAAGCTTCCAATCACTATGGAGCCTCTCTCGATTCCTCCTGTGTCACAAAGATGTCCCAGTTTTGTATATCAAGTCTATGCTACCTACATTTAGTCACCATTCACCTTTATGCTCTTGTTCGAAGGAATTTGAAACCTGAGTCGTCCATTCCTTAGTTATCTTGACTTTGCATGTCGGCCATTCCCGGTACAGTTACTATTTTGAGCACCTTATGATTGAGTCCTTCCACATTATACAGCTTTGCTGAGTACCTAGTGTTGGATGATGGGAGTTGCCTTAATGCCCTCCTTTCAACAGATTTCATCCCATAGACCTTTATATCATTTATTCTGGGATAAGAATCTAGAGTAATTTTTTAGTGCCTTGAGACTTGCAGTCATCAGTGGCAGGTTCTCTTGCCATCGAGAGTTTTTTGGGAATACATCAATGTCCCCTAATCGATGGATTATCTCAAGTGTTCGACTTTAACACATTTATTCAAACTTGTTAGTTTGCACTCTCGTACCTTGATTCCCATTTTCATTATTGGTGGGTGATCTCGCGTCTGTTAACAGTATACATCAATGACCGTTAATCAGATGATGGACTACTATGTTCGACCTCAACAACCCTATTCACATAGTAGGACATGTACTCGTACCAGTTTGTGTAGAATACCTTCTTGACTGGTGGCATCTCTTATATGCTACCTCCTTAATCATGCCAATGTTCATGAGATTTCAGCTCTCATGATTTGATTCCAGTATATGTCATACATTTCCAACCATTATGGAGATCTTGATCCATTGTATATCTTCAGTCTTCATGGATATCATGATCCTTTGTATATCTTCATCATGGAGATTCTGATCTATTTATATTATATGTGGCGATGACCACATATGTCATATTGTATAATGCCTATTCATGGCCATTGTACTCTTATGTTTCTGGGACTGCTATATGTATTTGCGGTTATGTGTAGAGTTGTATCATTGTATAGTGTTGATTGGATGGATGGTTCTTCCACTGGGTTCTTCATCACTTCACTTTCGGGATGGACTTATAATGTATTTCTACCATCGTATGACCCCTCTAACCTCACACATTAGGGGGCATCTGTTATAGCTAATTTCACCACACATGGTGAATCACACTTTTATGGCCTTCCCCGTCCCTTTGCAGACTCCTTAGACCCCATGGACCATTTTTGTACCTTAGATTTTTCCAAGATCATCCCTAAAAACATGCAAAAATTTCCATATGCGACTTTTAAACCTTTTCTCACGTATATACGTGGGTTTGACCCCTAAAACCGTGTACATCGAGATGTGTGCAAAATGTCAAATTCTTTTGGAGTTTTCCTTGATGTGGATTCGACTTAGTTGTCTCCTGGCCTTCCATATGCCTTGAGATCACTTGGATTCGACCTTTCATTACCCCATTGAAGAGATATATAAGGAACCCATTGGATACATTGAAGGCATGATGAATTGAGAGCAAGAGAACTATTTCCGATTGTTGCCGGAGCTTATACTTGAGTCTGCATCTCTTTGTCCCTTGAAGCACTTTTGTGTTCTTCCCAAGCTTTCCCTTTGCTTGTGAGCTTGCTATTGAGAGATGGAGGATTGAAGTGGTGGAGGCCCAAGTGGGGGACTTAGTTTCTCCGATTCGCAGACGTGCCGATAGAGGTTGTCTCTATTGTAATCTTTGTTTTATTTTAATAGAAATATCTCTTCCTATCCAAGAATGTGTATTTGAATGAATATTTGATCCATGGATGATTTCAAATGCTTATATGTTATTGATTATATATGCTAGAGTAGAGCTAACACAATTATATATAGTATGCTTGTCTTCTTTATTGAATGTTGAGGAAGCAATTTATCAATTCAAGCTGGAGTTGGAAATCTCAACGGGGATCTACATCAACCATCCAGAATAAGGTACGAATCGAGATCCTTTAGTGTTAGATATTTGGTTTCTCTTTCATACAAGAAAGGATTGATTTCTGGATTTAAGTTGTTTGTTGTGGTACCCCAAGCCATAGGAATTTCTCTCCGTAACACATACTCAAAGTAAGGAGTTTCAACCAGTGATTCATTCCAATTCAACAGACAACAATTTTCATGTCAAACACTAAAGTATATATATACTTACGATTCACCATACGAATAGAATTGTCGTGACACACAGGAGAGAAGTCTTCCTTGATAATTATCATATTGTTTCTTGTTACTTGCAACAATTCAATTCTTAGTACCTCTATGTTGAGCCCATATATTTCTAAGTGCTGCAACTTGAGCTCTGATACCATATGTAACATACCCAAAAACCTGAGCCAATCTTGGGGTGCGCAGTATAAAAACAATTATGAATATTATGAATATTAAGAGCCTTCAAAACATAATCACACAATTTCTAATTCACATAATCAATCCCACTCAGTACTATAATAAGACATAATCATTATATTAGTCGCATGGCGATCCTTTAAATGAAATTCCAACTACATATTAACTGTTTCCTTTAGTTATAGTTAACACCATCCATATCAAAATACCATATTTGTACTTGATCTCGTAGGTACAATAGTCGTAGGTGAGGGTTGAGTCTCCTAAGTCAACTGAGGAGAAAACAACAAGGTTAGATTACGTCGATGATAAAGAACTAACTTATAAAATATGTCCATAAAAGAACTGATTTCTCTATACTTGTCGTCTGATGGTTAGTGTTATAGCTGATTTTACCACACATGTTGAATCACACTTTTATGGCCTTACCTATCCCTACGCAGACTCCTTAGACCCCATGGACCAATTTTGTTCCTTTGATGTTTCCTTTATCATCCCTAAAAAAATATCAAAGTTTCCATACGCGACTTTTAAACCCTTTATCGCATATATACGCGGGTTTGACCCCTAAAACCACGTACATCGATATGTGTGAAAAAGGCCAAATTATTTTGGTGTTTTCCTTGATGTGGATCCAACTCACTTGTCTCCTAAACTTCCATATGCCTTGAGATCGCTCAGATTCGACCTTTCATTACCCCATTGAAGAGCTATATAAGGAACCCTTTGGATACATTGAAGGCATGAGGAATTGAGAGCAAGAGAACTATAGTCCATTGTTGACAGAACTTGTGCTTGAGTCTACATCCCTTTGTCTCTTGAAGCACTTTTGTGTTCTTCCCAAGATTACCTTTTGCTTGTGAGCTTGCTATCAAGAGATGGAGGATTGAAGTGGTTGAGGCCCAAGTGGGGGACTCGACTTCTTCGATTCGCAAACGTGCTGACAGAGGTTGTATTCATTGTAATATCTGATTTATATTAATAGAAATATATTTTCTTATCCAATAATGTGTGTTTGAATGAATATTTTATCCATTGATGATTTCGAAAACTTAAATGTTATTGATTATATATGCTAGAGTAGAGATAATACAATTATATATAGTATGCTTGTCTTGTTTATTGAATGTTGAGGAAACAATTTTTCAATTCAAGGTGAAGTTGGAAAGCTCAATAGGTATCTACATCAACCATCTAGAATAAGGTATGAATCGAGATCCTTTAGTGTTAGTTGTTTTGTTTCTCTTGCATATAGGAAAGGATTGATTTCTGGAGTTAAGCTATCTGTTGTGGTACCCCAAGCCATAGGAATTTCTCTCCGTAACAGAATTGGAGATTCTACTGGGGATGTTCCCTTTTTTTCTTTGGGGTTTGGGGGCACAATGTGCTTGATATTATTGACTTGCTCTTTGTTTCTCCTTGTTTCTATGTTGAATTTTATAGGATGTTCATCCATTGACACTCCCCTTTATTGGTTTGACCCTTGGCCTACTTTTTACCATTGTCTTCTTTGTATACTCAACTTTTTGGCCAAAAGTCACGTACATACGCGGATTTTTGGCAAAAAGTCGCGTATACATGCAGGTTTTTGGCCAAAATCCACGTATACATGCAGCTTTTTGGCCAAAAGTCCTGCACATACACAGTTCTTTAAACAGTCGTGTACATCTTCCCTTTTGGTGAGTTTGATATTGTGGAAAGTTGCTGGGTGGGTTGTGAGTGTGGTTGGGTCTTCCTTGAGTCTGATGTTGTCTGTTGGATGCTTCTTTTGTGACCAGAGACCACATTTTCATTGATTTTTCTTTGAAATTATTTTTAGTCATTTATCCTTTTTGTTTTGCCATTAGTGCATTACTCTATTTTGTCTCGGTGTCTTGTCGGGCTTGTGTTTTATACTTGTTGTAGAGACTGAGAGTTTTAGATGAATTTTATTGCATTTTTCATTATTTTATATTGAAAAATACAAGGTAGTTGCATTTTTTGCATATGGATTTGAGGAGGTGCTTGCATTGGATTGCTTGGATGAGAGTTGTGTTTAGGCTTTCAGATAGGAAGGATTGCATTAGCATTCGGAAAAGAATATGTATTTATGCATCTCATGTAGTGGCATACCCTATTTTTCATTTGACAAAGATTGCACTTAGCATTGTTTATTATGGTGTGCATATTTACTTCACTGCCAAGTCATAACTTCATTGGTTGCACGACCATTTCCATTTGAGTAATCACAGCCATTAAAATCAACGCATAATTTAAAATGAACTACACATTTTTCTTTTATAGGGTTCGGAAACAAGATTAGGTTTTAGGGTCTTGGAATAGTTCATTGTGAGTAAATTCTCCAAGACCACTAAATAACAACATGTATGTGTCTGTCTAGGTGAGAGTGTGAAATTCCTTGGTATAATTAGTGTTTCTCAGGATCCTCCTCTTACAAGGGAGTTAAGCACGAGGCAGTGTGAGCGGTTATTAATTGGGATGACCCCTAGTCATAACTGAGTAGCACTAGAGATATTTCCAGGATTGTATTCGTATCTGGGGGCTCTTTCAAGAGTTTCAAGCTTTGCTATCCTGCCCATACGATCAATCCTACCTGCAACTATCCGCCTGAGCATTGGTTATATTGAGGTGACCTTAGTTGCCTTACCTAAGTATCACAGCGGGTGTCGTGGCCAGGTAGAGGTCGGATAACACAATCACTTTATGCATTGAAGATGAGGGTTGCTATAATTGGTTATGTACCTCTGCTTGTAGTGTATGGGAGTTTCAAGCCTCTCTTAAGTGAGACATACCTGCTGCATTTGGGAGTTCACATATCCTCCCCTTGGTTTGCTTGTATTTTAGCTGTAGATTTTCTTAGGAGTGTGCTCTTTGTGCGCTAGTTGGCCTTTAGGATCGTGGTTACTTGAGTATATTTTTGCTCTCTTGAGTTCGAGTCATTTTATTTTCGGCATGCCTGGTATCCTATCACCCGTCCTTGGTCCCAGTACAAACCCTGGTGTCAGACTTGGGGGCATCACAGCCCCTTACCGTGCTCATAGATTTGTGAATGGTCATATTCCATCCTCTACTCCATTTGTGGAGTATTTTTATTCCTTTCGCTCGGTCTTTACACTGGTGGTCACCCTCGTGGGGGTGGTAGTGGATGCATGAACGTTGGGTCTACACCTTACTTTCCTTTTTATGTCCCATCGTTCACCACATTGTTTCCTTTGGGTGCAGTTGTCATGATCATTCCTCCCTATATCCTATAGTTTGGATTCTTTATTGACTATTTTGAGTTGTTTTGGACTAATATGGTTGTCATGTAGGGTCCTGTTTTTCTACACTCTCTCCGAGGTTTTGACCCGTTCGTTCCTTTCATAGGTATCATGTCTAAACTTGAATATAGATTATGATTTCACATACGCTTGCATTTTTTATGACCTTATGACTGTTTCATTTTAACCTTAGGTACGAACCCATTCCATGGTATCATGGAACCTTCATGCTATTGTTAGAAGTGGTACTATGTGAATGGTAGAGCTTTCCTATACATGGGTGTCCTAGTTATCTCCCCTTTGCATTTGATACCCATGCTGTGAGTCCTCTATTAGGTCCACAAGTCTCTTTTAGTCCAGCCATGTCCTTGAGCAAGAGCTTCATACTCTTCTTGAACTTTATGTTGGCCATTTTCCTGGGACTCCCTTATGTCAAGTTGTAATTGCATTATCATTTGATTTTCCTACCTCATTGAGCCTTATCTCGGCTTCCCTGACTTTGAGTATCATCCATATAGCCCGATCTTGTCTCATGTCTAGCCTTGCAAAGCCATTTTATATATCTTTTACAGCTTGATTCCCCATTTTTATTAGGAGGGAAATTTCCCCCAAGTGTCGTTATCCTACACATGTGTCCTTGCATTGAGCATAAGTATGTTCCACTGCTTGGAACTAGTTTGTTTTCCCATTGACACTCGTATCCTCCTAGTCTGTAACTATAAAGCACATTTATTCTTTTTCAAGCTTTTCAAAATATTTGAAAAAGTCCAAAAAAATCAAAAAACCAAAAAGTCGGACAAGAAAAGATGTTATCTTTGGTAGCAGTCAAGTCGTGTCACCTTCAAATAGAGCACAGTATATCACATCCGTTGGTTGGGTTAATAGTTTGAATTTAGGAGCTGTACTCATTTATCTGAGTTTATCTCCATCGACTGATTAAGCTTCCAGTCTCCATGGAGCCTATGTCGATGCCTGCTATGTCACAGAGATGTCCTGGTTTTGTATATCGAGTCTATGCTACCTACATTCAATCACCATTCACCTTTATGCTCTTATTTGAAGGAATTTGAAACCTAAGTCGGCCATTCCTCATTTATCTTGTCTTTGCATGTCGGCCATTCTCGGTTCAATTACTGGTTCGTGCACCTTATGATCGATTCCTTCCACATTATACAGCTTTGCTGAATACCTCGTGTTGGATGATGTGGGATGCCTTAATTCCCTCCTTCCAGCGGATTTCATCCGATCGACTTCAGATCATTTATTCTGGGATAGGAATCTAGAGTCATTTTTGGAGTGCCTTGAGACTTGTAGTCATCAGTGGTAGGTTCTCTCACCATCGATAGTTTTTTGGGAATACATCAATGTCCCCTGATCGATGGATTCTCTCAAGTGTTCGACCTCAACACATTGATTAACACTTGTTAGTTTTCACTCTACTACCTTGATTCCCATTTTCATTATCGGTGGGTGATCTCGCATCTCTTAACGGTATACATCAATGACTGGTAATCAGACGATGGACTACTATGTTCGACCTCGAAACCTCTATTCACATAGTAGGACATGTACTCATAGAGATTTGTGTAGAAGACCTTCGAGATTGGTGGCATCTCATATATGCTACCTCCTTGATCGTGCCAATGTTCATGAGATTTCTGCTCTCGTGACTTGATTCCAGTAGATGTGAGATATTTTCAGCCATTATGGAGATCTTGATCCATTTTATATATTCAGTCTTCATGGAGACCATGATCCTTTGTATATCTTCATCATGGAGATTCCGATCTATGTATATTGTACGGAGTGATGACCACATATGTTATATTGTATCATGCTTATTCATGGCCATTGTACTCTTATGTATCCAGGACTGCTATATGTATTCACAGTTATATGCAAAGTTGTATCATTGTATAGTGTTTATTGGGTGGCTAGTTCTTCCATTGGGTTCTTTATCACTTCATTTCTGGGATAGACTTATAATGTATTTCGGCCATCGTATGACCCCTCTGGCCTCATACATTACGGGGCATCTGTTATAGCTGATTTTACCACACATGGTGAATCACACTTTTATGGCCTTCCGTGTCCCTATGTAGACTCCTTAGACCCCATGGACCATTTTTGTTACTTTGATGTTTCCTTGATCATCCCTAAAAACATGTAAAACTTTCCATACGCGACTTTTAAACCCTTTATCACGTATATTATATGCGTGTTTGACCCCTAAAACCATGTACATCATGATGTGTGAAAAAGACTAAATTCTTTTGGAGTTTTCCTTAATGTGGATCCGACTCACTTATCTCCTGTCCTTCCATATGCCTTGAGATCGCTCGGATTCGAACTTTCATTACCCCATTGAAGAGCTATATAAGGAACCCTTTGGATACATTAAAGGCATGAGGAATTGAGAGCAAGAGAACTATATTCCATTGTTGATGGAACTTGTTATTGAGTCTGCATCCCTTTGTCCCTTGGAGCACTTTTGTATTCTTCCCAAGCTTACCTTTTACTTGTGAGCTTGCTATCGAGAGATGGACAATTGAAGTGGTGGAGGCCCAAGTGGGGGACTTGGTTTCTCCGATTCGCAGACGTGCCAACAGAGGTTGTATTCATTGTAATCTTTGATTTTATATTAATAGAAATATCTTTTCCTGTCCAATAATGTGTGTTTGAATGAATATTTTATCCATGGATGATTTCAAATTCTTATATGTTATTGATTATATATGCTAGAATAGAGCTAACACAATTATATATAGTATGCTTGTCTTGTTTATTGAATGTTGAGGAAGCAATTTATCAATTTAAGCTGATGTTGGAAAGCTCAACGGGGATCTACATCAACCGTTCGGAATAAGGTATGAATCGAGATCCTTTAGTGTTAGTTGTTTTGTTTCTTTTGCATATAGGAAATGATTAATTTCTGGAGTTAAGTCGTCTGTTGTGGTACCCCAAGCCATTGGAATTTCTCTCCATAACAGTTAGTCTAATTCCTTTCCATCATTGGAACACATCCTCTCTACAACCACCACTTTGAAGATCGTGTTAATTCAATGTACATAATAACATCATAATTCAAAGTATTTATTTGGTAGTGTAAGCCACATAATACGATGATGGAATATTTATATAATCAAATTTAACTATTTTGGATACCACTCAAATGTGAAAATAACTTGTGCAACCGAAATATTTCCTACAACTTTCCTCCCAACCATTCACTCTATTTGGCGTATTTTATTCCACTTAGAGTCACTCCGAGCTGGGTGAAGAATCCACAAGGTAAAGAATAAAGCTAGAACTTTTCCCAAGATCCATAAACATGATCTGAGGTTTAAACACTCAATTATAAATAATTAAACATAGTACTAACTTGTAGTTAACCGACCATAAAAAGGGATAGAATTTACACAATAATTCTAGCGTTTTAGAAGGGTCGATCTCCCTTTGGATCATCTAGCCTTTAATTGATCGAATCTCTCATCGGTCATACAAGATTTAGAACTCTACCTTGTTTTTAGTTAAGATGGTGATCATACAAAGATTGGATCTCTTGAATATGAAACTTGGCATCTCATAAGCTAGATCAGAATGCAAAAAAGGGAAACATTTATACAGTATTTGAAACTACTCAAGAAGAAAAGGGGATGTAGTAACTCTGAATGGTACAACTGTAATACTTTTAAACACAGTTATATATATACACACACATTTGAGATCTAACAATTAAATGGTTATCGTTTTCAGAAAACACATATTTACTCATAAATTATGCGCAAGAAAGGGATGAAAACTCAGATCCAGAGGCCTGACAATCAAATCACTGGCAAAGTGCAGACATTAATATCACATGATATATATATATATATATATATATATATATATAACTCAGTTCATAAAATCCAACGCTCATGAATGTTTAACATTCCGATAGCTGGCAATATATACATATACAGATCCAAAATGCATTAAATAGTGCATGCAAAATAGAATAGATCAAACGCTAGTAATCAAACTCCTGATCCAAAACAAATTAAAAATACAACATATAAAAATAGATCAAATGCTGGTAATCAAACTCCCGATCCAAACGAATTAACAATGCAAGAATTGGTAAACAAACTCCAGATCCAAAACGTTTTAACCAATGCAGGCGCACGCTGGTAATCAAACCACAAAATCAAAAAAAAATTATACAATGTAGGAAATGGTAAACAAAGTCCAGTTCCAAAATGTTTTAAACAATGCAGGAAATGGTAAACAAAGTCCAGTTCCAAAATGTTTTAAACAATGCAGGAAATGGTAAACAAAATCTAGATCTAAAACATTTCAACCAATGCCAGCACACGCTGGTAATAGATCCAAACACGGGTAATCAATCTCCAGAATCCAAAAAGTTTTAAAGAATGCAAGAAACGGTAAACAAAATCCAGATCCAAATTGTTTTAACAAATGCAGGCACACGCTAGTAATAGATCCAAATGCTGGTAATCAATCTCGAGAATCCAAAACATTTTAAACAATGCAGGAACAATAAAATAGATCCAAACGTTGGTAAATAACTCCATAATCCAAATTTTTTTAAACAATGCAGGAAATGGTAAACAAACTCCACATCCAAAACGTTTTAACCTATGCAGGAAAATGATGGTAATAGATCCAAACGTTGGTAAACAACTTCAAAATCCAAAATGTTTTAAACAATGTAGGCACAATAAAATAGATCTTATCCAAGAGGCAATGATTTAGATATACAAAACACATTGCATTCCATATCTTATCACAATAAAATTGCATTCCCATCAAACCGTTTAACATCAAAGGCATTTAACCCAAATCGAAATCCTAATAAGATCTCTGTCTCATTCAACACTGAAATTGTATTCTAAAGACCAAAAATAATGTAGGGAAAAGGTTATCCATTGCATATCTAATTATATACTCAAAAAATCTCTAGACCTAAATCACCTTTGGGTCGCATCCCAAATCAAACAGTTTAAATGGGAAACGTATTGTAAAGTTACCTCTCCCCGCAACATATTTTTAGGTCATGTATGATTTAACCCTATAGTTGGGTGCACCAAGTCACTTAAACCCTATACCAAATTCTAAATATGTAGATGTATAAACTCCAAGTTCGATTCACGAAGATCCTCTTCTCCTTCACATTTATCTTCTTTAATATTGTTATAGTTTCTTTTTTTTCCTCTAGCGTATGTGGTAGTAAAAAATAACATTATTATTATTACATTCTCCTTTTAGCATACAACCCTATCATGCTAGTGAAGACATCTATATCCCAAAAAGATAATTTTTACCAGCTACTTTCTCATGTAGATGAGCTGTAGACTTAGTTATATCGATTTCACCTAAGGTCTAGCTTATTAGTAATTTACTAGATTCAAAATTCATGATAGCTTTATAATATTTTGTGCAAAAAATGTAATTTCATTCGACATAAATTTGGGGGTTTCGACCATCTCTTATTAATAATTAAGTTAAGGAATTAATCATATTATTTGAAATATATATATATATATAAAGAGATATCTTTAGTGTAATACCCTTTCTGTTATAGTTAATAAAATTAACTTTAATTCATGTTAAAAAGTGTAGATCATGCTTTGAGCATGTAGGGATTCTATGAGTAGGTAAATTACCATTAAAAGGCTTAAAGTATAAGGTGAGGATTTTGACTTACTTCCTCTTGGTATGCCATTGAACCCAAGATGACACCAAGTAAACTCTACTAGGCCCCCAAGGATATACTCATCTTTTACCTTTCCCCTCCTAGGGGATTCGTCCCCAATCATCATTTTAGTCATGAAAAGCTTTCATCCTCCTAACCCTCTCAATTTCATCCACAATTTGATGAAATTGGGATCATTACTTACTATTTGTGCTAGAAATTGTTCCTAGATTACAAGAGGAACAAGCTAGTTCAATCTCAAAATAAAAGAAAAATGGAATTGGTTTTTATGATTTTTTGTTTGAAAATTCACCAATCAAGAAGGTAAATCATTAATAAGATAACAGAAGTACCGAGTCATGAAATAATATGAAGGACAGAGGTGCAAACACATAAAATATAAATGTAAACCATTACAAACACAAGAGTGACTTCATCCACAACATATAAGCATTTACATGAATAAAAACCATTAACCAAGAAATGAGGTTATATATTGAGTGGTCAAACAAAGATAAATGGCTTATAATTATGTATATATCAGTCTCATTCTTCAAACTTACATTAGAGTTATGAGCATTAGCATGAACATCTATCCAACTCTAAAGCCCCTTCTTGAACAAAATTCGAACCCATGTTTGTCTTCATTTTATCATCACAAAGGTAGAGTTGTTCCATAACGAACTTCTAGGTCGATATTTAAAGAAGTTACATCAATTAGTTACACGCTAACTCAAAATATTTAAAGACAATTAACCCAAAAATAACAAATTCGACTCTCGAAAATTTGATGAATTTTCTGAAAAATGGGTCTCACAAATGCCACCATATATCTCTATCCATGATAGTTGTATGAAAACAAAGAGAGGTTTTTTTAAATAAATCCATGAAGAAGAACAACCTTTCTTGGTTTTTAAAAATTCCCCTTTAATTGATCGAAATACATGCTGGAAATTTGTGACTAAAATAGGAAACTATTAAATAATTCAAACCCTGAATAATAGGCCACAAAGATGAATTCGAATCTCTCAAACGATGACAACTATTGCAAAAATGAGATAGGTTTTTATGAATGAATTCCTTATTAACAAAATACTCTTTGGTATTTCTAAAATTCATATCCATTTCCTCGTAATCCGTGCTCAATTAAAATGAATAAAATAGGAAAAACAAAGCATAACTATGCACTTATTTTTCTTCTTAAAGCCTTCTTAGCCACATTTCACTGTAATTTGGCTTTGTGTACTTCTTTTAGAAAATTTAAATATTTTCAATCTCCGTGTCTATAAGAGTAAGACTCATAACCAAAACTAAAAATCGTAATATTCAAAACCACGATTTTCACAATTATTCATTCAACTTCATACACTTGTCATGATCTATGAAACTAGGTTATGTACAGGTGTCATAATGTATTCAATAGGTGTCTGAATACTTCCCATTATCTTTGATTGCAACAGCCATGATATACCCTTAATCCACCACTCTTCCAAATGATTCCGTGCTACAGGAATCTCCTTATGACATTTTTTAACAAAGAGCTCAAAACAAGGGTTAGACCTTGGATATATACCATGAATTAAAAAACATTTTTAGACTTCGAAAGACTATAATACTTAATAATCCATTAAAATAAAACTAATACAGAAAATAAATAACTTAAAACAAACTATAAGTTATAAAACCCAAAAACATGCATTTAAACTATTAAAATTTAAAACAAACTCAAAATGAAAAGTAAATAAGACATAAAACCTTAGAAAAACAAGACACAAAGGCTAGGAACAATTTTGAGTCTTATCATCTGGCTCTTGCTGAGGGATGAAAACCTCCTTGTGAGGTTTCAAGAACCTGTAGACCTTGTGCCTTATTCATTGGGTGATGGAGTCATTTGTATCTCATTCCCAGCCTACCATTCACTCCTAACCAAAGGTTGCAACTTGTTTTTCCAATCAAAATTTGAATCTTGTTCTACAAACTAAGGTTACTCTGCAGCTAATAATAAAAAGTGTGAGTGATTCAATTGGGCTATGGAGTCATTTACCAAATCTTTGCAACTTTCTCAAACTCTGAGCACACACCTCTGAAATCAAAAAATATTTCTACAAACCAACATACTGAAAATAATCTACATTCTCATATAGTGAGCTTATTCTATTATTTACTCCTACTTCTAACTGGAGGAAACAACCAAATCACGTGTAATCATACTTCCAGTGAAGCCAAGAAACCATTTGAATGAGAATCATAATTCCATGCATGCTATTGTTTGAGAAGACCCAGAAAAGATGTGATAAATGCAATAAAGAGTCTGTAGGCAGCTAATACTTACGACTAGAAGTAGGAAATATGCCAAAAGTTGGAGCATTAGAAACCTTTGAAAAATACAACTCCATCCAAGAAGCCACAAGATCACGAAACTTATGCAAAATTATTCCGTCATGTTGTTAAAAAAGAATGGACTGCAAATGGGTGTCCTTAATACTCAATAGTCCATGAGATAATGCAATAGGAGAACAATATATAAAATCTTTGACTCTATTGAGGTGATCATGTTTTATATATTCCACTAACTTAAGCTGAATTATTTCTGAAGAGTGTTGCTTAACTAATGAAGACTGAAAGAATGGTTGTAGTATTTCTTTATATCCATAAAAAATTGGCATATTTTCATAGTAGTTTTGAGCAGAAAATTTATCATGGCCATGGCTATTAAACACATCTAATATTATATTCAAAGTATCTACAGTATGGCTGCTATCAATTTGAGATTCAAATCAATTTAGAACTTTTTCTTGTTCAATAAAAAGATTGGAATATAATTCACCTACAATAGGTTTCCGCTGATAATGAAACTTCTGACCTAAAACTTCAATGGCTTCATCATATTCATCATATAGTGAAGCATTCTCTTCCTCTCCATTTCTCTTCTTTTTAAACTTTGGCTCAAGAATGGAAACCAAGGGCTTTTCAAACTGCTTCTCGACCTTTGATGTAGGAGGAAATATACTGGACAGATCTGATAACCTCTGATCATTTTCCTCAATTCCTGGTTCAGATTCACATTCATCATAGAAAGGCTGATTTGAAAAAGAATTAGCATGATATTCCTCGACATTATCATATTTTTTATCTAGATTTGAAGTAATAGGTACATAAAGAGAAATAAAGTCCTCTTGCTATTCCTCCTTGGAAATAGATGATCTCTGCAAATCCAATTCTTCATGGTTAGTGAAATTTCCTTTTGTCTGCAAATCTAAAATTTGGGATTTCCCTTATTGTTTTCCATTGGCATTTGACCAAAAGACAACTGATCATTGTGTTTTGTATCTAAAGAAACCAAATCTTCAGGTTTATAATAATCATAATTAATAATAACAAAAGAACCTTCATCTTCTTCATTATCCACTTCTAGTTCATATTTATGGGAAAACCTATCATCTTGAAGATCATTAGAGAAATGATGAATATTGTGAGGGACCAATTCTTCTCTATCTGTATATTCAATCTCATCATGCAATTCATATTCCTCACAATGATTTTCAAATAGAATATCTGTCGGATAAAATCTTTGATAATTATGATGAAAACAGTATGAAAATACTTCAAAGAATGAATGCTAGCAATGGGAAGGGATTGACACCATTCACGAGCATTTTCTTCTAAAGAAAATATGAACATATTGATTAATACATCCTCATGAACAAAATCATGTTCAAGCATGCATTTATGAAAATTTAATAAGTGCTCACGAGGATGCTCATACTTGTTTCCTCTGAATCTGGGAAGATAGTCACCCCACTCAGTTATAGAAAGCACTGGATGTGGAAAACTAGCAATATTTGAGAAATCACATAAATCATACCTCGCAGCCACAATGGCTTCCATGCTCATTGACATCTTGAATCAATGGAGTGGGCAACAGATCTTTCTTCCTTGGAGTCACCAGTGAAAAATTATAGTCTAAAATATTTTTTGACTTTGTTCACCTCTCAAAACTAGATCAATAATGATATCCCATGGAAATATACTTCACTTCCATCCCAGACAATGGTGCCAAAGATGTTTTTGCTATAAATTGTTCCTAGACTACAATAGAAGCAAGCTAGTACAATCTCAAAATAAAAGCAAAATTGAATTGGTTTTATGATTTTTGGTTTGAAAATTCATCAATAAAGAAGTTAAATTATCAACAAGCTAACACAGGTACTGAATCATGAAATAATATGAAGGATTGAGGTGCAAACACATAAAATATAAATATAAACCATGAACATTATAAACACAACAATGATTTCATCCACAACATATAAACATTTACATGAATAAAAACCATTAAACAAGAAATGAAGTTATATATTGAGTGGTCAAACAAGCCATAAACAAAACCAACATGAAATATAAATGGCTTATAAGTATGTATATATCATTCTCAGTCTTAAAACTTACATGAGAGTTATGAGCATTAGCATGAACATCTATCCAGCTCTAAAGCCCCTTTTTGAACAAAATTCGAACCCTTAAACTATATGTTTGTCTTCCTTTGATCATCACAAAGGTAGATTAGTTCCATAACTACCTTCTAGGTCGAGCTTTGAAGCATTTACATCAATTAGTTACATGATAACTCAAAATATTTAAAGACAATTAACCCAAAAATAGCAAATCAAACTCTAGGAAATTTGACGAATTTGCTGAAAAAATGGGTCTCACGAAAGCCTCCATATCTCTCTATCCATGATATCTGTACAAAAATGGAGAGAGGTTTTTATAAATGAGTCCATGAAGAACAAAAACATCTCTGGGTTTTTAACAATTCCCCTTCAATTGATCGGAATATGTGCTGTGAATTTGTTACTAAAACAGGAAACTATTAAATAATTCAAACCCTGAACAATAGGCCACAAAGATGAATTATAATATCTCAAACAATGACATATGTTGCAAAACTGAGATAGGTTTTTATGAATGAATCCATGACGAAGAAAAAAATCTTTGGGATTTCTGAAATTCATCTCCATTACCTTGTAATCCGTGCTCAATTACAATGACTAAAATAGGAAAAAGAGAGCATAACTATGCAGTTCTTTTTCTTCTCAAAGCCTTCTTAGCCACATTTCACTGTAATTTGGATTTTTTTACTTCTTTTAGGAACTTTTAATATTTTCAACCTTTGTGTCTGCAAGAGTAAGACTCATAACCCAAACTAAAAATCGTAATATTCAAAACCACGATTTTCACAATGATTCATTCAACTTCATACATTTGTCATGATCTATGAGACTAGGTTATGTATAGGTGTCATAATGTATTCAACAGGTGTATGAATTCCTCCCATTATCTTTGATTGCAATGGCCATGATATACCCTTAATCCACCACTCTTCCAAATGTTCTGCTCTACAGGAATCTCCTTATGACATTTTTTAACAATGAACTCAAAACAAGGGTTAGACCTTGGATATATACGATGAATTAAAAATCATTTTCAAACTTTGAAAGAATATAATACTTAATAATCCATTAAAAGAAAACTAATACAGAAAATAAATAACTTAAAACAAACAATAATTTACAAAACCCAAAAACATGCATTTAAACTATTAAAATTTAAAACAAACTCAAAATGAAAAGTAAATAAGACATAAAACCTTAGAAAAACAAGACACAAAGACTAGGAACAATTTTCAGTCTTAACACTTACAAGCCTTTTACTTATACTTCATGTTTTTACGTCACGTAGTAAGGGGATGTTGCAAGGTGCAAGCCTGAGTTATATATCACCTAGAATAGTTGAATTATGTAAATTAGTACAAAAATTTTTTGACAAGCCGTGGCTAGCACAATAAACCACCAATACGAAATGTAAAGTTGCTAGCCTTGTTAAGAATTGTAAATTGATGATGAATGATTTCATTACACATGCTGATTTAAATATTTTCCCTTTAGGTTCCTATTATTTTTTAATAGGAATAGATTGGCTAGAAAAACATAAAGTAGTGTTAAACTGTTTTGAGAAAACCTTTACATGTATTGATGATAATGGAAACAATGTAAAAGTAAAAGGGATCCCTAGGAAGGTTACAATCAGACAAATCTTTGCGTTACAAATGAAAAGACCAGTAAGAAAATGATGTAAAGTGTTTATGTTCTATAAAATGAATGATAAAGAAAGTGACTATAAACTTAAAGTAGAAAAAATACTATTCTTGAAGGAGTTTGAAGACATCTTTCCAGAGGAAGTCCCTATACTGCCTCCAAAAACAGACATTGAATTCATGATTGATCTGATACCCAAAGTGGTACCAACATCAAAATATCCTTACTGAATGAACATAATAGAACTTACAGAGCTCAAATATAAACTACAAGAATTAATTGACAAAAATTACATTCGACCTAGTGTCTCCCTGGGGAGCACCAGTATTATTTATGATCCCGACAAAATAAAGGACATCACTGAATGGTCAGTTCCTAAAAATGTAACCGCCATCAGATCATTTATGGGGATTACTCGATACTACCGAAAGTTTATCGAAGTATTTTCTAGGATTGCCTACCCCATAAATTCATTACAGAAGAAAGGTAAAAAGTTTGAATGGACTGAAAAATGCATGGAGAGCTTTAAGAAAATAAAAAATCTATTAACTACTACCATGATCCTAAATATTGTTGATCCATTCAAGGATTTCATCATATGTATAGACGCTTGTAAGGAAGGGATAGGAGGACTTTTAATACAAGAAAACTATGTTGTGGTTTATGAATCTAGGAAATTAAAAGAACATGAGAAGAACTATGCGACACATGATTTAGAACTTTCTTCCATAATTAATGCCTTAAAATGTTGCGATGTTACCTAATTGGAAGGAAATTCCTACTTATGTCAGATAACATAAGTCTTAAATATTTATTTGATCAACAAAATTTAAATGCGAGACAGGAAAGATGGTTGTCCTTTTTAAGTGAATATGATTTTGAAATCAAACACATAAAAGGAAAAGAAAAGAAAGTAGCAGATGATCTAAGTTGTCATGCAAATTTATTGTTTGCAAGAAACAATTATGAATCTAATCTGGAAAATCATATCCTAAGCGCTGAAATTCTGACAAGGAATATCATATTCTAAAATAAAAGACTGTAAAAAATGAACAAAATCATGTAAAAATAGAATTCAGCCTAAATAAACAAGGACTATTGCTGCACAAAAACAAGTTGTACATACCAAACATAAAAGAAATTAAACTTATAGTTATGAATGAGTTCCATAAACAATCCTATTCAAGGAATCCTGGATACCAAAAAATGATCACCGCGATCAGAAAGGACTTATTTTGGCCAAACATGAAGAAAGAAGTGCTAAAATACTTAGCTCGTTGTCTAGAATGTCAGCAAGTTAAGGCATACCATCAACATCCAACAAGATTGTTGCAGCCACTGCCCATTCTCAAATGGAATTGGGAAAAAAATAGTATGGATTTTAGAACAGGCCTACCGAAGAATTTCCAACAACATGATTCAATCATGGTCGTAGTGAATAAATTAAGTAAGGTTTCTCATTTTATTCCTGTTGAATCTACTTATAAAGTTGTTAACATTGTAGATATTTTCATGAAAGAAATATTTAGGAGACACCAAATTTACAGGTAACTTCTGGAAAGCTTTGTTTAAAGGTTTAGGAACATAGTTGAATTTCAGTACTTCATATTATCCACAAATGGATGGGCATACTGAAAGAGTAAATCAAGAATTAGAAGACATTCTAAGGATGTATGTCATGGAAAAACTAGGTAAGTGGGAAGACTATCTACACTTAGTAGAATTTGCTTATAATAATAATTTTCAAGTTTCTGGAGGTATGATTCCTTTTGAAATATTATATAGACGCAAGTGTAATACTCCAATTTCATGGAGTGGTCTAGTTGATAGATTTGTGTTAGGACCTGATTTATTAAAAGATATGGAACTAACCGAGAAACAGGTACAACAAAACTTGAAGGCTTCCTAAGAAAGGAAGAAAAGGTATGCTGATTTAAAAATAACTCCTAGAGAGTTCCAGGTGGGTGATCATGTGTATATAAAGATAAATCCCAAGAAACGTTCCTTGAGATTGGGCCATTTGAAAAGTTCCTTGAGATTGGGCCATTTATATATATGCCCACCCCTAAATCCCACTCCATATACCCCTACCCCTCCCCCAGCTATATCTATATCCCTTTCTCTACCCTGACCCCCCTCTATACCGCCAAACACCAATATCTCTATCTCTGTCTCTCCTCCAACCCCCTTCCTCCCCCTCTTTCTAATCACCTACATTGTTTTTTCACCAACTCTCTCTCACTTAGTCACTCACCCCTCTACTCCTCCACTTACCCACCCATCTCTCTCATCCCTAAGCCCTTAACATCATCTCCCCCATTATCTCTCTCTCTCTGTCTTTCTCTTACACATAAACACAATCCTCATACAACTAACCCCCCTCCTTTCGGTCTCAGATACATAACCCTTTCTATACCCCTCTCATTCTCTCACCCCTCTAATCCTCCCCATACATTTAACGCCCCTCCTCATCTCTATCTCGTTGACCCCCTCTCTCATTCTCTCACCCACCTACTCCTCTTGATACCATTAACCCACCCCTTCCTGCCCCTCATAATCTCTGTCTCTCTTCCCCATATTTCCCCTAACCCTTACTAAACCCATCCCTCACTCTTTCTCTCTCTATCTCTCCTAATCCCGCTACCCCTACCCCTATCACTCTTTGTCTCTCCTAATCTCCCTCCTCCCACCACTTACCACCTACCCATGTCTCTCTCTGTTGAAATATTGTAACTTCGAAGAATATTATATATATATATACATATATATTGTGTTCCCTGATGGTCCTATCGGGAGTATCACTTGTATTTCTTTATACCCCAATGTTTCTAATTGGGAGAACTAATAAGAGTCATGAGGAAGTCCCCTCAAATTGTAAGTCAGGTCATTAGTACCCCAGTTGTGGTTACTCGAGTCTACAAGATTAAATTAGGATTACTTGAGCCTACATAACTAAGTTAATTATTAAGTGAATGAAAGAATATAAATAGAGGTGTGGCACTCCTCATTTGGAACACACACACTTACTTGTGTAGCGCATTAATGAGAGAGAGAGAAGTAGCAGGAGAAGGAGGAGGATCAGTCTTTTGGTTTTACCTTTTATCTTTTCGGGGCATCTATATTGAGGAAGCTTTTGTTGGGTTTTTCCCTTTAGGGTTTTCCCACGATAAATATGTGTTGTTCTTGTGATACTGTTTCTTTTAGTGATCCTGTTTATATGCTTTTGTTATGAAATTGAAATTAAATGCTGATGATATAGCTTAGCATATGTAATTTTAACATTGTATCAGAGCTAGCTTGAATAGGACAGATTTCACAAGGTGAAATAGCCCTCTCTCTCTCTCCCCGAAAGAAATTAGGGTTTTCGAAAAAAATTTGATTTTTGAAAAACTGCTTGCATAGAAAGTTGCACCCTCCCAGAGTGCATCTATTGAGCCTAGAATCAAGGTTTTTGGGTGAGTGAGTCTCCGAGAAAGTCAAACCCTAGTTTGACAGCTACACCAGAAAACTGTTAAACCAGAAAACACCTAGAAGCTACAAAAGCTTAATCTTGCAAGTCTGATTTGGAAGGTGAAGACTTGAGATCTCTAGAAACCAAGCACACCAGTCAACTCACCTCAGTCAAGTGCATCTCCTAGTAAGTTCATTTTCTCTTTCCACAGAATTTCATTTTTATGTGATTTTTTGACAAGATGGCCCCAAGCACTAAGCTTGAGGACAAGATAGAAGGCATAGAGAATTTCCAAGCGTGGAAATATAGGATTGGTCTCATTCTCCAATATAATGATCTTGATAAGTATATCAAAGAGGAAGTTGCAGAACTTGAAGAAGCTGAAGCCAAAGAGAAGCACAAGAAGGATATGATTAGGGCACAAAGGATTATTGCTAACTCTATCAAGGATCACCTAATCCCTCAAGTGTCATCCAAGAAGACTCCAAAATAAATGTATGATGCCCTATCCAGAATGTATGAGGGAAGAAACATGAAGATAAAGATGAATCTAAGAGATCAACTGAAGAGCACCAAGATGAGTCTGCATGGAGAATCCATCCAAGACTACTTCACAAGGGTTTCTCAGATCAAAGAACAACTAGAAGCTATTGGAGACAAACTTGATGAAGATGAGATGTTTATGACTACTCTCAATGGTCTCACTAGACCCTGGGAATCATTCATTCAATGATGTGTTCCAGGAAGGAGAGCATGAAGTTTGTTATGGTATGGGAAGACTGCATTTAAGAGGAAAATAGAGTGGAAAATAGAGAAGCCTTACTAAAAGAGGATGATAAATCCCTAGCCACTCATACCAAGAGAACAAGAAATCAACCCATCTTCAAGAAGGGAAACCACAAGGAGCATCAACCTCCCAGAAGATTCCAAAGATCAAGAGAAAGTCTATCAAATAAGGACTACTCTGGTTTTCAATGTTTCGATTGTGACAAGATAGGACACATTGCTAGAAATTGTCCTATGAAGAAGCAAGAATATAAGAAGAGGATCAACAACAACAAAAGACACCATGCTCTTCTAGCTGAAGATGTGGATGAAGAAGAAGAAGATGAAGGATCTCCAAGAAAGAAAGCAAGAGAAGAAGATGCAAAAGAGTATGTACTATTCTCTGATCTCTCAGGGTCTATAACACCTAGAGAAGACATTTGGCTTATGATAGTGGTGCTTCAAAGCACATGACAGGACAAAAGAAAAATATATCCAAACTTGAAGAAAAGAGCTCTCCTTAGAAAGTATCCCTAGGAGATGACTATCAATATCTGATCAAAGGAGTTGGTGAAGCAAGCTACAAAATTGATTCATGTAATCCCCTAAAGATGAAAGATGCATTATATGTACCTGGCCTAAAGAAGAATTTACTTTCTATCTAATCTTTACATAAGAAAGGATTCATAGTTGCTTTCATAGATGGTCAAGTACTCATGTGGCCCAAAGGAAAGAATATTGAAGATGCAGTCATCATTGGTGAAGAAGAAGGAGGCTTGTATAAACTCAAGGGGCACTCAGAAACAACCTTTGTTCATGAGTCCACTGACCCTAGTGAACTATGTAATATAAGGCTTTCCCACATTAACTATAAGGCTATACCTCATGTGAACAAAGTAGTGATGGGATTACCAGAAATGAAGATCAAACATGAAGCCATTTGCAAAGGATGTGCGAAAGGAAAGAATATCAAGAATCCATTTCCAAAGAGAGAAACAAAAACAAAAGGTACGTTGGAATTGATTCATTTAGATGTGTGTGGTCCGATGTCTTCCACATCCTTGAGTGTCTTTGAATATCATATTACATTTATTTATGACTATTCAAGAAAGACTTGGATATACTTCTTGAAAGAAAAAAGTGAAGTGTTTGAGAAATTCAAAGAATTCAAAGCCTTGATAGACAATCTTTCAGACAAGAAAATAAAGACACTCCGATCAGAAAATGGCAGAGAGTATACCTCAAAAGAGTTTGAAGCCTTTTTCAAAGATGCCGAAATCAAGAGGGAACTAACTACTCCCTACAATCATCAATCAGGGATGATTTTAAAGAACCATACTTATTTAAAAGTGTATAAATGTTGGAAAATATTACCAATTCTTAAAACGACAACTATAAAATGATTGGTGATATTTTTCAAAAAATATTTTAATTTCCAAGTATTTTATATCGTTTATATAATAATTTGGCGATTTTTAGGGTGAAAAATTTTCACCCCGTCAAAATTGGGCGAAACAGGGCTTCAAAAAATGCAAAATGGTGAATCCTTTTTGGTAGAAAAACATGGAAAAATAGCCCACTGGGCTAAAATTCGCCCTAAAATCATCCCTATCCTCAATAGAATGAGGTTGCGGAAATAAAGAACAAAACCATCATGGAGGCAGTGAAGAAAATGATATATGATCAAGATCTTCCAATGCATCTATGGGAAGAAATAGCAAGAACTGTTGTGTATGTATAGAATAGAATATCTCATAGTGCTCTTGGATTCAAGACTCGAGAAGAGATGTTCACGAGAAAGAAGCCTGAGGTAAGTCACCTCAAAATTTTTGGTTGTCTAGTATATATTCATATACAAAAAGAGAAAAGAACCAAGTTAGACCCTTCTAGAAAGAGGGGGATATTTGCTAGATATTGTGAAGTATCCAAAGCATTCAAAATTTGCATTCATGGATTCCATCACATGGAAATCAGTCGAGATGTGACATTCAATGAAGAGGAAGCCCTTAATAGATCTAGGAAGTGCCAACATGACATGGTAGAACCAGAAGAACCTCCTATGATGGAGATATCAAGAAAGAGAAAGCTTGCTTGGGAAAGAGAGATTATACAAGAAGCAGAAAGATATGGAGCTCTTGAAGGCTCCACATGGGTAAGTAAGAAGCCTAAGAATTTTTCCAACTATGTAGCTTTGATGTGTGATCTTGTATATCAAGAACCTACAAACTAGGAAGAAGCGGTACATAAGAAAGAATGGGCAAAAGCAATGAATAAAGAATACTAGTCAATAATGAATAATGATGTATGGGATATAGTTCCCAAACAAGAAGGAAAGAGTGTAGTATCCTCAAAATGGATCTACAAGATAAAACATGCATATGATAGAAGTATCAAGAAGTATAAAGCAAGATGTGTGGCCATAGTTTTCTCTCAGAAAAAAGGAATTGAATATGAAGAGAATTTTGCACCTGTAGCATGGTATACTTCAATTAGAGCTATCATGGCACTCGCATCCATGATGAAGTGGGACTTCCACCATATGGATGTGAAGATAACCTTCCTAAATGGTGTGATTGAAGAATAAGTATACATAGAGCAGCCACAAGGATTTGAAGTTGAATACAGAAGGACTCATGTATGCAAGTTGAAGAAGGCTCTGTATGGCCTGAAGTAAGCTCCTCGAGCTTGGTATGGAAGGATAGATAGTTTCCTAATGAGCATGGGCTTTGCCAAGAGTAAATTCGATCCTAACCTTTACCTCAAGGTTATATAAGATGAACCTATCATACTATTACTATATGTGGATTATTTATTTTTGACAGGGAATGAGAAACAGATTATGGAAAGCAAGATGAAACTCGCCGAATAATTTGAAATGAAAGACCTTGGGTTAATGCATTACTTCCTAGGTCTGGAAATATGGCAAAGTTCAGAAGGAATATTTCTCAACCAGGGAAAGTATGATGTAGAGATATTGAAAAGATTCAATATGTTGGAATGCAAAGCCATGGACACACCCATGGATTCCAACCTGAATTTATTAGTTGATGATTCATCATAGTTAGTGGTTGTGACTCAATACAGACATATTATTGGGTCGTTGATGTCTTTGACAAATACCAGACCATACATTTATTTTTCTGTGAACACCTTGAGTCAATATCTAGTTCAACCTAGATGGGTTCACCTGGTAGCTGCAAAGCATGTGATGAGATATCTGAAGGGGACCATAGAATTTGGTCTATACTATGATGGAATCCATGAGTACAAATTGTATGCGGCTACATGGATGCAGATTGGGATGGAAGTGTCTCGGACAGGAAAAGCACATCAGGTGGATGTTATAGTCTGGGATCTGCTATGATTTCATGGTTTAGCGGGAAACAGTCTAGTGTTGCTCTTAGCACAACCGAAGAAGAATATATAGCAGCTTTCTCTTCTAGTTGTGAAGATATATGGCTTCAAAAGCTGATGTCAGGGTTATTCAAACTAGATTTGGATACTATCGTGATTCTATGTGATAACCAAAGTTGTATAAATATGATAGAGAACCCAGTGTTCCATGATAGATCAAAGCACATATAAATCTGGTACTTCTACATTCGAGATGTGATGTAGAAGGAGCCATAAAGCTCCAGTATGTGATTACTGATGAACAAGTTGCTGATGTGTTGATGAAGCCTCTGTCATGGGTAAAGTTTGAATACTTTTGTGACTAGCTTGGTGTTGTTCAAAAAGACCTTCCTCGAAACGGGGAGCATTGATGTAGCAGTGGGATTGTATCATCCTTGGGCACTTTTCCTAAAGTGATCTGGTGACCTTGGTCCTTGAGAATGAGGAGGGATTGTATCATCTCAGGAAATCTATCCATAATGGATCCGGTGACTTCGGTCCTCGAGAATGTGGTGGGATTGCATCATCCCTGAACTTTTGTTCAAAATGTATCCAGAGGATTCAGTCCCCATGAGTGTGGTGGGATTGCATCATCCCTGAATATCTATTCAAAATGTATCTGGAGGCTTCAGTCCCCGTGAATGTGGTGGGATTACATCATCCTTGAACTTCTGTTCAAAATGTATCTGGAGGCTTCGGTTCCCGTGAGTGTGGTGGGATTGCATCTTCCATGAAAATCTACTCAAAATGTATCTGGAGGCTTCAGTTCCTGTGAATGTGGTGGGATTACATCATCCTTGAACATCTGTTCAAAATGTATCTAGAGGCTTCAGTCCTCGTGAATGTGGTGGGATTGCATCATCCCTGAAATTTTGTTCAGAATGTATCCAGAGATTTTGGTCCCTATGAATGTGGTAGGATTGCTTCATCCTTGGACTTATTCCTAAAGTGATAGGGACTGATTATCTTGTAATCAATCCGGTGACTTTGGTTGTCGAGAATGTGATGGGATTGCATCATCCCTGGACTTTAAGTACAAAAGTGATCCAAAGACTTTTTTGTCTTTGAGATGTGGATTGCAGGTTGTTGTTGATGATGATGATATTACTGATCGAAAGATCAAAGTGTGATGGTGATGATTTTATTGATCGAAAGATCATAGTGTGATGACGATGACGAACTGATTGCAATATCAGAGTATGATGATGATGATGATGATGATCAAAAGTTTAGAGTATGATGATGATGGTGTAACTATGATGATGACGTACTACTATGATGATGATGATGATGATCGAAAGATCAAAGTGCCGATGATGTTGCTGATTGAAAGATCAAAGTGCCGATGATGATGATGTTGTTGATCGAAAGGTCAAAGTGCTACTGATGATGATGTTGCTGATCGAAAGGTCAAAGTACTGATGATGATGTTGTCAGTCAAAGTGTTGTTGTTGCTGAAGACTGAAGATTAAAGATCAATACTAAAGTACTGATGATGATACTGTCAGTCAAAAGTGTTGTTGCTGCTAAAAATTAAAGATGAAGACTATATGATGTTGAAAAGCTTCCAATGATTTATAGATGTGTTACCCTAATGATTTTGATGATGTCCTCTCTCTCCAATTGTTGTTGTTGTCAGGTCATTAGTACCCCAGTTATGGTTACTCGAGCCTACTGTAAATTTGAGCACATAGATCTGTAGACAAATACACAACTCACAAAGTGGATCTCACAATGTACTCAACAATTGAAGAATGGAACAGTGCAAAAAAAGGCTTTCATCTGTGAATGCTTTCATTAATAAAAAAGTAATCCAATGATAATTACAATGAAGTAAAATGGATTTAATAGCCACATCAAATTCGAATCCACATGAGGAAATTTGAATTGATAGACTCTACTTGATTGTAGGTAACTAAGACCTTGACTAAATCACTATCGGAGGACTTAGTAGTTAATTGACCTTGTCTAAACCATAACCAGACTTCATCGGAGCTCTAAAACACAACTCAAGTGTTACATTCAGTGTTGACTAAGGTTAACTGAGTGTGGTAGGTGAGAAATGCACCTCACATGTGTGCAGTCAAGTAAACCTAGTGCTAACTGAATGTAGAGGACTAGAACTGAATGTAACTAACTTCTAACTTAGCTTGACTAGTCATTAACTGAAGTGAATTTACCTTGGTTGATTTTGGCACTCCTAGTGGCTTCCTAAATTGTAGGGATTGGTCTAGGAGGCTCCTAAACTAATGCAATCAAGTGCAAACAGTGGCAGTGAGCCTCAATTAGTGTTCCCCACACTTTAGTAACTGAAACATGTGCCCCAATTAGTTCAAGTGGACCCAATGGTGTTAATGACTATAAATAGACTGGAAGGACTCCCGATTTAGACATGACTCCCAATTTAGACATATGACCAAATTTGGACAATGGAGGATTAATAATCCTAACACCCCCCCTGAATGATAACTTGGACAAACTGTGGGCCCTGGTAAGTAAGACCATAGGTCACCCATTACATCAAGTAAAATAAAGTAACTACTTAATACAAGGAGCTGGGGAAAAAACCACATGGGAAAAAATCCCTCCCTCCAGCTAAGCAGGTAGAATCAGATCTCAAGTTTGAAAAACTTTAAAATATGTTGATGCAATCTTCATCTCTGTGAGGTAGTAAAGCAGCATGCATGGTGTGTTGTGCATAGGTATTCTGGGTCCTGGCATGTAGACTTCTCCTTCTTCTCCAAAAATGATGATGGGAGGAAGGAGGAATGTAACCTTTATCTCTTGTTGAATGAAGAGGTGTATTATCATATCAATTCTCCTGAATGTAGTAAGACTAAGCCCTTGCCATATTGCATCTTATAGGAAGTCTATTGCATCTCCTTGAAGGAGGTAAAATAGCATGACATAGCGCAAGAGTCTTTCCTTTCTGAGTGTCAGGTGAGTTTCCAGTCATCTTCCTAGTTTCCAGTTTGGAAGTAGGGACTGAATCTAGATCTGAGTCACCCTGAGTCTCATGGTCATAAACTGATATAGATGGATCTGCAATACTAGTAGAAGCTATAAAAGAAGTATATGCAATGATTTTACCTTCCCTTGCAGGTGGTTGTTGAGAGTGCACTAGTTCTGGAGGAGGCATGAAATGTGAGAACTCATATGATTTTGAAGCATGATTTGTAGTACCCTTTGCTATGATGCTCCCAATAGAGATATATGTGATCTCCACTAAGTCAGGACCAAAGCTCACTCACTTTGGAGATCCAGTATGGGTCATCTGATAAATAGATAATAGGTTTGAAGCTAGGGAGGGAACAAATAACACATCTTTGAACCTTCCATGTTCAAGTTGGATAGAGCCCTTCCCCTTTGTTTTGAATTTACTATTATTTCCCATCTAAATACTAGGACCATCAATGGACTAAAAAGAAGAAAATGATTCTCTGGATGCAGCCATATGGTTGGAAGCTCCAGAATCAATGAGGAAGACAGGTGCTGATGTGTAGAAAGCCTTCAGTGCATGTCCTTTCCTTTGGTATTCTTCTTCTTCTTATTTAGAGTCTTCCTTCCTTGCGCTAGAAGATACAAAAATGTTGTTCTTTTTCAAGAGAAGAGCCATTTCATCAAGTTTTCTTCTCATACATGAGCTTTCTGAATGGAAGCCCCTTCCATAGTAAGAGTAGAGGACATTGCCTTTGCCATTCTTCTTGCTTCTCTTCAAACCTGAAGGTTCTTTTGATTGCTCTTTCTTCACAGGGAACTCATCTCTTTGCTTCGCTTTGTCATTCGCTACCCTATATCCTCTTGCAACTAGAGCTAGATCTTTGGAAGGTGGATACAAAGACTGAGTAGTATGAATTGAGCTTTGTGAGAATAGCAAGGATAAGCTGAGCTTCATCCTTCTCCACTTTGCATTGCTTCAATAGATATATCAAGTTCTTGAACTTTGTGAAGAATGCATTCAGAGATTCGAAATTGGATGGATTGAGAGTAATCAGATCATTTTCTAGCTGATGGATCCTCATCTCATCATGCTTATCAAATAGGGAGGCAAGCTTGTCCCAAACGATCTTAGGAGTCTTCAATTCTAGAATGTGGAACCAAATATCTTTAGAGACTGAGAAGAGCAAGTGTCCATGGGATTCATCTAGCCTATTCATGTACTTACCTTTGTCTTTATCTAAATCTGGCTCTTCCTCTACTTCTTCTATGAGTCTGAAGAGTCCTTTGGTGCAAAGCATTACCACCATGTCTGCCTTCCACTGGTGATAGTTGAAGGGAGTGAGAAGCTCTATTTGATGAGCCATTTCGAATGTAGTAGGAAGAACTAAGCTGCTGTAGCGAATGCAGTGAGAAGAAAAAGCTGCTTGTAGTGAATGTTGTAAGAGAAGTTGATAACCTGTCAGACAATCAAACATACAAAGTAAGGTCGACAGTCTGCACTTTTGGAATTTCTTTCACACCCAGCATAGTTAATCAAGCAAGCTTGATCAACAATTTACTAACTTGGGATATTAAGTGGTAAATTCTCCACTTCTGGTGCAGTACTGGAAGGAGTAATTTGCCCAAAAATTGATCCGACTGGAGATTTGAGGAGGAGAGAAGTCTTGTCCACTGAGGCTCTGATACCATGTAAATTTGAGCACATAGATCTGTAGACAAATACACAACTCACAAAGTGGATCTCACAATTTACTCAGCAATTAAAGAATGAAACAGTACAAAAAAAGGCTTGCAGCTGTGAATGCTTTCATTAATCAAAAAGTAATTTGATGATAATTACAATGAAGTAAAATGGCTTTAATAGCCACATGAAATTTGAATCCACACGAGGAAATTCGAATTGATAGACTCTACTTGATAGTAGGTAACTAAGACCTTGTCTAAATCACTATCGGATGACTCAGTAGTTGACTAACCTTGTCTAAACAATAACCGGAGTTCATCGGAGCTCTAAAACAAAACTCAAGTGTTACATTCAGTGTTGACTAAGGTTAACTGACTATGGCAGGTGAGAAATGTGCCCCACATGTGCGCAGTCAAGTAAACCTAGCACTAACTGAATGTAGAGGACTAGAACTGAGTGTAAATGACTCCTAACTTAGCTTGACTAGTCATTAACTGAAGTGAACTGACCTTGGTTGGTTTCGGCACTCCCAGTGGCTTCCTAAATTTTAGGTATTGGTCTAGGAGGCTCCTAAACTGATGAAATCAAGTGCAATCAGTGGAAGTGAGCCTCAATTAGTGTTCCCCACACTTTAGTAACCGAAACATGTGCCCCAATTAGGTCAAGCGGATCCAATGGTGTTAATGACTATAAATAGACTAGATGGACTCCCGTTTTAGACATGACCTACAAGATTAAATTAAGATTACTCGAGCCTACATAACTGAGTTAATTATTAACTGAACTAAATAATATAAATAGAGGTGTGGCTCTCCTCATTTGGAACACACACACTCACTTGTGTAACGCATTAGTGAGAGAGAGAGAAGTAGCTAGAGAAGAAGGAGGATCAGTCTTTTGGTTTTACCTTTTATCTTTTTGGGGAATCTATATTGGGGAAGCTTTTGTTGGGTTTTTCCCTTCAGGGTTTTCCCAGGATAAATCTGTGTTGTTCTTGTGATACTATTTCTTTCAGTGATCATGTTTATATGCTTTTGTTATTAAATTGAAATTAAATGCTGATGATCTAGCTTAGCATATAGAATTTTAACACTATCTACCCCAATCCCATACACCTTCCTACTAAAAACCCTAATCCTCCCTAAACCCATACCCCCAACCTCAATCTCTATTTATTTCTCTCTCCCAATCCCCCACCCCCCTTCCCCTAACCCCCCTTCCCCTAAGGTAAAATTGATTTTTAACAAAACACGTGGGCATTTTTAGCTCTAAAAAACATGTACGCATTTTGTAAAGAAAACGTGCACATGTTTTAGATAGCTAAAACATGTATGCATTTTTGTTTTCATGGAACCAAGATAAGAGGGAAAGAAAATTTTGAATTTAAGATAAACGTGATCAAAATTCTTAGCACTAAGACCCAGCCTTTTCACATGTCCAGGTGTCATCACTCTTCCTATGTGTATGGTTCAGACTTAGCTTTGGGTTAGCCAAACCATATCTAATTAGGCAAGCATCTCACCATTTTTCTCAATATGACTCTATTTTACCCATCGTTATAGTATGTTGAACACAATTATGAAATTTTAGAACATATATTATCTTTTCTACATATTCCAAATATGTAATTTTTTTTAAGAAATATTACTTTTTCTATTTTTCTTATATTTTTCTTGTCATGTCTCCTTAACTCAAAAAATACAGTCTTAGTGTTTCATCCATAACTCTTCCGTTTCTCAACCGTTTTTGAAAAAATTTGTATGATGCACTAAGGCACCAACCTCTACATGCTATTAAAAAATCATCTCATGATCATTGCATTAAGTCCACACCCACAAAACATATACCTTATAATTCATCCAAAATATTAAAAAAAGTATCGGTTAAAAAAGATCTAACTTTTGATAGTTAAAAACATTTTCAATATAAAAAATCTCTATATTTGGAAAATTCATTCAATTTCCTCATTTCATCTTTTTTGCTCCTGGCATGATTCATTGTGTATGTGTCTCAAAATATCCATGTAAGTTGATGACACATAAGTTGTCAAAAGAGCCCCTCATTAACTCTGCACACACCCAAGACTAAATAGAATCACTACAAATTTTCTTTTCATAGAATTTTTTGGAAAAACCTGCATACTCAACTAATAAAACTTTTGATAGTTAAAAACATTTTCAATATAAAAATTTTCTATATTTGGAAAACTCATTCAATTTCCTACATTTCATCTTTTTTACTCATGGCATGATTCATTGTGTATGTGTCTCAAAATATCCATCGAAGTTAATAACACCTAACTTGTCAAAAGAGACCCTCGTTAAATTTCACACACCCAAGACTAAATAGTATTAATATAAGTTTTCTTTTCATAAACTTTTTTGGAAAAAACTCCATACTCAACTAATAAAACTTTACAGTCTTTCCAGAATATCTAATTAAAAATAAATAAAATTGAACCAAACCTTACCAACACCCTCCATAATGTCAAATAAATTTGAAGTGAACCTTACACCATGCAAAGCACCACCATAAACATATGGGAGCAAAAATATAAATATTAATATCACTAAAATATTAAAATGAAAAAATACAAATACCAATATAAATTTAAATTTCAAATCCTCTGAAAATTAGACTTCAAAATCATCCCGATCCCTTATGAGATTCCATTTTCCAAATAAATATAGACATAACCCTTGTATTAAGAAAAATACACCTAACAGAATTTAATCTCATTTGTGTTTATACTTGTTATTAAACTCACTTTCAAGCTTGTGTTTTTTCTTGACGTACCCAAGGTTTGTCGGAGGAATTAAAAATTAATGGATGGATACACTTCAACCACAAGTAATGCAATTTCAACACGTAGTCCAATTTCAATATTTCATGAATAACCCTATGAAATAACAACGTTGAGAGAATTTGCTCCAGCTATTGCAATTTCGTATTTCTTCAATATTTCTTGAATATAATATGAAATAACAACGTCGACAGAATTTACTGCACCTAATGCAATTTCGATATCTCTTTAATAACCATATGAAACAAGTGCTACGTGACATCGATACCTGTCGAGGCCGGTAGATCGAATTGTATGTATGAGGTTGGTTGTCATTTTGCTTCATGCATGATGGATGATTGTAGTGTTTTCTCTTCACACAAAAAACACGGTTGATTGCATGTATTTGCTACATGTTTCTCGTCACCGCTTTCGTGATTTGATAGTGCAATGTGTCTTGATTCAAAAAAGACATTTTTTATGTGTATTGCTTCAAGGATTCATTATCGCTTCCGTGGTTTGCTAATGCAATGTGTCTTGCTTGAAGAAACACATTGCGATATGTATTGCGTCAAGAAACAGAAATGATATTCACTATGCTTGGGATTTAAATGAACCTTAGCCAAATAAAGATACGTGGAAATTTAAAAAACACAATGGTCAATTATCTAAAAGTGAAGCCAAGCTTCCATGAAAAGAAATGTGAGGGATCCATTTGCTTTAGCCTCTCAATCGTCATATCAATCATCATTTTCTTTACATTGTATATATTTCTAATTTAATTTAATCATCATATTTGTGGATCATCTTTAATTTGAATTAAAATTTAAAACAAAAGACATGTCATTGCATGCATAGCGGGACGGCGAAACACTTGTTCGCATAAGGATTAAATGACACATGCTTCGAAGACATATTTTGTTAGGAAACAAAATTTAAATTTCATCTTGCCACTTGTTTTTTCCTTTTTTTTACAAAAAGAAAGCCTTCCTTGTAATTAAAGTACACTTAGTTAACGTGGTAAGATTCACGTGATATTGCAAATCGAAAGGTATCTGGATATTAAGGTGAGCGGAAAATGGTACGGGCTTGAGCGACACAATCCCCTCTGACGGTCACTACAAAGAATAATACAGAGCTAACCAACGAAATAGAAGAAGAAAAGATCAGAGAGGATTGCATGCAAAGAGATGAAGTGGTGTTTGAAGCCATTGCTAGATATCCTGAGAGGTAATTTTCTTTTAACCATGCATTGTACTCAGATCAACTGTAAGAAAACATAAATACGACCATAGTTCATATATATCTATACTTTCATGGATTCGGAAATCCTTGCCGATGAACTTCCTTGGTTTCACAATAATCACAAAAATCTTATCTTATGGTGAAATTGTATTTAAGAACTCAATTGAAACCAAAAAGGAACTTATGTTAGCATAGTAATGAACCATTTTCGCTTTGTGGATGTCTACTAGAATATAGAGAAACTTTCTTGTTCTCTAATTCTCCGGATGAACTTGGTAGCAGGAATTCTGGAAATCTAAGAACTACTATATACCATGATTTTTATCCTCTGGTGATGTAGATGTTTTGGAAGCAATACTTGATCTGTCATTTGAGGTAGTTGAGACCTTAAGTATTTCCTAGAACCTATAATAGTGTATTCATCCCGAGTAGAATGTACTATAAAAGAGTTCACTTAGTACTGTAATATAGTGAGGTTAAGTGAGCATAGTATATGGGAACTGAAGGTGCTAAATGTCAGCCTTAATTTGGAACTGTTCCTTTGGGATGCAACTCTTATTTTAGGTTAAATGATTAGCAATAGTATTTCAATAGCTAGAATATTAATACTCAATGGAACATCATAAAATAATATTAGCTTCACAATATAGATCTGTAGTGCATAAAAATCAGAAAGATTGAATATATGATCTAGTATGTACCAACGAACGCCATAGTGCCTGAAGTTGTTTTTATGGAAGCATCTCATGGCATCAATTTTCAGTTTCCCAAGCCAACTCAATTTTATATGAAAAATGGTTTTCAATGTGATATTCAAATGATGAAGGAAGTGAAAGAAGTGTAGGCGATTGCCGGTGGGTTCTATGTTCAAGGAAGACATGCTGCCACTGACTGTAACCCAAAAAGAATACTACTTCCTTATCTTTCTTGTTAAATTTTAACGAGTCCAGGAAAGTCAACTCAGTTCTCTCTTGATTTTTGACAAGCTTGAAGAGGAGAGGGAATAATGCTTGATAATGTCACTTATTTGTGGATTTTACGAACCTGAACTAGTACATTCTCGTTGGTAATTCATGTTTAGAGAGTTTGAAAAATCCGAAGAAAACTCAAGGGGGTGTCCTTTTTCATCCAATTTAGCCTCCTAAGGCCGAAAAAAGTATAAAACATACCAAAGAAGAAATCTCTTAACTTTCGAAGAAGAAAAGGCGCACCTTTTTCATACTTAGTCACGGAGGTCCGAAAAAGGTTAAATTACCACCTACCCAATGCTCCTTTAAAAGCAGCATATAGCTTGAGTTTTATGAGTGTGAAAGAAGGAAAGATCACTCAGAAAGATCCATTTGATTACAAGGAATGGGGCTTACAATAGTAAACTCGATGCTTTGTTCTTTATGGTTTAATGAGCATGACAAAGACATAAAGTACGCTCAGAATATTTTTCATGTTTTGGTCTAGAGCACAAAAAAGAGAAAACTAAGCTCATACTAGGGGTTCCTTTTCCATAAGTTTAGTCCCTCAAGTCCAGAAAAGTGATAAACCTATGCCTCAGAATACTCTTCTCAATTCTGAAGAAAAGAGAGGGTTACTTTCTTGTATTATTCCACATGGTCGAAGAAAGCGATAACCTACCACCAATGTGGATGCCCATTCACATATTCTTAATGATCCTAAATGAACAAGTTTACTTGGCAGTTAAGTGTATTTTGAGGAGTTAGACCTAGGCCTAAAGAAACTCAATATTTTTCCTGTGAATTTTGAACAAGTTCAGAAAAGTCAACTCACGGCATCCTTAATGTTTTTAACGAGCTCGAAGGAGAGAAAAAAGAATTCTCTAAATGCGAGGAGACGAGTGTCATAGGAAGGAAAAACTAGTTCCAAGTGCAAGGAAAAAACCTATGCATAATGCAAGGAACATGAGCAAGATAAAGACACACAGGAAACATCTCCTTAGCGTAAAGGGTGTCAAGTTGCAAAGAAAAAATGATACAATGCTTAGCGACGATGAGAATTGAAAGATGAGGGCTTATACAACAAGCTAAAAGCATGGAAGCCAGCATCAAGGTCATAAGCATGAGTAGGATACATGAAAATGTGTTTATAAATTTAATAACAAGACAAGGCTGGTAAACAGTTGTGAATCCAACGAACAATCTTGTCTCCAAGAAATAAAAACATCAGGATCATATTCAAAAGAAAAGTTGTGATGCAGGTCACTTTGGCAGAAACACATGCGACTTTGCTATCTTCTACAAAAGGGAAAGTAAAGGAAGAAACAATTGAAGAAGATTCTATAGAACCAAGGCTTGACAGTTTATAATTAGTAGGATCAACCCTAGAAGAAAAAATCAACAAGGGAGATAGAGTCATAGGAACAAACTCAATATCATAGGAGTTGAAAAATTCATAAGAAAAATCAAACTCATCATGATCACTAACTTGTTGCTCTAAGGGAGATTCCAAAAACTCAAAAAGACCAACATAAGAAGACCGATCCATGAGAAGATCATGATTACTAAGAAAATCAGGGTTAGACTTAGTCACAACTGAACCAACATCCAAAATAAGGTCAGATTGTATCAAAGGCTCTAGGAATACTTCATCCAAAGGAAGGATATCATCTGAGATAGGACACATGTCTAAAATTTCAAATAGATCGAGAGAGAGGGCTCCATAGTCTGCATAGGATGACTCACCTGGTCAACTTCTAGGACCAAGTCCCGAGAAGGTAAGCATGAGAATAGAGGCCGTTTCTTAGTAGCAATAGAACGCAAAGGACATGAGGCGACATATCTCACCCGTGGCGGTGTAGTGTCCATAGAAACACTGGGAATCAATGGGGGAAAGAGCTGGTCTCTAGTTGGGTAAGGAGAGGGATCAAGAAAATACAACTGGTCGATAGTGACAATTTCTTCACCATGGTTAAAGTACATCATATGAAATAATGTTGACACCATAGCTTGCATGGAATATATATAATCACGTCCAAGGGGTCTTCTATCACCATGAAGTCAACTAAGACGGTATTCCCACCCAAATTAACATGTGATTGAGAAATAATTCCTAAGGCTATACTAGCTCTTCTATCAAACTCTAGTAACTGACTAGCAGTCAACACAAGGCCGGGAGATCCCATGCCTCGCCAAGCATGAGGAGAGAAGATACTAACTGAGGCTCCTTCATCAACAATACAACGGGAAATCGTGTATGGTTCAACTTTGACCTTTATCTGGAAATGTGTATCAGAAGGAAGGCGTGGCTCAACTAGGCTATCCCAGTCAAAGGAAGCAATCTGAGAGCTTGGTGGGGGTTGATCCGAAGTGATTTTAGTGCCCCCTTGTTTAGTAAGTTCTGAACTGGTAGTGAATAAAATGTGACTAGTAGACACTTCTCCAAAGGAAGAGTGGGTTTGATCGACAATGGAATGGATTCAACTACTTCATGAAAGTCACTCTCTGAAGGGAGAGTGGGATTGACCAAACATGACATTGGTTCAATCACATAAGGATCACTCTCCAAAATAAGAATGGGATCGACCAAAGATGAGATTGGTTTGAACACTAGGTCAACTAAAGGTTGAGTAGGTCATTGAGAAACTATAGGTTGTTCAGGGGAAGGAAATTATTGAGTCTCGGACCAAACTCTTCGCAACTTCGCAATAGCAAGGCATTGGTGAGTAAGATGATCTCCTTCACATAGCTTACAAGGGAACTTAATTTTGCACTTAGAACAACCAATTTTCTCAATGGTGTCAAAATGACTAGCAGTGGCTGACTATTTTCTCTTAGCATGACCTACAGAGGCTGAGAGTTTTCCCCCAACATGACCTCCAGAGGTTGGGTGATTGGGTCCAACCTGACTAAGAGAGGTTGGTTGTTGAAAAATTCAGAATGTTAAAAAATGGGAGGACTATGAAGCCAAACTCTTCGCACCTCCATGATGGAAAGGAATTTCTAAGTAAGGTGGTCTCCCTCACAAAGCTTATAAGGGAACTTGGGATTGTGTTTTGAATGGTAGTATTTTCAACAGTGTCAACATGACTCGCAATGGTTAACTGATTGTCTTTAGCATGAACCATAGAGGCTGAGAGACTTCCCCCAGCATGACTTGTAAAGGCTGGGATACTGGGTCCAACATGACCTGCATAGGTTGGATGGGAACCACCAGCATGAACAATAGAGGCTGAATTGTTAGGATCAACATGATTTGCAATAGTTGAGTGTGTGCCCCTAGCATGAACTTCAGAGATTGGCTGGATGGATCCAACATGACTTGCATAGGTTGGATGGGGAGGTTCAACTTGAACATCAGAGGTTGAATGGTTTCCCTTAGCATGAAGTGCAGAGGCTAAGTGACTAGATCCAACTTGAAATGGAAAGGTTGGCAGGATCCCACTAGCATGATCAACAGAGGTTGGATGGCGAAGATCAACTTGACTTGCAAAGGTTGAGTGCTTAGATCCAATGTGACCTCCAGAGGTTGGATAGGTGCCCCCAGTGTGAACTACAGAGGCTGGGTGGTGAGGTTCATCTTAACTTGCAGAGATTGAACAGGTGCCACCTTGCTTATGTGTCTTCTTTCTATTCCTCCTTCTTTTACTCCTTTTAGTCTATTGGTTACTAGTATTCGTACTTTCACTACATGAGGTAGAATGGGGAGGAGAATTAACTACAGGTGAAGGGGAAGCAGTGTTTTGAATCCCATGATATAAGGAGATTACTTTCAAATAATCAGGGGCATTTAGGACAGTTGGAGTGGAAAACAACCACACTGGTAGCCCTATGGTGAATCCAGGCAGATTCAGGGTGGCCATTAAAGGAACACCAACATTTCCTATGAGAGGAATAGTACAAGGAGTTACCAGCATGGGGATCTCTTGGTTGGTGTTCAAAGGGGTGCTAGCCATAGTTTCAAACTAGGAGACAAAGTATGGGGTTGACAAGAAACCAAAAGTACAAAGCACACACCTGAAGGAAAACTAAGTACAGACAAACCACACAGCACTCACTAAAAAATTCCTAAAGACAAATAGAAAAACATGTATAAGATATGTTTTCCAGAAGAAAGTTGATAGATAGTTACTTGGCATCCCTGTAGATGATCTTAGGCACAAGTGGAGGAATCACCCAACCGCCCTCACACACCTTCTACTGGAGTTACCTTCCAAGCCCGTCCAAGGTAGACCAAAAATATCCTTCTGGTATACCTATGTATGAACCCTAGATGTCAAAGAGACTAAAGGCTACCGCAACTATATTGACAGTCTAGGGGGACAATCACAAGCCTTATTCATACGCATGGGTAGGGCAGCAAAGCCCGAAACCTTGTCAACACTAGCACTGCACAGGGCCTAAAGGGTGGTATTGATAGAAGTCCCTTGTTGGGCACCTTATATGCAAGTTAATTAAAGCCAACATACAGAGTGTTCAATATAAATTTTCAACCCAGAGAAGTCTTTTATTTCAAATATAATGTGCACTATATATGCTTAAACACTAAGTAGTTGATACTATAAATGAATTATCCTACCTTCATGTTTATCCCAACTCATCCCAAGATCAACTTAATTTAATTTACCTTCGTAAGAATGCAAAATTACAAATACCTTATTACAATCCTTAATCTAGAAACAAGAGGTTCAAGAAAATAAAAATATAGATTTACTTTTGCAGAAAGTTAAATCCTAAATTACTAGGTCATCTGAAGATCCATTATAACTATCTCAATCCCACTTGATCTAGAATTTAGAAATGTAGAAATTGAACTTCAACATTTATAACTAGAAATGGACTTAATTAACAAAACTCAAGAATGACATCAATTGAAAGAAACTAAGGATGAGATTAGCTATTACAAGTAGCACACAATCTGCATAAAGGAAATTAGTCTACGCAGTTAACTGTCACACCACTCTGCTGCATGCAATTATGGATCAAATGAAGGCACACACAATAAATCATTACTATTGCAGCTATCAGAAAATAATAAATCTACTATAAAACATATACCACACAATAGATAAAATAAATACCAAATTAACTTGGCAATCTCTATAGGAAGGTGCACCTAGCCTTCGAATAGAGATGCCGGAAATTAATACACGTTAAACGCTGAGATTCGAAGAATTCTGCTCCTTGTATTAAATAATAAAAATGAAAGCTACAGTCTCTATCACAGCTTATACAATAAAATCAATTAATTTCCAACCGCTGGCTTGGAATAGATTCCAATATTTATACATGCACAATCATAACTTCTACCCACTGATATCGGGAAGCCACGAAGATCTCTGATCTTCAGGCTACCCCAATTATGTTATGTTGTTATAGCTGTGGGAAAGATAGAAGCAGAAGATATAGGAAGGCTATTACTTGAGCCAACAATGATATAACATGATCAATCTAGAAGATGCTCTGTCGGTTGCAGCTACCCTTGAGTAGCGGTGCACTGTTGCATCTGAATCTGTTGCAGCCAAGCCTATTGCAGCCACCTTTATACAGCTTGCATGAAATAGTAACCTTTGATTGCGTCCTTTGTGCAGAGATGGAATAGGTGGCAATCATCTTAGTAATGAATGCTCATCTCTCTCTTGATTCATTCATCCTGCTATGCCTGTATCCTTTATATCTTGAATTATCTTTTCAAAATCACCATATGTTAGCATAATCCAAGATATAGAGCCTTGATTACAACAATCATAAGTATTAATAAGACAAGACAATAATTAACAATACCTGTATGAATTGAGGGATCAAGTGAAGGAAAACATTTGTTTGGTGTATATAATGGAGTAAGGTAAGGAAAAAAGGGATAGGTAAATGTGGTCAAAATGGGGTCATTTATGGGCCCAACATCTCCCCCTAGCTGTCCTGTTTCATGTCCCTATGCAACAACCTCCATTAGTTTGAATCTGAATCTAGCACTGTACTTCATTCATGGAGAGAGGAAAATTTATATGGGAGTTTAGGTGTTCCCCGTTTTTCCAAAAATACATTATAGACAACCTAGTATCTCCAACACTTCTTCTCTTCTACCTTTGTCAATGAGAAGTCTTCTCTGTATGGTTTTGCTAGCCACCAGATGAGAGGGAATTTGAAGTTGAGTTCTAACCAATTAAATCCGCATTCCTTCATGAATCCCATATATCCCTCAACCCTGGAAATTGCATGTTTAAAATCCCTGTAATTGTACGGATCTCTATTTCTCAAGGTTAAATAGGTAGTCTACCATCTATGCTTGCTACCTTCCAAAGACAATTGTTGATTCTTGGAAATCTGGTTGACATAGGTAGAGATAACATTTTCTTGAAGTTCCATCATCTGCTAAGTTTGGATGGGACATGCAAGTCTACGCTGCTGATGAGCAAGGAGAAGACGAGGGGTTTGAGGTTCACTTTGAACCCAAAGGTTAGAGTGGGACTCATTATGAGAAAATGTTTGGAAGGATCTTTCCCACTAAACATGATTTCTAGCAAAGGAGGCAAAAGCCCTCCACTGAACATCAGCTAAGAAAGGGGTAGGATTCGAATGGTGTTCCAAGGGACAAGCCAAATCATGTAAATAAATCTCACAAAGCAAGTTCTACTCACCAAAATAAATTTCCAAAAATGTTTCCAGGAATTTAGCTGAGGTTACTATTTCATAAGGTCTCCCTTCTTTTACAGCCTTCAGTTTAAACCAAATGAACTGTTCAAATAAAAACACAGGGTAAGAGGAATATGGTGCTCCTTCCACTTGCATGGATTTGAACTTTTTTAGTTCCTTCAACTCTTTCTATATCTCTTCCCAACAAAATTTCTGGAACATTAGTTCTTCTTCCCATATTTCCTTCAATTCCCTAATGGTATTCTTATGTTTAGCAAGGGGAATCATTCCTTCTTGATACCTCTCCACCTGACTGTTCCACTTCTTCACTTCTATTCTTAGGAGTGAGAGCTCTTGGGTCAGCCTCTGGATCCCTTCATCTTTAGCATGATGTTCATTATCAGAATCCATATTGACAAAATTTTGTGAAATTTGAGTCCATACCTTACCACCTAATGCTTTAGCTTGAGCATTCTGCACTGCCTGTATGGGTACTCCTGCAATAACTTTTGAGGATGCTGGTTCTTGTATAACAACATCCCTTCTTTGAATTTCTCCTACAACAACTTCAAATGGTATAGGTGCCTTTGAAACAACTTCCGGGGATGTGGGTTCTTGTGTAACAGTATCCCTTCTTTGAATTTCTCCTATAGCAACCTCAGCTGGTATAGGTGCCTCTGAAACAAATTCTGGGGATGATGGTTCTTGTGTATCAACATCCCTTCTTTGAATTTCTCCTACAACAACCTCATCAACCAATTTTGAAGGCTTTGGTTCTTATGTGGAAACCTCTTCCTCAATTTCAATCTCCACATCTTCCTGATTGTCAGCTGCAACTTTGACAAGGAGATGCAAGGCTACTGGTTCTTTTGTATTAGAGCCCTACCCTTCTATTTCTTCATGTTGTTGGGGTTGTTCTTGAGTTACTTCCATGTCCTTTGCAATATGGAGCTATTATTCAAGAATTTCAGTGTCCCCTAAGGACTGTGATTGCATTTGTTGATCCTCTCCTAGATCCAAATTAGGAATTATGTCCACCTCGGGATTGATTTCTTTTTGCTGCATAAGGATCTCAGTAGAAATTTCTGGAGATGTTGGTTCCTATGTGACAACATATTGGTCAACTTCATCATTATCCTACTGCAGAGGTTCCATCTCTATTAATTCTGTGCCCCAATATGGTTCAGGAGTTACAGCATAGACTTCACTGTTAAAATCAGGAATGTTTTAAGTTTTTGGTTCATCTGCCCCAATTTGGGTGGCAACTTCAACAAGAATGTTCATGGATGCTGGTTCTTGTGTATCAGCACCCTATTTATCTACTGCTTCCATTTGCTAAGGTTTCTCTTGGGGAGCTTCACTATCCTTACAATCAGATTTTCCCAGGAGAACTTCTATTTTTTCTGCTGGTTGTGACTGTAATTGTTCATTTTCCCCCTTTTCTGTACTAGGGATCATTTCTATTTCCATTTCTTCTGCATCCCTCGCTTCCACCTTAGGTGCTTCTCATCCTTGTTCTTCCATAGCTGTTGGTACAGGTTGTTGTGTCACAAAGGCACGAACTATGACTTTGTAGCATGACTGGTTAAAGATTTCCCCACACACGAAGAAGACCACTCTCTCTTCTTCCTCACCATCCTCAATAGGAGGTGATCCTTCTAATTGGTCTGTAGCTTCAACCAGTGTGTGCAACTTCCTTTCTACCTGCTTCCTGTATGCCTCTTTCTAGTTTTCTAGTTCTTTCTGAAGTTTCTATACTTCTTCTTTCAGTAGACCATTTTCATGCAAAAGTCTGTCAATTTGAGGTTCCTTTGCAGCTAGCTCCTGTGGGGCATCATTTGCTTTGGGTCTCAGAATGGGGAATTCTATCTATGCTTCTAGGAGTGCCCATATTTCCCATGCTACTTCAGCTACCGTAACCAACCTGGTTCTTTTTCTTCTTATTGGTAGTGATTCCCGCACCTCTTCTTTTTACCTCCTTTTCTTTCGTGGTGCATGAATCTCCATATTTGCAGCTAATGTGGAAGGGATGTCTTCTATCTTTGCGTCCTCCTTTTATTCTTCAATCAGAGTTCCCCCCCATTCAGGGGAGGATTCAATGGTCGATAACTCTGCATTCTCTTCTTTTATCGTGGCTCTAACATCCTCAGCTTTAGCTGTCACAACATCCAATGCTGCTTCAGCTTTAGCCTCTGCTATCAGAGCTTCGACATTATTTAATATTTCCACAGGGTTTTCTCTTGCATTTTCCTCCAATTCCTCTACTATGTCATCTGAATGATCATCCAATCTAGTCTCATCTCCCCCCCATTTAAATTGGAGGGACTAAGATCCTCCTATTTCTCTTCATCTCCCCCCAACTGTACATTTGCATGCTCCTCTTGGATTGGAGCAACCCTTAAGAGTACATGTACTTTTACTTCTTCCTCTATTGGAATGCCAGGAAAAAGGGCAGGTTCTTGGTTTATTTGAATTTGACCTACGAATTGCTCCCAGGTTTGGTTCCTTTGAGATAAGGCCCTTAAGATTATTAATTTGATTAGGCCATGATGGGTAAGGGAGGAGTTTGGATTCTTGGCTATTCTGACAAACCCCGCCATATGGTGTAGGTCTTTAAATAGATAAAATGGAATATTCAGTAAGGCCCTATGATGTAGATGAGATAGTAGAGGAAGTTCAGAATAATAAATAGTCTGATACCTATAGTCACAGGTGATATAGTTTTTGAGGAATACTACTACTTGATATCATGGCCGAGGCAGTGATTGTAATGATATCCCTCGCTTTGACGAACGAATTTTTTCCCCCTCTATCAGAAAATACTGTACTGCGGCAGCATTGGGGGTTCTTCAACCAAACCAGGCTCTTCCAACCTGAGGAAGGCAGATGACTTTAGCCACTATTTCTTCAGAGACTTCTATATGTAGCCCCCTAACCTCTGAGTAGGTTTCTTAAGATTTAAAGCAAATTGTAGAGCTGTCTCTTGATGGAACCATTTAGGCGTTGGAAGAATTCAGTCCATCTCACAGCTTCAAAAATAGCGAAAACTTCAGCATTTCTTCACAGTTCTCGCGTATTTGGAGGTTCATACCGACCTGGGGTACCCATGTTTGTTTTCCTTCTAAATTATTTAGCATCCCAACAGATTGCAGGTCCCAACAATGGAGGTTAAAGCACGGAGTATGCATGAACAGATGAGAGTGTAGTTGGGTAAATTTGAAAAGTTAGGAGCATGGAAATGTTCGGAAATTTATCCCAAATTAGGAAAGGTGGCGGTTATAGGATAAGCTTAAATGGCCATTAAGTCATACAAGTGGACAGTTAATGGTATGTGGGTGTAATAATGGGCGCAAAAAGGAAGGCATGATTAATTTTGTCAAATCTAGTTAATGCTTAATCAAGTAGATAATCAGAACCATACATTCATAAATATGCTATGAACCGTGACCCTTAAGGATAATAAAGCATGTGAAGTGCAGGAATTTAAATTTGAACATTATTGTAGGAACGATGTCATGATCTTTTCTCTCAGTGGACCAAAACCATCTTGTCAATCCTGTCGGAAACATAATGAATGTTGTGAAGTAAATCAGAATTGCCGACAATAGGAATTCTGGCCAGATTTGGAGGAGTCACGAACCCAAATTGTAAAGAGTTCTGCCAATATTGGGGGAGTTGTAGCCATGAACCATAGAAAAATCAGCCAATTTGGTGGAGTCATAGTCACCGAAAAAGGTAAAAATGGACAAAATTCAATTGGAGTCGCAGCCGTTGGAAAAGGTAAAAATGGGAAAAATTCAAACGGAGTCGCAACCGCCGGAAAAGGTAAGAATGGGAAAAATTTAAATGGAGTCGCAATTGTATGGGATGGAAAAAGGAATTAGGTTACGGTGTTACAGCTGCAGATAAATAGAAAATTAGGCAAGGTTTTATGGTGTTGCAGCTACAGCTAGATGGAAAAATAGGCAAAGTTTTATGGTGTTGTAGCTACGTGGAATGAGAAAAAGGGCATTTTTAACGGAGTTGCAGCTGCGGGGAACAGGAAAAAGGGCATTTTTTATGATTTTGCAGCTGCACGAAATGGGAAAAAGGGCATTATTTTACGGTGTTGCAGCCACAGGTAGACGAAAAAATAGGCAAAGTTTTATGGTGTTGTAGTTGAGCGGAATGGGAAAAAAAGCAATTGGTTTTTTGGTGTTGTAGCTGCAAAAAAATAGGCAATTTTATTATTATTATAGGAATCACAACTACGACATACTTTTCATTGTTTATTTTTCTTCAAGGAGTTTCCTTCTGAAGTAGGAAGTTACAATAGCTATTGATCAAAGAAAATGTTGAAGATGAATCAAAGCGATTGTGTAAATATTGACAGGGGTAGAGAAACATTCCTACCCTTGTTTTAATAGGTATTTTGGATCAGCTGCAATCTGTGAAGTGAATGCATCCTTCGAAATGGGCTTATGGTACAGTCGTAGCTTGTGACCATTAGCAAATAACGGTGCGTGGTTCTCATCAATGGTAACCAGGCGAACTGTACCATTGTCAAATACTCTGTTTACCAAGTATGGGACCAACCATATTATGTGTAACTTACCCTTGAAGTCCCTTTTGAATCTTGAATCATATAATAATGCCCAGTCTCCTTCGCATAAGACTTTCTTTTTGATGAATCAATCGTGCCAATTGGATTTCGGTTGCTAAATCAATATTGTCTAATCCACAACAGCTAAACATTTCTCATCAAGTTCATTCAGTTGATTCAATCTACTCCTCCGGGCTTCAGTCACATATAAGTTTACCTCCATAGTGGTCTTCAAGGTCTTGATTTCAAATTCGATGGGGAAGACAACACTTTTTTCATACACCAAGTCATAGAGAGAGAAACCTATAGTATTGCACTAAGTAGTATGATATGCCCACAATGCTTCTGGAAGTCTATCAGCCCTGTCTCTAAGGTGGCTCCTGACTGTTTTGGTAAGGATAGCTTCAATAACCTTGTTAGTGCTTTCCACCTGACCACTAGCCTGGGGATGGTATGATGAAGCTATTCGGTATTGAATATGGTACTTCTATAGCAAACCTTCAAATTTATGCGACATAAACTGAGGTCCTCCATCTATAACAACTTCCTTGGGTACTCCAAAATGGGTAAATATTTCACCATACAGGAAATCGATTACAGCTTGGTCATTGGCTTTCACCAAAGCCACAAATTCTACCCATTTTGTCATGTAGTCGATACAAACAAAGATGTAGGATTTCTTCCTGGAATGAGGGTTGATAGGGCCAACAAAATATAAGGCCCATCTTTCAAAAGGTTCAACCACCAATTGTGGTTGAAGGGGCATTTGATCCAATTTGTTAGGTTGCCCCATCCTCTGGTAGCTGTCACAGGACTAGACATATTTTTTTGCATCCTTGAAAAGTGTCATCCAATAGTAGCCCATTCTTAGCACCTTATGACTTGTCCTCCTATCTGTAAAATGTCCCCCACATGGATCATCATGGCAGGCCTTCAGAATATGGAATATTTCATCTTCTAATCTCAAGATCAGGCCCCTATGTAGAAGAGATGACCACCTATCCAACAATAACTAGCACTTTGTTGAATGATTTTCCTCTTCTCTCTTTTTGGAAAATGTGCCAGAAGGTTCCCTACAACCAAGTAGTTAGCGACATTTGCATACCAAGGAGAATAAGCTAAAACTGCAAACAAGTGTTCATCTGGAAAAGAGTCCTCAATAGGAAGATTATAATCACTATTAATAAAACGAGATAAGAAATCAGCGACAACATTTTCTTTTCTAGGTCTGTCTATAATAGTGATATCAAATTCCTGTAATAATAACAACCATCTAGTTACCCGAGCATTTGTAACAAGTTTATTCATTAGATACTTGATGGCTGAGTGGTCGGTGTGCACAAAGGTGGGATATCCAGTGATGTGGTGTCTAAATTTGTTAATGGATTAAACAATGGATAAAAACTACTTCTCGGTAAAAATATAATTAGGTTCAGCAGGGGCCAAGTTTTTGCTAATGTAATAGACTGCATAAGGTGCTTGACCATTCTGCTGTCCTAAAACTTCCCTAATGGCAGTATCATAGGCATCTGAAGAAATGTGAAAAGGTAGGGCCCAATTGAGCCCCCTTAGGATGGGAGCTGTAGACAGCTTCTCCTTAAGTTTAACAAATGTTGTTTGGCATGCCTCATTCCAAATAAATTGTACATCCTTCATTAACAAAGAAAACAAAGGAGAGGCAAGTTTGGGAAAGTTTTCTATAAATATTTTGTAATAACCAGCATGCCCTAAGAAACTATGTACCTCTTTCTGAGTTCTAGGAGTGTTTATATTTTCAATTACCTTGATTTTAGAGGGATATACCTAGATGCCATCAGCAGAGACAAAATTCCCCAGCACCACCCCTTCACTCATCATCATATGGCACTTTTTAGTGATCAAAGATAGCCGGGTCTACTCATAGCGTGTTTAAACCTTTTCCAAATTTTTTAGTTCTTCTTCAAATTCCTTGCCATAAGGAGTAAAATCATCCATGAAAATTTCCATACTATCATTAACCAATTCTAAAAATATGCCAATCATAGCTCTCTGAAATGTGGCTGGTGCATTGCATAAGACAAAGGGAAGCACCCTGTATGCAAAAGTTCCCTAGGGACAGGGGAAGGTAGTTTTATCTTGGTCTTCAGGAGCAATCTAGATTTGATTGTATCCGCTAAACCCATCCAGGAAGGAGAAAAAATTCTTCCCAGATAAGGTGTCAAGTACCTGATTGATGAAAGGCAGGAGAAAGTGATCTTTTTTTTTCCCTTCTTCAGCTCTCTATAGTCCACACAGACTCTCCATTTACCATTATTCTTGGGTACTATCACAAGTGGAGACACCCACTCATTGTATGATATGCGATATATAAATCATTCTTCTAAGAGTTTTTGAATTTCTTCCTTCACCATGTCCCTAAGATTGGGGTTCAGTCTTCGTTGTGGCTTGCACATAGGCCGTGAGTCACTTTTGATATAAATGTGGTGTGTACACATATTAGAAGGGATGCCCTTCATGTCTATGTACTCCCAGGAAAATTCCCCCTTATTTTTTTTAAAGAGAGTGAGTAGGCATTCCTATTCATCTGGAGCAAGACTGGTATTGATATTTAGGGATTTTCTAGACTCTATCTCGACATGAAAACTTTTCAAATTTTTCAACACTGGAACTATGTGAGTATCACTGACTAATGTCTCCTCTATGAGATTTTCTTGTTCTTCTTCACCTAGAGTATCATTCAGGATTTGATAAATTTGTTTATTGACAGAAGTGGGTTCACTGATGAAATTATTAATAGCATCATCTTCAGTTTCATCTTTAAAAGTCAAGGACTTCCCTATCGTTAATAATGGTTGAATGCCCTCCTCTTCCTCTAGCTCCATCCATAATGGATTTTTAGCTTCTAGAATTGGCCAAGCTAGATGATAGAGAGTGAGGTTCTTTATCTTGGTTCCATCTGATATGGTCATAGACCCAGATAGACAGCTGATGCAAGCATCATTTGTAGCTAACCAGAGCCTTCCCAGGATTAGTCAGTGTTCTCCTAGCTACGACTTGGGTTGTAAAACCAAGAAGTCGTCCGGATATTCCCATGAATCAACTGAGATAACGAGGTCATCCAAGTTCTAAAACCGTAGGATTTGGCCTGATATTAGTGAGCCCGAGTTTCCTTATAGTTTCAATGGTCATGACGTGAATTGCTACGCCTAAATATACCAGTACGTTAGGTATCTGCGTGCTCCCAATATACATAGTGACAGTGGGATTCCTAGGATCATCATATTTTGCCAAAAGGCTTTTCCCATTATTAATTCAGATAATTTCCCCATGACATGAAAAGTGGGAGGATCCCTGGGTTTTCTTCTTGGTTTCCTTATACACAGATCCCAAATGGTTTTGGCATAGATAGGCACATTGTGAAGGGCTTGAAGGAGTGGAATTTTGACATAGAGGTTTTTTAGCTCTCCTAATAGGTTAAATTGAGGTTGTACCACTACCTTTGGTAGCATTAATCTTTCAGGGTATGGTGGTTCCCTAACCAATTGTGTAAGTTGTGTGTCGATAGATGTTTCTTCTTGTGTTTTAGCTGGTGTCTTGGTAGGATTTTCAATGTCCTCAATAATGGGGGTTGCTCTATTGGATAAATATTGTTGGTTCACCCTTTCTTTAGGCACGGAGGATGGAACATCCCCAATGACCAAAGGCTCCACTACCCTCCCTGATCGTAAGTAGATGTCGTTACAAGGAACTGGAGTAATGGAGTAAGCGGGCACATTGGAAACCTCAAATTGATGGAATGCTTTATTTTTTGGGTTGGGGTTAGGTTGAGCAGGCAGCTAAAATTGGATAGGCACATTGGGGACAAAAATATTCTGAAGTTGCAACTGCGACTGCTGATACTACTGATAAGGCTGAGGATATTGTTGAGGAGGGTACGGTTGACGAGGAAACATTTGATGTGAAAACTATTGAGGAGGTTGGCTATGGGGAAACTGGTTCCTTGGATGGAAGTTCCTCCATCGAGGAGACCAAGAATTATGTTGGTTTGGTGGCTATCTCCAAGAGTTACAAGAGTTAAAATTTTGCATCGGAGGCTGATAAGGATACCATTGATGGTTGGAATAAGATGAAGGAAATTGTGTATTCATGCGATGCATATTATTCCAATTAATCATGTTATTCGAAAATGGAAATGATTGTGGAGACATACGTTGATTTTGAGGCTGATAGGGATTTTTCTGTAGAATAAAGCAGGTTGGTTCCACATCTGGAGTTGATGCCCGCAGAAATGCCTTCACTTGAGGTAGTGAAGGGCAATCTTTTATGTCATGGTTCAACTCACAAATCTGACACACTTCTACTTTTTTGAGTGGGAACTCCTTCAAAGGATGGTTCTTCCTAAATTTAGGGCAAAATACACCAAGTGTGAGATCTTCTACTGCTTGTCTCTACTTTTCCCTCAGGACATCTATTTACAAGGAGATGGAGATCATCATTTATGTATTGAAATTTTTGAGGAGATTTCCTATTTCTGCCTAGGTTGATCCTCCATTAGATGACTTCTGTGTTCTTTCGAAGACATCTCATTCTAATTCATCCTGTTTGTCCCACTTGGTGTTACTAGAATATCCCCCGGAATACCTTTTGCATAGTTCAACAATATTTTCAAAGGATTCCTTTGAGATATCCCCCTTTCCTAATAGGTTCAACATGTCTAGGTAGTCATCCCTTATCCCACGAAGTAGGATTATATTGAGCGCATCTAACCCCATATTAGTTTGTCCAGCTCTCTGCACATTGTATAAAATCCTTTCAACAAAATATTCCAATATTTCGTTGTCCCTTTGTACCATTTTAAATAGTTCTTCTCTCTTATCTTTGGTATTGCAGTACTCCTGATATTTCTCTAGGAACACCTATTTCATCCGGCCCCACGTGGTGAGAGTTCCCCCACCCAGGCTCATGAACCAATGTAACACATTGTCCTTCATAGTAGTAGGAATGTTTTTAGCTTTTGTTCAGTGGTGGTGTAATCATAGCTACGACAGAGGATGTCAAATTCAAAAATAAATTCATCCGGATCCTCTACTGCTTTTCCATAAAAATGAGGCAACACTAATGGCGATATATTTTTCATGGGGGCTATCCCCTTTGGCTATTGAATTGGGAACTGGAGTGTAGCAATTGTCCCTTCAGGTTGGGATTTACCCTCCTATTGTTGATTTTCCCCCATCACTTCTTCGTGATTTTCTGGATCACGTCTATTGTTCATATCTTCTCCTACTTTATCCTCTTCGTGTTTCCACTAATCGTTAAATTTTTGATGGAACTGTGTCCACTCCTCTTTTTTCAAAACATTCTTGGTAATGTGATATATCAAATCTCGGTCAGCTGATCCCACAGTACTAACTCTATCTTCCTCCATAGGGACACCCGAGGGTATTGCAGCTTCTCCCATGTTCTCCACTGTGGAAGCCGATGTTTCCACTCCAGGGGTAACCGGTCTCCTTCTGACAGGTGATTCCTGATGCTGAGATCTGGTACAAGAATTGGTCTTATCAAACAGATCGTCAATGAATGTCCTTCTTCCCATTGTTGGATTTCGTCCACAACCTCGACCACCTGCAATGTTAGTATTCTATGTGGTTTTGGGATTTATAGGAATGTCACGTTGTACCCTTCTCGTATTCATTCAACCCAAAACATTGAAACTTAAAATCTGAATAAAAATGTATAGATATAGCTACTCGATACAACCACTATGGTGTCTAATAATTATATTTCCCTGGAAATGACGCCAAAATGTTGGGCACTCTATATTCAAGTTAATTAAAGCCAACATACAGAGTGTTCAATATAAAGTGTCAACCTAGGGAAGTCTTTTATTTCAAAGATAATGTGCACTATATATGCTTAAACACTAAGTAGCTAATACTGTAAATGAATTATCCTACCTTTCTGTTCACCCCAATTCATCCCAAAATCAACTTAATCTAATTTACCTTCTTAAGAATGAAAAAATAACAATTTCCTTCTTACAATCCTTAATCTAGAAACAAGAGATTCAAGAAAATAAACATCTAGATTTACTTTTGTAGAAAGTTAAATCCTAAATTACTAGGCCATCTGAAAATCTATTATAACTATCTCAATCCCACTCATAACTACAAATGGACTTAATTAACAAAACTCAAGAAAGACATCAATTGAAAGAAACTAAGGATGAGATCGGCTGTTACAGCTAGCACATAATATGCATAAAGGAAATTAGTCTACACAGTTGGCTATCACACCACTCTACTGCAGCTCACAAGGAATGCAATTACTGATCAAATGAAGGAACACACAATAAATCATTACTGTTGCAGCTGTTAGAAAAGAATGAATCTACTCTAACATCCACACCACACAACAGAGGAAATAAATACCTAATTAAATCATAAATATCTGTAGGAAGGCGGGCCCAGCCTTCAAATAGAGATGACGAAAATTAACACACGTTAAGCACCAAGATCAAAAGAATCCTACTCCTTGTATCAAATAATAAAATTGAAATCTACAGTCTTTGTCACAGCTTATACAATAAAATCAATTAATTTCCAACCCCTGGCTCGGAATACTTTCCAATATTTCTACATGCACAATCATAACTTCTACCCACTAATATCAGGCAGCCATTAAGATCTCTGATATTTAGGCTGCCCCAATTATGATATGTTGATACAGCTATGAGCAGGATAGAAGCAGAAGATATAGGAAGGTTGCTACTCGAGCCAGCAATGATATAACAGGATCAATCTAGAATATGCTCCATCGGTTGCAGCTACCCTTGAGCATCGACGCATTATTGCATCTGAATCTGTTGCAGCCAAGCCTGTTGCATCCACCTTTATATAGCTTGCATGAAATAGTAACCTTTAACTGCGTCCTTTGTGCAGAGATGGAATAGGTGGTGATCATATCAGTAATGAGTGCTCATCTCTCTCTTGATTCATTCATCCCACTACACCTGTATCCTTTACATCTTGAATTATCTTTATAAAATCACCATATGCTAGCATCGTCCAAGATATAGAGCCCTGATTACAACAATCATAAGTATTAATAAGATAAGACAATAATTAACCATACCTATATGAATTGATGGATCAAGCGAAGGAAAACATCTATTTGTTGTATATAATGGATTAACATAAGGAAAAAAATGATAGATAAATGTGGTAAAAAAGGGGTCATTTCTGGGCCCAACATTCCCAGATGTGCAAAAATATTGGTCTATGCTTTGACAAGGAATCAGAGGGTTGTCTCCTCAGTCCAAGTCTCCATAAGGCCTCATGCATAACTCCCGTTTGAGAGGAGCTTCCCGGATACAATGAACATAGAAGAGGGTTTACTTATTGATTGGCCAACTATGTCTGGATTTAAACACTTGTGGAGAGTTGAAACTCCCTAATCCACAAATATAGCCTAATCTAGTTAGTGTAGGAGCCTATAAAATAAAACTTACTAATAATTTTTAAATGATATCGTTCATTTTAAAAGGTTTTTTTAGTAAGAGAGTAAATGGCGTGAAAATTATGTGGTGTTCTGTCTCAAAGTTTAAACAAAATGACTAAGAAAAGATAAATGAAATGCAAAAAGAAAAAACTATTCTCTTTCTTTTCAAATAGAAACTTGAAAGCCAAAAAAGAACAATTTATTTTTATTTTTTCAAAAATAATGATATGCAGTGCATTAAAGACAAAACCCTAGTCTACATGCATATTAAAAAACTCTATGTTATTTTTCATTTTATTTTATAAATGCAAAAGAAAAACTACCTACAAACAAAAGTATGCAGATGACAAGAACACAACAAAAGGAGCTCTGTTATATAACCACCAAACTAACTCTAGAATGCCCTAAAGTCGGTATAAACCCTACTTGGAAGGAATGCTTGCATAAGAAACAAGTCAACTATTTTGGCACGGTGAAGTGAATGAACAAAATAAGAAGGAAACACAGACCAATAAGCTTCTACGTTTAGACAAAGATCACTAATAGAGGCTGACCAGAAGCATAAGCCAAAAAACATGCCAAGTAAAGGGGGTGGGGGGAAAGAGCAAAGAGAAAACCCTAATTCTATAAAAAGGCTTACCACATAGATAAATAAAAACCAAGGGGGATGACACTAACTTCCTGGAGTCATGCACCTACAGAGGACCACAAAAGACCTACCAAACAACCCACAACAGCAGAAAAAACCACAAAAATGAGGAAAAAACACTATTTTAGGGGCACATGTAGGTTTTACTACTGACAGGTCACATGTCACACGTGGGTTGATAGTATAGCAGGTCGCGTGTACAAACCATACACGTAACTGTTCAGTCTACAACTTGCGTATGGGTGGAAAACATCCCAAAAAAGGTGAAAAACAACCTTAGGAAGGCAGGGGAAGTGTACTATTAGAATTAGAGGGTGTTCCTAAGTGGCAAGAAGGACCTGAAAAATTGCAAAATACTGGAAGAAATACAAAGAAACCCCAAACAGACAAGGCTCTCCCCAGCAAAGTCGCTAGTTCTATTTTTCAGGATATTACACCCTTGTAACCTATGGTCCGGGGTTACCAACTTACTACTAACTTGTAGATAATCAGCTTTTATAGAATATGGAATGAGAATAGGAAGATATCTTGGCTTACCTAGTTTATGGCGGTTGATCCAAGATTGGTCTTCTCTCGCTACAATACTCTCCAAAGCTTCTAGGGATGCTTCTCTTTACCTGCAAAGAGCCAATTCTTCAAGCAATATCTCATACATATATACATCAGAGGTTAGATGAAAAGCATGTTAATAATATAATTGAACATATTCATTTAACCAACATCCATGAGATCAATACAATACAAGATTGGAAGAAGAATTCTCTTTATTAACAAGAGGTGAAATAGGTAAGAATATAACCCAGCTTCTGACACAAGGACTCCTTTGCAACCAAAGGACTCTGAGTTCTGCTGCTCCAAGATTCTGAAGGTATACCACTAGCATAAATTTTCTCTCCAAAAATTGATTGATTAGCCCCATCCCAAGGCCTCTATTTATACTTTGGGAAATAGAGAGGTTTCGAAGGTTCGGATGGTTGAGACAGTTGGGATAGTTATGGATTAAGTCCCAACTAATCTCATCCAATCATGATTTATATTTTTTAAGGTTGAATTAAGGTATACACAGGTATTAATATTGGCAACTTGCATATGCTACCCGTATTTCTCAAAGGGAACTTGTGTATGTAAGGTATACGCGGGTTGCAATGCACATACTCACGTATGACACGTGAGTTGCAATGCACATAGTTGTGTATGCAACCCAAAACTTAGAATAAAAATATATAAGGATGGTTTGAGGATAATGCATCAAAGGTCATGCACATCTATATTGTATTGGCCACTTCAATCCTAATTTGTCCTTTTGTGTACCGACATGATGAATGTGAGCACTCGGACGGAGAAGTGCCATTTTGGCTAATAACATTGACTCATGAACCAATGTTTTTTCAGGTTTTCCTTTTAGTTTGTACAAGCTACCATCCTCTTCTCCACTCACTGTTGCATCATCTATTTCCTTTCCTTTAGGCTGCATTAGAACTTGGCTATCAAAAAATTCAACTCTCATTCCTTTTACATCTAGTGTAGAGATGGAGAGAATATTCTTCTTCAATATTGGAACATACATGAAATCCTTCATATTTAAGGATTTCTTGGAGTCTAGCTTGTATGAAGCTACTCCACTCCTTTTTTATGGGGTATTGATAATCATCCCCAAGTTTAACTTTGCGAGGTGACTCATGCCTAGACATATTGGTGAATGGTTCCTTCTAGCCAATCATTGCTCTTCATGTGAGATAGTTCCTGTAAGTTCTTCGGTTATGTCATGTCCCCAATTAATAATTTCCAAATAAGACTACTTGCAAATAATGTTCCACCAACCTACTAGCTCCCTAGGTTGAGATGGAGACATAAATTTTGTAATAAGGGGATATGGGAACCAAAACGGATTTAGTTTACCATATTCACATTTAAGTGAGTCACATAAATAATAAATTCTAAGAAAACAAGGTGGAATGGGTTCATGAAGACACTTGGAATCTTGTAGATCCTTTGGATGACTAGATTCCCCACACAGTTGGCATGATCTTCATCCAAATTCAAACACATGGGTAATGTAACATTATTGGAGGGTGATGTGGTGTCAAATATCATATAATGAGCCAAGGAATTCTATTAGGTAAAGGAGAGTAACTAATATGGAAGAGGAAGAGGCTAGAAGACAAGGTGAGTTACATACAAGAGCGGCAACCCACATCAATGGTTGCTATGATAACTACCCAATGAACAAAGAAGATAATCAATCATGTTGAGATGTTTGCATTAATTATGATAAAGCCTTAGAATTCATGGAATACTATCATTAGAGGAAATTTCAACTCAAAATGGGCCTTTTAACTCTAATTGAAATTCCATGTCATCGTGTGTTAGCCAATGAAATTTCTTTAAATTTGAAATACCGTATAGGTCTTAAAAATTTTTTAATATAGATTTGAGGATAGGTATCATAAAAAAAAATACTTTTTTTGTTTGTATTTTCGACATATCTCCCAGTTTGTTTACTCAAATTTCGATCAAGGGAGATCATTATATGCATAATTAAATTATGCATCCAACGAGCACCCACTCGGCATACTTTTGATGGAACTCTCTACACTAAAAACAAGAAATACCTCATCATCATGTTTTTAGGTATTTCTTGATTTTGGGGTGGTGGGGTCTGTCAAAAGTAAGTCGAGTGGGTGCTCGTTGGATGAGGAATTTAATTCTGCATCAAATGAGCTCTCGTGATTGAAATTTGAGCAAAACCATNTTTTTTCTTTTCTTCCTCCAAAATTAATAAATATTATTTTATTATTTTAACTATTATTTTATTAATTTTTTTCAGGAGGCCCATTTTGAGTTGAAATTTCCTTTAATGAGCAACAAGTTGACTCATTGACCAGCGCAACTCACAACAACAACAATAGATTGACCACATTCTTGAGGAACACCAGAATATATTTCAAGAGCCAAACGGAGTACCTCTACATTGTCAAGTAAAACATTCAATTGAACTTACTCCTGGTTCTTCATTACCTAACACATCTATTTACAGGTGATCCATTCTTGAGAGTGAAGAGATATGTAGACAAATCTACTATTTTATCAACAAAGGTCATATCCTCCCTAGCTCCTCTCCTTGTGGAAGTCAAGTCCTCCTAGTTCCAAAGAAAGGCCGGACTTGGTGCATGTGCATCGACTATCGAGCTCTTAACAAAATTTCAGTAAAGAACATATACCCTCTTCCAAGGATAGACAAATGCATCAACTTTATGAAAGGTGCTAAGTTTTTATGAAGCTTGACATTAAGTTGGGATATCATCAAATTTTGATCGATTCCACTGATGTATGGAAAATGGATTTCAAGACCAAGGAAGGATTGTTTGAATGGTTAGTCGTGCATTTTGGATTAACCAATGCACCTACATCCTTCATGAGAGGTATGGATGACCTTCTACGAACATTCATCGACAAGTGTGTCATTGTCTATCTCGACGATATCTTGATTTTCAGTCGATCATGGGAAGAACATGTCAGACAACTTCAATAAGTCTTCGACACTTTCCAACAACATCGACTATATATGAGCATGGACAAATGCTCATTTGTGATGACCAACATTAAATATTTGGGGTATGTAACTGAATCTGCAAGCATTCATGTCGACCCAAAAAAAGTACAGATCCTCAAAGATTGGCCCATTCATCAAAACAGTCATGAACTAAGAATTTTTATTGGTTTAATGAATTTAAGTCGACGGTTCATACTTTGATTTAGTCACATCTCATGGCCTTTGAATTACTTGACTAAAGGAAATGGGAAAAATGTCTTCAAATGGACACCAACACAACAACAAGCTTTTGAACAACTCAAAAATAAGATTTGTACTACACCAGTACTTGTGTTACCTGATTTGAAGTATCCCTTTGATATTGAGACAAACGCTCTAGACTATGCCCTTGGTGCAGTGATCACTCGGTTAGGTCACCTAGTCGCTTTTCATTCCAAAACTTTCAAATCCATAGTTAGGAAGTATTCAACAAATGAAAAATAAATGTACACCATTGTGTGAGATATTAAGCAATGGAGACACTGCATTCTTGGCAAGGAAAAAGTCACCCGCATTGATCATAATCCTCTATAGTTCACCCCGTCCCAGTCGAAACTACATACAACTCAAGTGGATTAATTACCTCCAACATTTTAAGTTGGTAAGTAAATATTTGAAAGGAAAATCCAATGTCTCAACCATTTGTCTCAGGATATCACCCATTACTCTACTATCTCTAGTTATGAGTATGCATAGTTACGATACCACTACTTGGCCACAATTGTATTTGGTATACTGTGACTTCTCTGCATTTTATCGACGGCTTCATACCGAAACACTATCTAATACCGACTACCTCCGAAAGGACACCTTGTTATACAAGATTGGAGAACTTTGTGTACCAGCCGGTGAGTACCGACGAAAGCTCATTTGGGACATGCACTACAACAAGAATGTGCAAAAAATACTTGTTATCATCCAAAAGTATTTTTGTTATCCTTTACTTAAATCTAATGTCAACAAGTACATTCAATCATGTGTATTTTGTGCCATTAGTAAACCACCGAATCAATGACAAAGACTGTACAGACCCCTTCCAGTTCCTAGTCGACCATGGGAATCTATTTTTATGGACTACTTGATAGTATATCCTACTACCAAACATCAATATCATGCAATCTTAGTAGTATTTGACATATTTTCCAAGATGGATTTTCTCATGACATCTAAGAAGACTATGATAACACAACATACAACTTAGCTCTTCTTTGAACATGTGTGGAAACATTATGGGCTCCCGATGACCATTATTTCCAACATAGATGCTATATTTTTCAGCACCGTTTGGAAAAATCTCTCGAAACAACTTGACATGAGACTTTGTTTTTCAACAACCTTCCATCTGAAAATAGATGAAAGTTATAAATTGATTGGTAGTACAACTTCTTCACATGTACAATGACAAGCATCATCAAACATGGGATGACAACCTTGCATACATACAACCTGTCTACAATCGTGCTCAACATAGTTCTATGGGAAAGAGTCCATTTGAGATATGTTATGGATATCAACCCTTAGTGCCTATCGAATTGATCAGTTCCTCGACACAATGGAATGACATCGACATCAAAGGACAAGAAGTTGAGAAAACATTAAAGTTCAGAGATCAAATATACAGCATCTAGAGGTAAGCACAAGAAATGTTACAACAAGCTATTGAAAAATCTAAGGCCAATCATGATAAGTATTGTATTCCTCATTCATTCCAAATTTTAATATTAGTTTTGGTTACATATAAAGAAGGAGAGTTTCATTGTCCCATACAAAAAGATGAAACCTTTTCGATATGGACCATACAATATCCTTAAACAGATTGGAGAAAAAAAATATAGCTTGAAATTCTTGCATGCCTTGGCCTAGATCAAGTATTTAATGTATATTTATTTTGACCATACCATGTACCATTGTTGAACCAGAATGAATTGCAGACTATATAATATGAATACATCACCAGATGTTTAAGAACCTCTCCTTTGAGACACCATAGTGGGACGACGCATACATCATACAATGACAAAATCCATTCCCTTGTTTCAAGTGGCCAAAGATTGATATCTTGCTATGCAAGGAAAATGGTACTTTTCTACTGAAATATCCAACAAGCTTCCTCGACTAAATTAATAGACAATGGAGACTATTGTTTCTTAAGGAAGAAGGAATGATCCAACCAGCAGTTAGCTTGTTGTCAAACTTTGGCAAAGTATACCACTTAGACTAATTCGACTACTTCAACTGCTTCAACAGGTTCAACATCCACTTTGACAAGTATGAACCTCGACACAACCAATGTAGAAAACCTTAACAGGTTTCGCGCTTGGCATATAACATATCCACATGCATTGTCGACATTGATGACTATCGAACATCGACAGAGTATCTATCTATCTTCCAGTAGTATGTGACAGTTGAAATTTTGAATTGTTATAACTTATTTTGTAACTAAATGTAATGGTTATTCACCCAAGCATCTTAGCATTCTATATAAACATGTACACTATTTTAGTATACATATCATTCAATCAATCATATTGATCCATATTTCATGAAAAATAAGTATTTGGTTCGAATTATTGCATATTGTCTATGTGCATACTTTCTGTCGATATAGTGTACTTCCTACTTTACTTGTTCGTTCTCTATTCATCTGCCATAATAGTGCTTGACTCATTTATTTGACTTTTGTCCCCAGCGTGCACCTGGGCATGGCCTGGATCAATCACTTCAGGGGATTCTTTACACTTCTCATTATCATGGTCTTATGGACACATCATCATTTCTTTAGGGGCATCTTCAATGGATTTATGAGGTTTCTCCATTTGTGTACCACTTAAAGTGTGAGTGTGCAAGAAACCACATGTTATGTAATCTTGTGAAGGACATGATTAATATATAAACTATAAGGGCATCAATTTGGATTAATATATACACTTATGTCAATTCTCCTTCAATTATTTTGAAGGATTCATCAACATTACTAAAAAATATCCCTTTATCACTACAATATCATCATTTTTGTAACACCATCATCAACATTACCACATCATCATCAATGAAACAAATCACTCAACAATGTCATAATCTCATGATGTAATATCAATGAAACAAATCTCTTAAACTAGTTGACATTAATGAAAACTTTACTCAATAATATCCCCCTTTCTCATTGATGGAAACAAGTTCAACTCTCTCTCCCCCTTTAACATTAATCATATAGGGGTTAAGGAACTTTGTTTACCTGTTTCGACTAGGATTATGCTGGATCCTCCTATCAATGTGCTTCTTTTCTATGAAATTTTTGGGATGAACGTCCTGTCCCTCTTACAAAGGGTAACTTTACTTGACTGTGAATTTATTTTGAGAATATTTTTTTCTGCTAAAAATACTCCCCCTTTGATTGACCCATTGCTTGAAAAAATCTGAAGTATCCCCCCCCATGTTCTTGTATTATTTAATAAGACACTATCTTTTTCTCTGTATAGTACTTAACCTTTTTTCCTTTCTTTGTTCTTGGAATCCTCGCTAATATTATTCATGATACTGGGAGTTTCTATGCGAAATTGTTTAGAACAATATACAATGTTGTACTGCAAGATCATCATCTACAATCTTGACACCTTCCTTTTTACTTGTTTATTTAACTTTATTACTTGAATTGGAAACTCACGTAGGTATGTCCTCTAAGAATTCTATATTGACCTATTCTTCTTATTTTTCTTTCACATTTTGACCATGTAACATCAATTTCTTTTTGTCTTCAATCCTATGATTTGAGCATCCATTGTTAACATACCAAAGGATTCTTCTATTTTGGGATTGTAAGGCAAATCCACATTTCTCAGCCTACAAGTATTTTTGCTTATTTTTCCAAATTCTTTGTTGTTCTAGAATCTATCTATATTTCCTTGAAGACATTGTCAAATCACTTCTACAATTTATGGCTATGTCCAAATTATTACATTTGTAACATTCAACTTCATAATTCAGAGCTCCAAATATGTTATAACTTTTGTCAAAATCCTCACAAGTATTTCTTAAATAAATTCCTTCATAATTATTCTTAGATTTTTCATATCCATTTCTATTCCATGTGTTTCTACCCCATGCATAGGATCTACAATTTATAGCCTTATGCCAAAAATTATTAAATGAATAACCCAAGCTAAGAAAAACAAATTAGTACCTGGATGTGGGTGGCCTTCGTTGGTGCATATCTTCTCAAAACATGCTCTTAATTTTGAGTCTTTTTCATTGTTGGTGGCCGCTTCCATGTTTTTTTTTTTGAATGTACGGTCTTCTTCTATACTCTTCTTTATTGTCAATTTTTGTATAACCTCCTTTAAAGTACTTGAACCCTTGATAGAATCTACATAAAATCTTTGTTTTACTTCACTTATAGTCATAATAGTTCTTGAAACCTCATCATTTGTTTTGTACCCAAGATCAAACTTTTCATAGAATTGCCTTTAGCTACTAATGATCTCATCTAATATTTTGGCGTCGTTACTAAGCCTCTGTTGGATGTCCTTCTTTTGTAATTATTTTTTGAGTGAGACTACTTTAGATTCTACATCTTCCTATATCTTCTCCTTTTCAAGTAGTTATATTTTGAGTGTTTCTTCAATGACCTTGACCTCTCCCAACTAAACCCTTGGATCTATGAAAATATGCTTGGTTTCTTCAATATTTCTACTAGATCTCTAAGAGACTTCCTTTAGTTTTCTTATATCTTCCTTGAGTGACTTGGTTTTCTTCCTTTCGTTTCTTATATCACTTAAGGAAATGGTAAATTATTTCACAATATTCACTTCTTCCTCTTCTTAATCTTCCTAATTATATTTAGTAGTTTCCTCTAATTCCATGAAGAGCACTCTTCCTAAATATCCATCACTATCATCATCTTCATCGAATGAGGAACTATCCTCTTTTGAGTAGAGAACCTTTTTTTTTAAATCTTCTTTTATTTATTTTCTTGTCTACCTGATGATATTTATTTTATTTCTTGGGAAATTATTCTTCATCACTATCTAATCCATTTGCATAAGGAAAATTGTCAGAAACATGACCAATTTTACCATAATTAAAACATTTGAAAGGAATCTTACCTTTGTACTTACTGGTTAGATTTTCCATTTTTTTTTGCAAAGTTGGCTTCTTTTTCATTGAATCATAACCGTAGTTGTATCATGCACATGTGCATGATTTTTAATTTGCTTGTTCTTCCTTGTCTTCTTGGAGGCCTTGAAATCTACTTCCCTTTTGGATGGATATTCCTATAATGTTCTCATCTTGTAGGCTATATAGATTCCATGTAATTCATCCATGATTAATTTATCTAGATCTTGTATTTCCTCTAAATCTAATGTTTTAGGATCAAACCTCCGAATTAAAGGAAATTTCAACTCAAAATGGGCCTCCTAAAAAAAATTAATAAAATAATAGTTAAAATAATAAAATAATATTTATTAATTTTGGTGGAAGAAAAGAAAAAAAACTACTTTTTGTTTCTATTTTTGACATATCTCCCCATGTTACTCAAATTTCGATCAAGTGAGCTCGTTGGATGTGGAATTAAATTCTGCATACAACGAGTAGCCACTTGGCATACTTTTAACGGACCTCGCTACCCGAAAACAAGAAATACCTGAAAAAATGTGATGATGATGTCATCATCACGTTTGTTCAGGTATTTATTGTTTTTCGGGTAGCAAGGTCCGTCAAAAGTATGCCGAGTAGGTACTCATTGGATGCAAAATTTAATTCCGCATCCAACGAGCTCTCCTGGTCGAGATTTGAGTAACAACATGGGGAGATATGTTAAAAATACAAACAAAAAAAGTAGTTTTTTTTATGATACCTATCCCCAAATTTATAATAAAAAGGTGTTTAAGACCTATACGGTATCTCAAATTTAAAGAAATTTCATTGGCTAACACATGATGACATGGAATTTGAATTAAAGTTAAAAGGCCCATTTTGAGTTGAAATTTCCTCTAAAGATAAAAACTTCTAAACAATTACTGAACTAGGCCAATCTTTTTTTCCAATCCTCTCATGGTATTCACATTTTCATCAACTTAGATAAAATAAGCTGCAATATCTTCATATTCCTTCTTTTTCAAGTGTTCAAACTATTTTATGTAGGTTTGAATATTGGCCCATTTGACTTTGATATCTCCTCCATACACATTCTTGAGCTTGTACTAGATTTATTTTATTAAGGTACAATGCATAACGCTAACAAATTATGATGCTATTATACCACCTAAAATAGTGTACATGGTGTTTGAATGACATTCAAAGAGTCTTATTTTAGTTGCATCTATTGCTGGAGTAATATCTTGTATAGTGAATCCATTCCCTACCTCCTACCAAACATCAAGTTTATGCGATTGAAAAAATAGGTTCAACATTATCCTCCAAAAAGCACAATGGATCCCATTCAACAATTTTAATCCATTATTGGTGTATTCCTCATACTTATCCATTAATCCTATTGGGATCTACCTTATATTTGCTGAACTATACCTAAAGAAATTCACTCTGATACCAATTGTTGGAATATTCACCAATAGGGAGTGGGGGGGTGAACCAATATTGAGCACGTTTTACAATTTTTAACCTTAAGAACATCATGTACCATTAACCATTAACAATGGAATTCATCATCACATAAAATTATACTTAGTGCACAAAATATTTTTATGTAGAAACCAAAATGGAATAAAACCACAAAATGTTATTCTTGTGTTGATGAAGAATACACCCAATTTTATGTGCACCAACATAGATAAAGCACCAACCCTTGATTTATCTAGCACCAACTAGAAAGAGGCACCAAACCCCTTGTGAGCACAAACTCATTGATTTCTCTAGAAGCAACTAGAAGGAGACAATAACCCTTTATGATCACCAACTCACACTTCTTAAGAACCAACCCGAAGGAGACTACAATCTCCTCTCCTTTCCCCAATCCTACCAACTTGGCACTCCATCACCAACTAGAATGAAGCACCAAATCCCTAATATTGCAAGAAACAATCTTCCATAGAACTACCCTTCCACCCTAATATGAATATGAGTATCAATCTATCACTATCACTATAATTTTCTTTGTCACTATCATTGTCTCTATCTCAATCATTATCACTATCATTTTCACTATCTCTGTCACTATAACTACCACTTTCACTGTCACTACCACTATCATCGTCACTGTCACTACCACTATCGCTATCACTGTCACTATCTTCACAATATTGCTCTGATCTACTACATAATATTTTTTTCACTTTCTTCATAATCAACCTTTTATATGCTTCATAATCTACCTATGATCTACTTCATACTATATAGAAACCCTTACTTGCAAAGAGAATATCTATGAAATTATAACAAACCAATATCTGAAACTTATACCCTAGGTAATTCAATATCTGTAATTCATCTCCTCCAAGGTTCACTATCTAAAACATCCTAGAACATAATTTATAGATAAAATACCTAACTTACATGTTTAAATCTTATTTTAGGATCACTTAGAAACCCTAACTTCCTAAGATCATATCTCCAAAAATGCACTAGATCAACATTTGAAACTCGTACCAATTTTTTTCAACAACTCTACTTCATCTCATCCAAGGGAAACTATCTCAAGATTTCTAGAATAAAAGATATAGCGAAAATTGCAAAATAAATTGTTTAAAGTTGATTTCAGGATCATTCATAATCCATAATGTACCAAGGTCATATCTCCAAAATAGCATACCAAAATATGAAACATGTACCATAGTTTCTTCTATATCTCTACTTCATCTTCTTCAAGGGGACTATCTGAATCTTTCTAGAAAAAAAAGATATAGCGAAAGTTCCAAGATGATTTGTTTGAAGGTTATTCAAAAACCCTAAATTTTGAAGGTCATATCTCATAAAACATAGCAAACCAACATCTGAAGAGTTTACCACATGTACTCACAGATATTAACTCCATTCCATATAAATTTCAGAATCAGAATAATCTCATAATAAAAGTTATAGTGAAATTAAAAGGAGACCCGAAACATATTTCACAACAAAAACTTTAGAACAAATCATCACAAAATTTGATCTTCCATTGAATTTTTTCCCCTCTTCACTTCATCCCCCCTTGGAAATTCATTCCGATAAGCTGAAATTCCCTTCTTTTGCTTGGGTTATTTAACTTTTGTTATTCAAATTCCAAATGAGGTTCCTCTTATTTATATGAGTCTAAGTTACTTTGTTAGTTCACTTAAGGTTAGGTCTTCCTATAACTTATCATTAATTTTGTATTCCAAATTTTACGGGCTTCTTGAATGGGTCAATGACCACTTCATGGATTCATAAAGGGTCTTCTTTAATGGTTCAATTTGCTTTGATATGTCTTCCTGGCAATTTCATGGATTCATAAGGGAATTCCAAGTGTACATATCTCCATTGCTTCAAAGGATTCTTCAATTTGCTTTAGGTATTTTCTTAGGGATTCATGACTTCATTAAGGTTCTTTGACTTTCATTCTTGACCACTTCATGCCTTTATCAAGGGGTTGTGTTGATTCTTTAAAATTTACATCATGGCTTCAATGGATCCTTCAATTTTATTTAGGCATTTACTTTAGGGTTTCTTTACACTTAACTTCATCATTATTATGTGGAAACATCATCATCACTTTAGGGATTTTCACACTTTTCCTCATCATGATTTTAGAGGCTTCTTCAATGAATCCACATCATCATTACTTTAAGGGATTATTTACACTTCTTATCATCATGGTATTATGGATAAATCATCATTTCTTTAGGGGAATCTTCAATGAATTTAGGGTATTTCTCCATTCGGGTACAACCTCAAAGTGGGCACGTGGCATAAACCACATGTTATCTCATCCCATGAGGTCCATGCTTAACAACTACACCATAATGGGACCACATTGGAGTTATATACACTTATTTCAAGGATTCTTCAAGGATCATCAAGGATTCATCATCATTACTTAAAAAATTCATTTATCACTTCCATATCATCATCATCACTGCCACATAATCATCAATGAAAAAAACATTCAACAATATCATAACCTCATGATGTAATATCAATGACACAAATATCTTGACCTGATTGACATCAATGCCAACTTTACTCAACACCATTGATTCGTGGCTCAATAGCCAATTGGTCCACAATATATTTTAAATAGCATGGAGGACCATCTTCTAACTAATTGTGTAACATATCCAGAACTGAAAAAATAAATATTTATTATTTATTTCAGAAAAAAAACATTATGTTAAATTTATTATAAAGTTTATGACCAAGTGGATCAAGGATGACTGTAATTGAAGAATTATTTATTTTAATAATTAAATAAAGGAGACACTTATCCAAGGGAGACTGTTAAATGAGTGTTCACTAACCCACTAAGAGGAAGGAGCAACTGTAGAAGGTTGGTTAACAAGTGGCAACATTAGCATTTCACTTTCTAGTTGTTGTAAGAGCATAATCCCTAAAACAAAAGTAGTCATGTTCCCTAAGAGGGGGAATTGAGCTGGTGGCTCATTTAATCCCAAAACTGACCCACATACCTAGGAAATCTTATATAAACCATTGAATTGAGCAGGAGCCTCACCACTCATTCTGATTTTCTAAGTGAATGAACCTTGTGATTGCTGAAAACTGAAAATTTAGGCACACAAAGAATTTGATGAGGGGATAGCTAAAGTGATTTGCAAAGATAAGTCTGATTCTGAGTGTTAAGTTGTAGCAAGTTTGTTGTGTGGGCTATTGTCATATATCTTCATCCTAGTGGTTTAGTGAACAGGCTCAGGGGTCCTAAGTAAGTAGTTTTTGGTTGATTTAGGAGAAGGTTGGGTGGAACAGTCTCCTTTAGGTGTTTGTCCCCCTTTTGCATATCATATAGGTTCAACTGTTATTTAATTATGAATCTGTATATTTATTTTAATTATGTTCAATAGTTATAATGGAATGACTAGATATGTTACATATTCTAGATTTTGAAGCTGTTAGAGAAAACTACTTCTCTATTTATTTTCTTATATGTAATTCCTATCTGAAATGTTCCTATGAGTAGGTTATCAACTACATAGTTTTAGTATTTCTAAAGAAAAGGAATCTGAAAGTTAGTGGAAGTTAATTTGTTAAACTAGTTTTATATTAACATGATATTCTTCTTGTTTTGATATTTTAAAGTACTTTTATCTTAGTTATCTTAAAGTCGATTTTGGTATTCCATTTGTAATCTAGGTTTTAAAGAAGTAATATTTATTATTATAGTAAAGAACCTCATTAAACACTTATAAAAAATATCACAGTAGATAGTATAGCTTTCATAATTGATGTTGATATTTCCTTAACATATACATTCTAAATACAAGGATCCATGGATATACCTATATAAACTAATAAATATTTTAGGGTTGAACACATATCTGAAAATAAGCTTCCACATAAATAAATAAATAATTTATAATAAATCCATTGTTTAGATTTAGTGATCCTTTTACAGTAAGGAGGAGTTATGAATCCTTCATATAGATTTAGTTAAGAATAATCTAAATAACTCAAATTATAAACATTAACTGAGATAGGATCCACAGAGTTTATCTAAACAATACACCCAATTGGTAAAAAAAATTAATAACACCAAATCGAAATGATCGACAGACCGTAGCACTGGTCACGTGCTATAGGCCAGGTTGGCATTGGTATTTGAAGCATTTTGCTTATAGAAGAAAGTTACAAATAGCCTTAGGGATTAATATTGATGATGATGATGATGATGGTTAACATCCCCTGAGACCAAACTTTGGTCTATCAGACCTAAAGAAGAGAATTAATTAGTTTTCTTTAAAGTTATATTTCTATGCTCAAAGAGCTTGCAAAGAAGCGTCCCAAGCTTACTATAATTTTGACAGGCTAAAAGGCTAGGAAAGTCGGTATTGCAACAAAAATTATGAAACTGGGATCTAATGTGGGTGTATATAGGGCACTCTAGGAGGAATTTATTTTCATCTTCAATGTTCTTACTCTCACAAAGGTGGCAGATCCTTTCTACCCGTGGTGTTTTAGGGACTGTCCAACGACCAGTTTCATTATGGAGCTCATGCGAGTTCGTTCTTATCTTAGCTATGTTAATTTTTTTCTTAGTACTGATCAAAACAGAGAGATACTTTTGATCTTCTAGAGCAGGGTTGATGACCTCCTTATCGTATCTTAATTTTCTTTTAGCCTTGAGAACTTTCTCACACCACAATTTTTCTTTAAACTTAGAAGAAATAATATTTTTAATGTTATTAATATTCTGCAAAGCAACATTTTCATCGATTTCCCAGTGATTTAACCAAGACCTGGTATCCTTATACCACCCACGCTTGAGCCTTAAGTGTTTTTGGCTGGATTTTAAAGCTATCTTAGGGATTCTATGGTCTCCCGTGTTATTGATTTTGTTCTTGTATAACAGGAGTCTAGTCATAGCTAGGCTCTCGATGGGGGAAAGACCCACTTCTATAAGGAGAATAGGATAGGGTGTATTGTTTTTTATTTTGAGGTTCTAAGTTATAAAATGCTTTTGGATTTGCTCGATATTTCTCTAGGATTCTCTAGAGATGTTGCAACCCCAAACCTCACACCCATACAAGATGACAGGAGTGACTAGGGTTTCAAAAAGGAGCTTCTTTTTATCCCACATCATGAGGTTTGCAGCTTTACAGTTATTTTCAAGACCAAAGTAAGCTTTCCACCCTCCGTTAATCCTTTTCTTAATGCTATAGTTCCAGTTGAGCTTGTGATGAATATCAATTCCTAGGTACTTGTAAGAAGACACTTCCTCCAAGTTGCTATTGTCATACATAAAATTAGCGTATGTATCATTCTTGGATTTGATAATCATAACTTTTGTTTTGTTAGTGTTAACAGTCATACCCATGTTAGAGCAGAAATATTTGAGGAGTCGAAGCTGCTTATCAAGATCAGAAGAACACCTTGCCATAAGGACAATATCGTCAGCATAAAGAAGAAGGATGATGACTATTCCAGCTAAGATTGTACCAGCACAACCTACTTCTTCTAAACAACCCTCTAACTTATCAATGTAAATGCCAAAAAGGGTTGGGGAGAGGGGGAAACCTTGCTTAACTCTAATATTACACTTAATATATTTCGACCACCCCTCATTGCTTTTAAACTTGGCAATCACATTCTCATAGAGCCTTATCATGGCAGCTCTCAGCTCGAAAGGGACCTTAAGCTCTTCTAACCTATTCCAAAGGTTATTTCTAGGTACCGTATCGAAAGCCTTTCTAAAGTCCACAAAGCAGCAAAAGAGATTGGAATTATCATTGCGGCACTCCTCCATAATGATCCTAAGAGTAATAAGGTGGTCCGTTGTTGAGTGATGCCTTCTAAAACCCGCTTGGACTTTAGCCCGCTTACCTTCACTTTCAAGCCAAATGCTGATTTTCTTTTCCAAAATAATACCATGTAACAATATCATAATTTTATAAATATCCCTACAACCTCCTTTAAAATCTATAGCAGCAAAAAAAAAAAAAAAAAAGGGGCCTCACGGCTACAAAACAAATATTTATAAGCTGTAAAAGAAACTAACTAATAGAAGAAAATATTTCTACAACAAGGGGGTACATGGCATTATCGTATTCATGTACATATCTTAAATACAAAAGCATAAAAATGATAAAAACTTAGGGAATGACAGTATAGTTTACAAACTATAATCCAATCATACCAAGAAGAAAATCGATGTAGCAATTACACTTTATTAGAAAGTTTTACGCAGGGAGTATTTAATCACTCACAAAGTTTCTACAAAAACCTTACAAGAGATATGTCTAGAAAATATTTAACCCTAATAGAGGCATTACAACTCTCATCTAAAATGTTTACTTTACAGGGTAAAAACCTCACGGCAAAAACTCTAGGGTTTGTAGATTTACTATGAATAGAGAAATAACTGTGTATGCGTTACAACTACATGATGGCTTCACCGTTAAAAGCATTACAATCTTGTAACTTTTTTAGAATTTTATATACGAAATGATTTGCAAACGAAACATCCATTTTGTTAAAGCAAAAAGAAGAGCTTATATGAACCCTCATAGCTATTCCCAGTGATATAACTATTATACTATCAAATCCATTAATAAAGATGTGACAATTGCTTCTTAGCCCAAAAACAAATATCAGCAGTAAGAGCCTCATGGCCTTATTGTTTTCCAAATTACCACAAACTATAAATAAGACTGAAAATTATTGTAGAGCATATCTAGTACCAAAACATACATAGTTGCATTGGATAAATAAAGTTACAGTTAAAGCATAACGACATGCAATCCCTCATGGGGTATTAAATATTAAAGGAACAATTACAGATACAGTCGTAGACTATTTTTTCTCAAACCCTGTCATAATATTAAAACAATAGAAGAATTAAAACAAAAATACAATATCACTACTTGAACAAGTGGCATAGTCGTTAAGACTCCATAGATAGTGAAAATCCTTTTACTTTGCCAAATGTTTACACAGTCGCTTATATATTTAAGTAAAGGAGGTTACAGTATCAAAACCCTCCTAGGTTCTTATAGAATGAAGAGAAAAGATCATTTCAATATCAACATAAGTAACATAACTAAAGTGCATTTACAACATAACTTCCAAAAGTGGCACAGTCATCTAAGACTCCACGGAAAATGCACGAATCCTTTCGCTTAATCAAGTTTACATTATACCAAAGCAAGTGTATCACTTTCTTATCAAAGAACTAGTCAAGTTTTGAAACCCCAACTATATACACATCATAAGGCCAAGTTTAGTTCCATAGAGCCATGCAAGGTAAATACATGAGTCTTACCAGTTAAAAAGGAGGTCTTCTTGGCTAGTGTTCAATCCACACCCTCATCACAGAGATTTATTTTTCACACATAGGTTACAGAGAGTTAAAAAATAGTTTTCTTTTTTAAACTCTGTGTAAAGAACCATTACTAATAATGCAACTAAACTATTTTACCTTCTCAACGTTTATTTTAACTCCAACCGAAGATACCCACTCGGAAACCGAACAAAGTTCATGAACTCCACCGGTGTTTTGTGCAAAATGGGACAGGTTCATATGAAGTTGAGGGCCAATGTTAATGTCCTCTCCATATTTGTTCATAGATAGTGGAATAAAAAGGTTGAACACCCAGAGGCCAAGTGCAAGACTGAAAATGCAACTGACTTCAAAGGAAACTCCATCGAAAGAACTCACATAACCACCACTGACACATTAAAAACCTAAAGTTTGACACCCTGTCCTTTACCTGCCAGTTGGATATTTTATGACAACCACATGGCCTACATGTGGATATTTTTAGTTCACTTCCTTTGTGTATTGAATTCGCTGATACAGTTTCAATATTTATACCTTTAGTCACATCTAGTGTGTTAAGGACCCAAACTCTATACATAGTGTTCCCCACTATAAGCTTATAACATAGGATAATGAGTTAAGGTGATTGTTTCCAAATGTCCAATCATATGATATAGTATAGGCTATAACATATGTGTTGATTTAGAAAATTCACTATTAGAAAATAGATATGATATGGTATGTATTATGAACTTCGAAACTAAGTTAAATATTAGGTTGTTTCCCAAAAACAATGGGACCACTTTCTTGATCACTTGTGGCTTTATGCCTTAGAATTTGTTCTGTTGCACTTTTTCAGGGTGACCTCATCCACCTACAAGAAGGGAAACAAATTTCATGCATTAGTTGTAATGACTAAGTGAGACCATGATCAATCTCTTTAAAAAATCAAATGTAGAACCAAACTGAAGACAAAATGACAAACAGTTTAAACGGAGTCTTAAGACAATTACTATCACAAAATACTATCAACCAGAATGCATGACACAAATCTGACACTAGTTCATAAAGAAAGCATGCTAATAATAAAAAGTAATGTAGACACATAAATATTACAATTATAGTTAAATCCATTATCCTTATGACAGAGGAGTCATGAAGTATAAATCTATTAGAACTCTTTCCTATAATTTAAATGTTACTCCTAGTAAATTGAAAAACAAATTATTTATAAATTTTAAGGGATGTTACATATGGTATGAGAGTGAGTTTCCAAAGACTAGGCATGATTGGCATAGTCGCATATAAGTAAGAAAACAAATATACTAATTTTATTTACATTTATTTAGGTACAGAAATATAAAATCTGTTTTGCATGAAAATAGAAGGTGTTGAAGCATCTGCTGAAAATAGGTCTCAGCACAACAATAATAAAAACAACATTTATGTAGAACTAAATAATCTAGAGTTACTACAAACTGTTAAGAAGTTAAAAGAGGAAATGAAAATTGCAAAAATAGATATTGAAAGAATTTTAGAAATGAATTAGATGTTATTAGACAATATGCATAATAGAGGAAAAGATAAGCGAAATGTTTATGAAACTAATTCTGAAACAACGTCTTACAAACATATAGGAAAGAAAGCAAAATATTCTTATAGTGAATCTTCTTCATAGGTTAGTGCAAGGTAACATAGGGGAAGGTATAAATACATAAGTGACAGTAGTGGAAGCAACTGTAAACCTAGTACAAGTATAAACCCTATAAAGAAATTTGTGGGGAGTTCAAAAAATAAAGCCTCGCATGTTTAACAGAGAAGTAGAGAAAGGTGAAGAAGCAGAATCTTGGCTGTCAGAAATGAAGAAATATTTCTAAATTTACAACTATTCTGACATACTAAAACCTCGGATGGCTATTTACAATCTAACCGAGAAACCAGATATCTGGTGGCAAGATATCAAAAGGGTCAAAAACATTAAGGAGAAGTACTTAACTTGGAGGGTTTTTTAAAATTATTTTAAAAGGAATTTTTTATCTGAACAATACTATGAGGAAAGAGCTAAGGAATTCTATGAATTAAAATTGGGTTCAATGTCAATGAAAGAGTTAAGCATAAAATTTCTAAGTCTATTAAGAGATGTACCTTATATGATAGATGAAAATCCTAAAATACAAATATTTTTAAGCTATCTTCCCACTAGCTTCAAAGATAGGATTGAGTTTGATAATATGAAAATTCTTGGGGAAGATATGAGAAAAGATGATTTTTGTTATGAAAACAGTAAGAAAAGAGAAAGTTTACCTAACTGGAAGACTAAGAAAACAATTCATTTTGACCAGAAGAGGAGAGGATTTAAGTGAAATAAGATTTTTGGGAGTAAATCTCAGAATTTCTCTAAGAATAACTATCAGATAACTATTTTTAAAAATAAAGCACCACAGAATCCTACAACACCAAAAGGCAAGGATATTGCTAACAACTTTGTTAAAAATAATGAACAAAAGGAACCTATCAAATGCTAGGAATGTCAAGGAACGCATTATGCCAAGTACTGTCTGAACCAGAAGGGGAAATTCAACAACATACACACTATCTAGGAAGTGGAAAAAACAAGAGATGTGGCAAATGAGATGCTCATAATAAATGAAACTCTGGAGAAACGATAGGGGGACAACCAGACTTCCATGGTGGAAGTGCAATCTATGATACAAAATCGGTATGTTTCCATATTAATTGATCAAGGTGCTAGTTTAAGTTATATATCTCCTATCATTGTGGAAAATTGTAGCTTCTCTTTAAAAAAGTCTAAAAAATCCCGGTTGGTCCAGTTAGCTACAGGAACTAAAAAAACGTGGTCAATTTTGTTGAAAATTGAAATTTGCTTATGAGTCGGTTTGAAACTCAGGTCAAAGTTAAATGTCATAGCATTAGGATATTATGATGCCATAATAGGAATGGATTGGCTAGAAAAATACCAAGTGATTTTAAACTATTTTCAGAAAAATTTTACTTCTTTAAATAATGAAGGAGAAAGAATTATTGTCACAGGAATACCTAGGAAAATATCTATTAGACAAATCTCAGCCTTAAAGATGAAAAAGGATGTAAAAAAGGGTTGTAAAGTCTTTGTTTTTACACATAATAAATAATGAACAAAGTGGTAAATAAGATAATCTAGGATTTGAGGATATTTCGATCTTGCAAGATTTCACGGATGTCTTCCCAGAAGAAATTCTAGGATTACCTCCCAAGAGAGATCTGGATTTTACAATCGAATTAGTACTAGAAGAGGTACCTAATTTGAATGCTCCCTATCGAATGAACATCTTGGAGCTGAATGAATTAAAATTATAGTTACAAGAATTAATAGACAAATACAATGTAAGACCAAGTGTATCCCCTTGGGGAGAACCAGGTTTTTTTGTTAAAAAGAAAGATGATACTTTATGTCTATGTATAGACTACCATCAACTTAATAAAATGACAATTAAGAATAGGTATCGTTTTCCCCACATTGATGATATATGTTTGATTAGATATATGGAGCGACGATATTTTCAAATATTGAGTTAATATTCGGGTATCACCAAGTCGAAATAAAGATGGAGATATCTTTAAAACTACCTTCAAGACAAGATACAAGCACTACGAGTTTGTGGTTATTTCCTTCAGGCTAACTAACGCTCCAAAAACCTTCATGTACTTAATTAACAGTGTCCTAAGTAAGTATTTAGACAAATTTGTAGTCCTCTTTATAGATGACATATTAATCTATTCTAAACCAAAAGAAGAACATGGCGAACACTTATATATAATACTACAAGTTTTAAGAGAACATTGGCTATATTCTAAGTTCAACAAATGCAAATTTTATAAAGATAAGATACAATATTTAGGGCATGTAATATCTGATGAAGGGATATCGGTAGATCCAGATAAAATAAAATAAATAATTTATTGGCTTGTTCCTAAGGACGTAACTATTGTATGATATTTTATGGAAATAATAGGTTATTACATAAAATTTATCGAAGGATGTTTGAAAATTGCAAATCCTATAACATCAATACAGAAAAATGTAAGAAATTTGTTTGGGATTAGAAATGCGAAGACAATTTTAATAAATTAAAAGGATTATTAACCACTGCACCCATTCTAAAAATAACAGATCTAGCCAAAGATTTCATCATATGCACTGATGCATGCAACGAAAGTTTGGATGGAGTACTGACACAAAAAGGTCATGCAACTGCGTATGAATCAAGAAAGGTAAAAACTCACGAAAATAACTATGCAACTTATGAATTAGATTTGTTTTCCATAATTCAAACTTTAAAAATGTGGCACCATTACCTAATAGGTAAAATATGTTTGCTAATATATGATAACATAAGCCTAAAATATATGTTTGATCAGCAAAATCTAAATGTGAGACTACCTAGATGGATAGCATTCCTTAGCTAGTATGATTTTGAAATCAAACACATTAAGGGGAAATAAAATAAAGTGGTTGATTCCTTAAGAAGAAACACGGTAACAAGTTTTGTAGCTTCCATTAGCAGTTATAAAATTGATTTAGAAGATAAATTGGAAGAAGGAATAAAGATGGACCCAGAATATAAGAGTCCAAAAGAAAGAGTAACTCAGAATGTATCTAGAAATATAATTACATATTATAGTTTTAATGAAAAAGTTATAATACTGTATAAAAACATACTTTATGTGCCAAATTTCCCGGAAGTAAAATTGTTGATTTTGAATGAAGTGCACAAAATTCCTTATTCCAGACATTCGGGGTATCAAAAGATGATAACTATGTTGAGAAATGATTATTTTTAGCCGAATATTAAAAATTAAGTTGCTGAATTTTTAGCTAGGTGTATAGAATGTCAGCAAGTTAAAGCTGAACATCAACACCCAGAAGGTCTTTTACAACCATTACCAATTCCAAATTGGAAATGGGAAGTCATCAGTCTTGATTTTGTAACCGGCTTACCTTAAAAATGGAAACAAAATGATTCAATAATGGTAGTTCTGGATAAACTAAGTAAGGAAACACACTTCATACTTTTTAAAAAAACTTATAAAGATGCTAACATTGCTAACATCTTTATGAAAGAAATCTTTTCTTTGCATGGAAATCCCAAACCTAATAATTTCTGACAGAGATCCTAAATTCATGGGTGATTTTTGGAAATTTTTATTTCAAGGACTAGATACTAATTGAATTCCAGTACTGGTTATCATTCACAAACATATGGATAAACAAAAAGAGTCTATCAAGTACTAGAATACATGTTGCGAATGTAGGTTAGAGATTATCCCAAGAAGTGGGAAGACTATTTGCACTTAGTTGAATTTTCTTATAATAACCATGATCAATATTCAGCAAAGTTTAGTCCTTTCGAAATATTATATGATAGAAAATGTAACACTCATATTACATGGAGTAATCTAGTTGATCGTTTAATGTTAGGACCTGACTTGTTAAAAGAGCCTAAATTAATAGTGAAACAAGTATAGGGCAATTTGAAAACTGCTCAGGACAGACAAAAGAGTCATGCTAAACTTAAAACAACTCTGAAGGAATTTCGAGTGGGTGAGCATGTTTTTGTTAAGGAAAAACCCAGAAAGAGCCCCTTTAAACTAGGGATTTGTGCTAAATTAGCACCCAAGTATTGCATACCATTCCAGATATTGGAAATAGTGGAGCCAGTGGTATATCGATTATCTTTGCCACCCAATATTAGAATACATAATGTTTTACATTTCTTTTTTGAAGAAATATGTACATGATGTTACTCATGTGATCAACTAGAATGTGATTCAGGTAGAACCATAAGGAGATTTTCTGGTGGAATTGGACTATATTCTTGAAAAGAGGTGATTTTTCTCTAGAATTGCACCATTAGACAAGTAAAGGTGCAATGGAAACACCTCATTCCAGATGAAGCAACATGAGAAGTAGAGAACGATAGGTGGGTGGCATATCCAACTTTGTTCCAAGAAGACTCAGAATAACTTAAGGAACATCGAGCACGATGTTGAGCTTAAGGGGGTATGTTTGTAACATACCCAAAACTAAAAATTAAATATTATTATTTATTTCAGAAAAAAATATTATGTTAAATTTATTATAAAGTTTATGACTAAGTGTGTCAAGGATGACTGTAATTGAAAAATTATTTATTTAATAATTAAATAAAGGAGACACCTATCTAAGGGAGACTGTTAGATGAGTGTTCACTGACCCACTAGGAGGAAGGAGCAGTCGTAGAAGGTTGGTTGAAAAGTGACAGCACTAGCATTTCACTTTCTAGTTGTTGCAGGAGCATAATCCCTAAAAAACATGGCCATGTTCCCTGAGAGGGAGAACTGAGATGGTGGCTCGTTTAATTTCAAAACTGACCCAAATACCTAGGAAATATTATATAAACCATCAAATTGAGTAGGAGGATCGCCACTCTTTTTTATTTTCTAAGTGAATGAACCTTGTGACTGCTGAAACTTTGAAAAGTTGAGCATGCAAAGAATTTGATGAGGGGATAGCTAAAGTGATTTCCTGAGATAAGTCTGATACTGAGTGTTAAGTTGTAGCAAGTTTTCTTTGTGGGCTATTTTTATAGATTTTCGTCCTAGTGGTTCATTGAATAGGATCGGGGGTCCTAAGCAAGTAATTTTTTGCTACCTCAATAGAAGTTTGGGTGGAACAGTCTCCTTTGGGTGTTTGTCCCCTTTCTGCATATCATCTAGGTTCAACTACTTTTTAATTCTGAATCTGTATATTTATTTTAGTTATGTTCAGTATCTATAATGGAATAATTGGATATGTTAGATATTCTAGATCTAGAAGCTATTAGAGACAACTACTTCTCTGTTTATTTTCTTATTTGTAATTCATATCTGAAATGTGCATATGAGTAGGTTATCAACTACAGAGTTTTAGTATTTCTAAAGAAAAGGAATCTGAAAGTTTGTCGAATTTAATATGTTAAACTAGTTTTATATTAACATGTTATTATTCATGTTTTTATATTTTAAAGTAATTTTATAATAGTTCTCTTAAAGTTGATTTTTGTATTCCATAAGTAATCTAGGTTTTAAAGAAGCAACAACTAGTATTGTAATAAAGGCCCTCATTAAACACTTATAAAAACCATCCAACAAGATAGTATAACTTTCATAATTGATATTGATATTTCCTTAACATAGGCATTAGAAATACAAGGATCCATGGATATACAGATGTAAACTAATAATTATTTTAGGGTTTAACACATATATGAAAAATAAGCATCTACAAAAAAATTATAATAAATCCATTGTTTATATTTAGTGATCCTTTTATAGTAAGGCCGAGTTCTGGATCCTTCATCCATTTATAGATTCAGTTAAGAAGAATCTAAATAACTCAAATTATAAATACTAAATGAGCTTAGATCCACAGAGTTTCTCTAAACAACGCATCCAATTGGTAAAAAAAATTAATAACACCAAATTGAGATGATCGACAGGCCATAGCACTGATCATAGGCTCCAGGCCAGGTTGGCATTGGTATATGAAGAATTTTGTCTTACAGAAGAAAGTTACAAACAACCTTAGGGATCAATATTATTTATTTTTGAAAATAGTATTAAAATTTTATAAATAGGCCTATGTCCTCCTTTAAAAGATATAGCAGTAAAAAAAAAGGGGGCCTCACGGCTACAATATCATAAATATTTATAACCTGTAAAAGAAACTAACTAACAGAAGAAAACCAAGAAGAAAATATTTCTACAGAAAGGGGTTACATGGCACTATTTTATGCCTGAACATATCTTAAATATAGAAGTGTAAAAAATGCTTAAAACTTACGAATGACATTATAGTTTGCAAATTGTATTCCAATCAAACCAAGAAGAAAATCGATGTAGTGATCACACTTTCTCAGCAAGTTTTACATAGGGAGTATTTAAGACCTCATGAAGTCTCTCTAAAACCCTTACAAGAGATATGTATAGACAATATTTAACCCTAACATAGGCCTTACAACTAAAAGGTTTACTTTACAGGGTAAAAACCTAACGACCAAAACTCTAGGGTTTGTAGATTTACTATGAATAGAGAAATAACTTTGTATGCTTTACAACTACATTATGGCTTCACTGTTAAAAGAATTTAAATCCTGTAATATTTTGGGAATTTTGATATACGAAACAATTTGCAAATGCAACATCCATTTTTTAAAAGCAAAATGAAGAGTTTATATAAACCTAGATGGGTATTCCCAAGGATATAACTATTATACTATCAAATGCAGTAATAAAGATGTGACAGTGGGTTCTTATCCCAGAAAAAAATATCGACACTAAGAGTCTCATGGCCTTATTGTTTTCCAAATTACCACAAACTGTAAATAAGACTGAAAAATTATTTTAGAGCTTATCAATTACCAAAGCATACACAGTCGCATTGGATAAATAAAGTTACAATTAAAGCATAGCGACATGAAAGCACTCATGGATTCTTAAATATTAAAGGAATAATTACAGAGATAGTCATAGATTATTTTTTCTAAAAGCCTATCGTAATCTCAAAACAATAGCAAAATAGAAACAAAAATCTTATCACTACTTCAAGAAGTGGCACAGTCGTTAAGACTCCATAGATAGTAAAAACCCTCTTACTTTGCCAAAAATTTTACACAGTTGCTTATATATTTAAGTAAAGGAGGTTATAGTATCAAAACCCTCCTAGTTTCTTACAGAATGAAGAGAAAAGATGATTATAGTATCAACATAAGTAACAGAACTAAACTACATTTATAACATAACTTTTGAAATTGGCATAGTCGTCTAAGACTCCATAGAAGATGCACAAATCCTTTCACTTAATCAAGTTTACATTATATCAAAGCAGGTGTATCACTTTCTTAATAACAAACCAGGCTAGTGTTGAAACCCCAACGATATACACACCGTAAGACCAAGTTTGGTTCCACAGAGCCACCCAAGGTAAATACATGAGTCTTACCGGTTAAAAAGTAGGTCTTCTTGGATAGTGTTTGATCCACACCCTCGTTGAAGAGATTTATTCTTCACACATAGGTTACAGAAATTTAAACAATAGTTTTCTTTTTTAAAATCTATGTAAAAAACCATTACTGAGAATGCAACTGAACTATTTTACCTTCTCGGCATTTATTTTAACTCCAACCAGAGATACCCAGACGGCAATTGAACAAATTTCATGAACTCCGTCATTGTTTTTTGTAGACTTGGACATTTTTAGATGAATTTTAGGGCCAAGGTTAGTGGCCTCTCCATCTTTGTTCATAGACAATGGAAGAACAAGGTGAGTGTGAGACTGAAAATGCAACTAACTTCAAAGGAAACTCCATCAAAAGAACTTACACAACCACCTAGACACATTAAAAACCTAGGGTTTGACACCCTATCTTTTACCCTCCAGCTGGAGATTTTATTACGACGACATGGACTCATGTTGATGATTTTAATTCATGTCCTTAGCATATTTAATTCTCTAATACGGTTTCAAGATTTATACCTTTAGCCGCATATCGTGTGTTAAGGACCCAAACACTATGCACAGTGTTCCCCACTATTAACTTATAACATACGATAATGAGTTAGGGTGATCATTTCCAAATGTCCAATCATATAATATAGTATAGGATATAACATATGTGTTGAGTTCTAAAGTTCACTATTAAAAAATAGATATGATATAGTATGTATTATGAAATTCGAAACTAAGTTAAAGATTAGGTTGTTTCCCAAAAACAATGGGACCACTTTCTTTATCACTTGTGGCTTTATGCTTTAGATTTTGTTCTTTTGCACATTTTCAGGCTGACCTCATTCACCTGCAACAAGGGAAACAAATTTCATGCATTAGTCGTAAGGACTAAGTAAGACCTTGATCGATCCCTTTAACAGCTCAAAGTTATAACCAAACTGAAGAAAAACGACAAACAGGTTTAACAAAGTCTTAAGATAGTTACTATCACAAAATAATGTCAACCAGAATGCATGACGTAAATATGACAATAGTTCATAAAAGAAAGCATGCCAATGATAAAAACTAACATAGACACATAAATATGACAGTTAAATTCAAATTCATTATCATTATGACAAAGGAGTCACTAAGTATAAATCTCTTAGAAATCTCTCCTAGTAATTTAAATGTTACTCCTGGTAAATAGGAACAAAAAATTATTTATGAATTTTAAGGGATGGTATAGATTGATTATGTGAAACTCAATGCAAATTATTATTAATTTTTCCATGTTTTATCTATACATCAAATCCATAATTTAAGTATTTTACATGAATTTTGTCCTATGTATAGTTACTTAGGCATCATTTGCATGGTTTTAAAGGATGTTCAATGAAGATTCATAGCAAGGTATAATCTTGTCATTATTTCATTTTATTTTTTTCATTTTTAAATATAAGTTTATAATATTATATCTAGTAATGAATTATTTGGGGTTTAGTTTTTTATTATATTGCAGATTTATTTCACTAATCTAGTACCCAATACTGCACTCGATCTGATACCTGATCCTACACCTAATCCTGCACCCAAACCAACACTTGTTCCTACACTGCTATGAATGAGAATAATCGATTCTCATACTTATGGGTCTTTTCAATCAATTTGGAAACATGGGTTTTATTTGTAGATGTCCCAATATGGATTTTTACCAATCATATCTCACCCAGAGCCTTTCAAATGTGAGCAACTCGCAATTCAAATATTATGTTAAAAAACGTTTTTTTACGAGACAACAAATTTCAAGCTTCATTTTTGGACAATATATGAAGAATCAGGTGAAACCGTTCAAAACCCACTTCATAAATGACGCCATTTACCACTACCAGTAGGAAATTTCCAGAATTTCTAAATGAATATGGAGAAATCATTTCCAAAAAAACATGTTTTTCCTAGATTTTTTGTTCATTTTCTGGGTTATTGAATGAATTTCTTATTCTTTTGGGGATTGATCTAATCCATTCTTATATATATTTTGTTGTATAAATGGGCCTCTTTAGGTTGGGGAATAATGATGGTAATTATTATTTCATACATTTGCAAACTGTTAATTGAATCTAGTGATTATTTGAGTTCTTAATTCTCAGTTGAGCAGCGTTTGAATGGGAGGCCACCTTCACTCAGTGTTGATATAAATTTCCTGTGAATATTTTCGTTTACCTGATCATTGTAAGAATTTTTCCTGTATGTCATTTATTTATTCGATTTGCTTGTTCTTATTGGTGGTTTTCATAATTAAGAATACGATATGAAGGCTTTAAAGAAATTGTATGTTAGATGATGTACAATTCATACCATTTATTCCATTATGCTCTATTTGTGCTATAGCATTCACTTAGGTTTTTATGTTGTATATTGACATTTTTTCATCAACTCAGTGGGTTCATCTTATAGTTGCAGGCCTACAAATAGAATAAGGAAAATAGCTTCGAGTTCTATCTAGTTTAGTAAATAGGGTAGAGATTGTTTATTTTGGCAAATTGTTACCAGAGACTATAATTCAATATTCTCTTTAAAGTTCATCCTTCTAATATAGTGACTACTTTTGTTTAGTTAGACTTATATAAACTGGGAAGTTCACTGTGTGTTTGGATTTGAAATTACAGATTTCGTTTGAGTAATGTTTTCTTGTTAAATTATTTTCATACGCTTTGAAACCAAACAGTAAAGAAATTTCAATTAGAATGGATTGTGTGATCTAGTAATGATTTGTATGGATTGGTTAGTAATTTGATTTGCAGTTTTAAAGTATGAGAGTGATTGTGTGAGTTTAGTTCCTTTATATTTCGCTAAGAAGATAATTTTGTTAAAAAATTCTATCTTTCGCCATAATCAAGAGAATAGTGTTATTAATTTCATTTTGTGTGGGATAGAAAACAACAGTTAATCCACCATTGAATATGAATTAAATATGTTTGATAGTTTAATAGATTCATTTAATACTTTGTTGTAGGATAGGTTAATTCATTGCATGGTTAAGTTGTAACTGTTTTAGATATCTGGTAATACCAGTATTTGTTTTTTGGATTAAAGAACATGAGTAGTTTTGTTATCTCAAATTTAAGTTAGGTTAAGAGTAGTTGAAGTTTGTTTTGAAATATTCCTTTGATCTTTGATTACTTAGAATAAGTGATTTGGTTTGGATCTTGTTGTGGAGTGAATTTTTATATTTTTTTCCATCATTTGTTGATTAGGTGGATTATGATTCTTGTGATAGTGATAGTGATAGGAATTTATTAGGGTAAAGCTATAATTTTTTGGAATCATCATAGGAACTTAACTTAATTTGTCTTACCTGGCACATACAATGTAGCACCTCTAAGTTTATGACTCTGTGGTCGATAATTAAATTGAAGGTGAATTAATTAGTTATATATTTTGTCGGGCAGCAACATTCTTTTTATTTTTCATAATAACATTTCCTCAAGTGTCTATTTGGATGATGCCATGGACCATTTCCATCTTAGAGGGTTTTAACCACATAAAAACCTCGGTTTTTTTATTTGTGATTTGTTTGTATGAGTGGTTTCTCAAGGTGTTCAATCTTTTATAAATATCTTGTGTTAGTCAAACAATATTGGACATTCCGTTACTAATAGATCACCTTTTTGGGTCATAGAGAATTGAACATCTTTCGATATCTTATTAACTTTATAATTAACATGTTCAAACTTCATATCAAATCTCAAAAGGTTGAAAGGGGATACTCCTTTGTTTCAAAATACTTTGACCTTTGAATATAATGATAAAAAAACATCAAGAGCTAAGAATACTTTATCTTTTGAAATGACTTCATCCTTTGAACAAATAAGAGGTTTGTCCCACCCACTCATTAGGCTTCAGAATATTGAAAGGAAGACCCTTTCTCAGGATTAATGTCTTCTATATTTAAATAAGGTACTCAAATTTCACACTTTGAAGAACATTCTTTCTTTCAAGATTAGGTTATTCGAATTTGTAGAAGGTAGGTCCCACACATGGGTTGGGATCTTAGTCTTGTTGTAAGAAATATTCATGGATTCAATGTTAGAGTAAAGAAATAACTCCCTCCACTCTAACTATAAGGGATTAGGGAGTGATGGAATAAATTCCATTAGAATGAATTTGTAAAATAATTTGAAAAAAGAGGCCCCACTTAGTACTTGGGCCTTTGAACCTTCAAAGGTTTATTAACTTCTAACAAATTCATGTGAAAATATCATTGTCTCTTAGTTAGAGGTGTTCAAAATATCTTAAGGTGAGTATGAGATTAACCCTTTGTTGATGAAAGGGTAACCAAGGTACAACTACTATAATCATAACTATAAGAGTGCACTATGCTAAAGTTGATGAGAGCTAAGGGAAATGACAATATGAAGATATCGCTCATGAGGACCAATAACATATTGTAACTAGACAGGATGGTGAGAGAATAGGATGATACCAATTGGAAAGTGTGAGGCTTATGAATTCCCTTGATCATAATGAGAGAGGTGGATTACCCTGACAAACAATCTTTGATCAACTGTCCAAAGTGTAACCAAAGGATAAGGGGGACAATAGGAGTGAAAATATTGTATATTGGATATCATATAGTGATTTCAAAGTAGGATTATTAGGAGGATAATGTGGCAGGGTGGAAATTATAGTGGTGAAGGTGTTGGTTGATGTAAAGTGACATATTTCAAATACATCATGGAAAGGATGACCAAGGATGCTACTATCGAGAACAAGAATAATAGTACTGAAATATTCCCCTATTTTTGGTGTATTAGAGAATATTATTTTAGAAATGAATAAAATAACAAGGGTACTTTTTATAAATGAAAATTGAAGTTCCAAATGGGTAAACACTATGGATAGTTTCCAAATGCGATGATGAGGTAACAAATTTTAAATAACATTGTAGGGCCTCATTATCGATCTTCACAAACATTTATAATATGGTGGGGAACATAAATGGTATAGTGATCATAGTGGCGATGACAGGCTTGAGAATACAAAAGATGTGGCTAGAAATATTGTTAGGGTCCTACCCTAACTCGCTTTACTCTAAGAGTTAATCACATTGTATAAGGCCATAACATTGTAATAAAGATGAATAAGTTAATTCTCAACAATAAATACAAAAACAGTACCTTTATTAAATAATACCCATTAAGAAGTTATATTTTGACCATTCGAGGTAGTTATGGTTTTGGATGTTTGAAGCCTATTTAAAGAGCTTCAAGTCTATGAATTTTTTTGTGAACAATATTGTAATGGACCTATGCTCAAGTGAATGGTCATACTACCATAAGAGGTATGTGAACATTGTTCCCATAATAAAAAAAAATCTTTTTATTCCATATTATGCTATTAGTGTCTCATATTTATAGTTCTCTGTTACTTATTTCTAGTTTATTGCACACTAATCTTGCTATATTCTCTATTATTCTCAAGTTTTAGGGGTAAAGAACACCACAATTGGTATTAGAGGCATGATATTGAGACAAAGGACCTCCAATAATTGAAAGAATTCCTTTTTAAGAATAGAGATGTGTTATGTTGTATAAAAATAACCAAAACGATTTAACGTTCAATATATAAACCTACTACTAGAGAGAAATACACATAGTAAGATAGTTGGTAATTAGTCACGTTGTACCCTCATTTGGTGCAATTATTAAACAACATTGTAACTCTTGTAACATAGTAATCATAAATCACTTACACATGGAATCACTTCCACATACCCTTCGGTATGTCAAAATTATCCTAAGTCACCTTCAACTATCCTACGATTGTCTTGTTTCTATAATGGAATAGAGAACACCAATCAAGAAAATATTCTTGTGTACCTAGGTGGTCAAGTAGCATGACTAAGGGAATGGTTTATCCTCCTTAATTAGTGCTTTGAGAGATTGGGCTAAGTACTACTATTGGACCCCGTATGTATATAAGAAATTTATAGTGCATGAAAATCCCTTGTCTTTACAATTCTACAAAAATCAGAAACCATTTTATTTACAACATGTTTGTGACATTATTCCTTCTATCCAAGCAAAAATAAGCTTTATATGGAAGACCATGCAAAATTTGTACATCTTTGAATCTAATATAAATTTGGAAATTATGTCAAAGTAGTAACATTCAAGAACAAACATAAAAAAAAAAGTAAAAAAGTGGGGAGTGTCCACAAAACTATTATTTAATTTGTGAACTAACTAATCATAATATTTGCACTGCACTAATTATTTTGATATATAATTTGAGTAACATTTTTCACTGGCCATTTCGATTTAAATCTCCCACAACCCTATTTTGGTAGATATAACCCCTTTTATTTCGTAGCTCATACTTTTCAACTCCCATGGTACACGTGTGCCACTAGTAAAACATGGATAATATCAACCAATCAACCTCAACCTAATATTAACCCACCCACTCAGCCTCTTGACCTTCAAACCCTCACCTTTACCATTACATAAATCAACTAGTGCTTGACCAACCATGAACATAAGTACTCCAACCAAAAAATTATCCTAACTACTATTGATCAACATTGTGGATATGCTCCACCCTTCAGCACCCCCACTGATGAAGCTATGGCCACTAAAGGACATGGATATCCCTCTTTATTCTCAGAACACTAGCCTCCCTCATTGAAGATTAAACTTCGTGGATATATTTTTTGAATGTTGACATGTGAAAATTTCATGGATCTTTCCCCTTGGGATGGGTTACTCAAATGGAACATTATTTTTCACTCCATAGAATTAAATATTATATCCAAAAGTTGAAAATTAGGGTCTTATAATTAGATACTAAATAATGGAAGTCATGGAAATGTACTAGAAATATTATCATCATTATGTCCCTTGAATCCAATTTGTGAAGATCCTTCATGAACGATTTGATAATGGAAATCACTATTTAGGATGCTTGACTAATTGCACTAGACAATGACTGTTTTGGACTAGAAGACAATGTTTGAGTTCATGGAGTCTTTGACCTAAGAACAAGACAAGATGGTACACATGGGCACCATCAAGTCTAGAAAATACCAATGTCTTGTTGTAGGAGTTTCAAATCCATCAAAGGGAAAAAAAAATCCAAGGATTTGAAGTTACTAGACAAGAAGAAACCAGACATACCCAATTTTTCAGATCGGGGTACAAATCCTTACAAGGAAAATGACAAGGAGAACAAGGATAAGAGAAAATGCACCTACTGTCACAAAGGGTGGCATCTAGAGAGTGCATGTATGAAGAAAACCATTGATATGATGGAGAAACAGTTGGAGAACAACAACATCCTAATCCCAGAGGGAACAAGGAAGAAGGATGGAGGTTCAGGCTTAGGCAACAAAAAGAGGTGCCATGCATTGGTTGTTGGTTGTTCAAACTCTTATTTCTTCATCATTGATTTAGGATAATTAAGGAATATGACCTCTATCAAATATTTATTCGCATCCACATATTCAGATAGTGGCCCAACTGTTTGAATGGATGATGATTCAGAGACCAGGCCAAGGGGATTGGCAAGATCGGTCTTGAGGATGGGTATTTTAATAATGTATTATTTGTACCATACTTAGTGAATCTAATCTCAGTGTACCAAATGGCCCACACTAGAGAGTCCAAGAGATTAAAACTTACTCCAGACGCGGTGGAGATATCTGAAATCTATACCAACAAGGTGGTGGCTTTGGGATTTGTTTATCATCAAGCTAAGATGTACAAATTCTCCAATTTCCTTCCATATTTCAGAAGTAAAGCACTCCTGTCTCATGCCAATGAAACCAACAAGTTGTGGCATGAGATATTTGGCCATATGAACTAGAAATAGCTCCAGGAATTGAACAAAGGTAGAATGGTGGAAGGGCTTCCTCCTATTAAGACCTCCAATGGTGCATGCCTTGGTTGTGTGGTGGGAAAAAATCCAGAGCGAAGCTATGAGAAAGGGAAAGAAAGGAGATATACTCAAGTGCTTCGAGTGGTGCATTAATATCTTATTATACCTCTTTCTAAACCTTCATATGGATGATCAAGGTATGTGTTGACCTTCATAGATGATTCCTCAAGGTTTTGTTTGGTTTACTTTCTCAAACTCAAATCAAAAGTTTGTGAGACTCTCAAGGTTTGGAAATCCCTGCTTAAGAATAAGTGTGGGAATAAGATCAAAGTGATTTGTAGTGGTAATGGTAAATATTATGTGAACAATAATTTGTAGAAAATTTTTGAATAATGTGGCATCCAAATGTAGCATTCGATCTCCTACACACCACAACAAAACGGTGTGGCAGAGAGGAAGAACGGGGTGCTCGAGGAGATGGAAACCTATATCAGATTAAGGATAACCATTTGAGTCATAAGCTATAGGATGAATCCATTAAATATGCTACATAAATTCAGAACAGATATCTTCACAAATAAGTGAGTGTAAAAACACCATATGAGGCTTGGTTTGGTCACAAGCCAAATATTTCACATTTCAGAATTTTTGGCTCAAGGGCTTGGGCTAGGATTCCTTCAGAAAAGTGAAAGGAATTGCAACCACAAATAAAGGAGTGAATCATGGTGGGATATGTCAATTAAAAAAAGGGCTACAATATCTTTTATCCCTCAACTCAAAATAATTTCATAGAAATAAGTGTGTAATTCAAAGAATAAGTCATTCCAAATTTTGAACTAGCATATGGGGAACGCTCTTTTGCTCAACACCAAGTTGATGTAAGTGATGATTAATTTTATGATATTTATGGTATGTATGATTTTTATATGTCTGAAGATGATATTTTATAACATGAATTCCCCTCAAGGCCGAATCGGGAATTTAAAACTATAGATGCAACTAGGGATTTAGCAGGAAATCAACTAGATCCTAGGAATACTAGATAACAATTTCACAATGCTTATTTTCCAAATGAATTGAGTATTGCTGATAATTTATTCATGATGGTTGTATATGATCTACAATAATATCAGGAAGCATATTATTCCCTGATATGGAAAACATTTATGCAATAAGAGTTCAACTCTTTACAGGAAAATGAGCCTTGGGAATTGGTAACTTTACCTCCCAAGAGGAATCTAGTGCAATGAAAATGTGTCTATAGGACCAAAGTTTCTGCTGATGGGTCTGATATAAAGTATAAGTCCATATTATTTTCAAAATTCTTCTCTAAATTACAAGGAGTGGTTTATACAGAGGTATTTGCATCGGTTGCAAACATGGACTCTATTAGGCTAGTTTTAGCCATTGTTGCAAGCAAGCGTTGGGAGGTTCACCACATGGATGTAAAAAGTGCATTTATTCATGGTGAGATATAGGAATATGTATATATATATGCATAAACATTATTTTTTTGAAGATAATATTTCTCTTTTATGCAAGTTAAAGAAGTCTCTCAATGGCCTCAAGCAAGCCCCAAGGGCTTGGTGTGCCAAGATGGAAAATTTTCTACTTTCACTTGGCTTTGTTAGATGAAAGCATTATCCTAATGTTTATTTTAAATATATTGGTGATGTAATTCAGGTCATAGTACTGTATGTTGATGAAATTTTTACTACGGGTAGCTGGACCAAAGAAATTGGGTCAATCAAAGCATCTTTGCAAAGTGAATTTTTAATGATCGATCTTGTCTTACTGAAACAATTTCTTGGTTTGGAAATTGTTCAATGAAGTAGGGATCAAGTTCATCAAAAAAAAATATGCTTCAGACCTGTTAATGAAGTTTAAAATGGATGAATGTAAGGCATCCAAGTTCCCATTCCTTTCTGGTATAAAACTAGGTGAAGTTAGTGACTCTCCATTGGTGGACAACTCATTGTATATGAAGCTAGTAGGGATTTTGTAGTATCTTACTCATTCTAGACCTGATTTATCATATGTTGTAGGTGATGTATATATATATATGCAGCATCCTCATGAGATCCATTGGAATGAATCCAATAGTATCCTTCAATATGTACAAGGCACCAGGAACTTCGGGCTACACTATGATGCTAGTTCTCCACTATAACTAGTTTGATTTTGTGATTCCGATTGGGATGGTGATCCCAATGACAGGAAGCCTACTTCAGGTTGTGTATTCATGATTTCCAATGGTCCCATATTTTTTTCAAGAAATAATCATCACCCTCTATCCCTTTCTTCAGCTGAGGCCGAGTACAGAGGAGCAGTGAATGCAACTAGACAATGTGTGTAGTTGCAAGGAATTCTTCGGGAACTTGGTGTTGCAATTGATTCACCGACTATCATTTGTTTTGAAAATAAAATTGAAATAAATATTTCCATAGATATAGTAGATAGGCATAGTACCAAACACATTGAGATACACATACACTACATCTAGAGCTTGGTGCATGATCATGTGATATCCTTACAATATTGCTCTTTTGTTGAGAAAACTACTGATATTTTCACAAAGTGCTTCACAGAGAAGACCTTCACTTACCTGAGATCACTGGTTGTGGTGAGTGATATGTTGGTTGTGGAGCCTGATCTTCCAAATCTAGAGATATTATTTAGTCATGTTTGTAACCCAGGTGTACTATACATTCATCCCCCCTACCTTGGGGTTCAGGGCAGTGCCCCGAAAAAAGGGGGTTTGGGGGTAGCGCCCCCGAGAAATGGGGGTTCAGGGGCGGAGCCCTTGAGAATTTTTTTTTGGGATGTGTGTTGGCCAAGAATTATACAGACCCATGGTATTGGGTTAACCATAGTATTTTCCCATGGTATTTTTTCCCTGTAAAAGAAAGCATTGTAACACAGTTGTGTATGGTATTATTGCATTGTAAACAATCTATGTGATTGTGTGAGAGAGACTGAGAGAACGTGAAGAAGAAGTGCAACGGTTTTGATGCATGTTGTATCCCTTCATATTTCTGGACTGTAATAAAAGGATTGGAAATTTCTTTATGGACGGATCCCATCATTTGGGTGAACCACGTTACATCTATGTCTCTTTGTAATGTGTTTAATGTGTTTTACATCTTGTTTAATGATTTAACTGTATATCTATTATTGCTCTATGGTCATGTTTTCTAACATGATACATGGTGATGGATTCCATTCACTTTTATATTTTTGGCTCCCATTTTTAGGATAGGTTTTTTCCCCATGTGGTTTTCCTCTTTTCCTTGTTTTCATGGACAAATGATTTGTTTTGTTGTACGAGGTGACTTGAGCCTTTGTTGCCAAGGCCTCCATGATATTTTTGGTTAAGCATTACTAGGTATGGATTAATGGGGGTTTTTATTCTAATAATACACCTTATTTCCTTAGTATTATACCTTAGAAACTTTTATTTTCTTCTATGTAGTATTTTGATATGGTTTAGACTTAGGGAAATTGGCAATTATGGCAGTTTATGCGCTCCTAGTTGATCATTCTACACAGTTGAGGCACTCTAGGTTAATCATTCTGATACCTAGGCACCCATATTGATTTCATTCAACCAATAATTCACTCCCTTTCCCCCTTTTCAAGTATTTTGAATCATTTGAGGTGCTAGTGCTTGTTTTGAGTGGTTTTTAGACTGCTTTGGGAATTTATTGCTTTCCTAGAGCCACTTGCACTCACCCATGTTCTCACCCACTCCTTTCATACCTCCAAACATGTTCCATCATGCCTCACCTATGTTCACACATCCATTCATGACCGTTTTGGATTAGTTGGAGGCTCATTGGTCCACCTAGGGGGGTTGAGGGTCAAATCTACTAATGACACGTGTATGCTTCCACATGGCCTCCGAGGTATCACAATATTTTCCTATTGTAATATATATCAGTTCTAGATATAGTTACATGTTGGGAAGTGTTAATAATATCCATTATTGACTTCATGTGTGTATGTAAATTTCATTCTTTTCAACTATTTTGTGCTTGTTTGTGAACTATAGCAAATTGTGAGTGCTTCTTTGGCTACTAGATGTAGCTGTGTATCAATTCTCACAAATATATATTGGAATGATGAGCCAATTATTTGGTATGAGAGTTTATTTTTGTCTTCATGGAAGAGCACAAAACTTCCTCCCTTGCCTTTTGTATTAATATCCCTTGCGTAACCATAGAAATTAATAATATTTTTCTTCCATGAAAGGAATTTTCCCACCCATTCAATATGATGTAATACATCTAAAACATTGCAAAATGAAACATTTTTATTGGTTATAGGTATGGTACATAATTCACACCTCACCAACATTGTTTTTAGATATTCTACATGAATTCTAACCTTCATCAAGTTCTACCAAAGTCACATCCCTTAAATTTTTTTTGTATGATTTGGATTACTAATCCAAGGATACCTTGTCATTTAACTACCTAGATATAGAAGAAACTTCTTGCTCGTTTTCCTAAAATAAGTAGTACTGATTCCTTAACTAGATAAAACTATTATTTTGCTTCATTCTCTCCTGTTTTGTGAGAATTTCTTTGGGAAAATCAATAAGTGGGGTTTTCATTGGATATTTAGTATTGCAAAAAATGTGGTGAGACACCTCTATGACCTATTTATCTAGAGATCCAATTCTTTTTTGAAGTTTCTCAATGGAAATTATCTTAGCATTATGTTTAGATATTGAAATATTTGTTTGGTAACTATATTACAAAACAATTATATTATAGTTATAAACACACCATCTAGTTACTCACAGATTGTTAGAATAATCAACCCATAGTTACCTATCTTAGAAATTAATTTTAATTATTTTTGTCTTATTACCTAGTTTCCTAGATTCCACTCTATGATAGTTGCCTTCTACAAGTCCTAGAAGTCAACACACACTAAAAATGAGTCATGGAGCACTTGGGAAACATCCTGGAAACCCAATTTATCATGTCTTCTTTATTCCATATCCTCCAAAGCGCATATCTACTTTTTCTAAAAAGTTGCCTGTTTTATTGAGATTTAAGGCAAAAGGAAAATCTAGACTAGGTGTAGTTGACTTCTTTTTTTCCCACATCATACTCCCTATTTTTCTCCTAATAAAAGCATGTATGAGTTGTCTTTCCATCCCTCTTTATCTTTCCTACTTGAATTAGCCAATTCGTGAGCATCTTGGTGGATTTGGAAGCTTCTTTATGCACCTATGGGAGATTTGACTAGATTTAGTAAGCATGCTTTTTTCCTTTTTGAATGGAATCCTTATGAATTCAAATATATCATGTAATTATATATTACAGTAGCCTATTACTTCACAATGTTGGATAGTGTACACTTATTGAATACAGATCAGTGTTATGATCCAATTTCAGTCTCCTTTTGTGTGAATTTTTCATGTTTGATTAGCAATTTTGTGAGTGTAATTGTTCTATCTCTTGGGTTCAATTTCCACACATATAACCTTGTGTTATACAAACCCATAGATTCATAACACTTAAAAATCAGGCCAGGGTAATTAGGTTTAATATATTATAGAGTTTACATCCATGGAATATACTATAAAAATTACATTCATAAAATAGTATGTTATGACAATTATTTGACACAATTCCATATTAGTCTATTTGTTTATACATGATATTTATGGTTTGATCTTAACATCATATAAACAGATTTTCCCGATTTAGGTCAACTCATGCCTCTCTACATGCATATATTGTACTCTACCTAAAAAAGGAATAACATGTGTTAGAACATTAATCCAACCCCTTAGTACCTTAGTTTAAATCCTTAGTCAAGTTTATTTCTTTTTTGCATTAATACACTATGGTTTTGGACTTAGGGTGCTTCGTTGGACCAATAACTAGCTAAATCCGTGCATTCGTGCCCACATGAGTGCTCCAGCTCAGTCAACCATCCACATGTTCTCCCTCATCATTTCTGGTGCACTCCCATTCATTGAATGTGGACAGTTTGGTCGACTAGGAGCACTAGAGGTTGATTTTGTCCATTTTGGAGCTGATTTGGTGCATTTAATGCCACCTAGAGCCTATAACCCACCCATTTTTCCACAAACATGCATTCCGAGGTGTTATGACGACCCTATGTCACCTCATCCACGTCCACATAGATATTCATGGCCATTTGGGCTGATTTGGAGCGTGATTGGCCCACCTAAGGGGGATTGAGGCCAATTTGGCCAAGTTCATTTGTACATTCACTATTGGATTCCCAAGCCTCACAAAACACTTCTGATGTAATATAAACCTGTTAATAACATGTTTATAATTTATACATTCAAAATATAACCTATTTCTGTTCACATTGCATGTGTAAATTGTTTCTCATTTAATGGTTTTTGGTGGTTTTGCACCAAATTCAATTTGGGAGTTTCTATAAGGCTCCTATATCTTTTTGTAGATCAAAATTATCACATAGTATCAGATTTCAATGGGTATTAGTGAGTTTCAGATAAATCCAGAGCATTTTGAGTTGCATTTTTAGAGAAATTCCAGATAAAATTGAGTTGTTTTTGCAGGGCATTCGACAATTTCATCACCATTAGAGTAGGAATAAATGGAATATACCCACATCTTGATAAAAAAATTCAACTTGTTTAATTGGAATTCAGATATGATGATTCAATTGAGATCCAAAGGACTATAGAGAGTTACCATGGGCACAGAGGTGGAGGCAAACTCTGATGTAGAGAAAGCCAAGTACTTCAACAGATTGGATGAAGCATATGGATTGTTATGCTTGAGTATCTCAAGAGAGATTTTGTTCCACATAGGCAGTTTAACTACCCCCAATGAATTATGGGTAAAACTAAATACACTCTTTGGGAAAACTGATGAACTACGAGAACACCAGCTTGAGAATGAGATCACCAGCTAGATCCCAGCGCACTTTGAAACTATCTAGGACTTATTCACTAAGTTTAAGTAACTTGTCTTGTAGATAAATAAATGTGGAATTTAGAAAAAAGAGGACTAGCTGATTCTATCCATCCTTTCAAATTTGGGTCCATAATTCTCAGTCTTTGTCAGCACATTCCATTCTGGCAAGTTAACACTTCGAAACTAGAAAATGCCAAGTCTAGCTAGATTCGTGGAGTTCCTCACTCAGGAGAGTGACAAGCTAGTCCAAATGGGCACCATCAAGGGTAAAGATTAAGCCTTAGCCATGGTAGTTTCTATTTCCTCAAAGGGAAAGTCCAAGGCAAGGAATTTGAAGCTGCCAGAGAAGAAGAAACCATAAAAACCCAAAGCTAGTGATGGGGGTTCGAATCCTCCCAAGGAGAAGGACAAGAAGGGAAAGGAGAATACCAAATGCACCTATTTCCACAAGGGATGGAATAAAAAAATATTATGCATGAAGAAAAATATTGACCCCATGGTGTAATTGTTGGAGAAGAACACCATTCCAGTCCCAGATAATGCAAGGTAGACGGATGTCACCTTCAATTCAGATGGCAAGGAGAAATGTCGTTCTTTGGTAGCAGGTACCTCTAATTACTCATATTTAATCATTGATTTAGGTTCTTATAGACACATGATAGTCACAAGATATCTCTTCTCATCCATACATTCGAATGCTGGCCTAGCAGTTCGAATGGGGGATGATTCAGAATTGCATACCAAGGGGATTGGTAGGATTGATTTAGAGCATGGTTACTTCAGTGATGCGTTGTACATACTAGATATTGCAGCAAATTTTATGTCATTCTATCAAATGACCCATAAAAGAGAAGCAAAGAGTGTGACCTTCACTCTAGACATGGTAGATATTGCAGAAATCTCATCAAGCCAAGTTGTTGCAATTGGGTATGCAGATCACCATGAGAGGATGTACAAGTTTTCAAACTTCCTCCCCACTTCCAATGACCAAGATATTCTCTCACATGTCAATGATACTTCCAAGATATGGTATGAGAGGTTTTGTCACATGAACTACAAATATCTTCAAGCACTACACAGAGATGATATGGTGGAAGTACTTCCACAAATCAAATCATCAAATGGAGCATGCATTGGGTGCGTAGTTGGGAAGCATCCAAAGCAAAGCTATGAGAAGGGGATGGAAAGGAGAGCCACACAACCATTGGGGTTGGTAAATTCAGATATGATTTTTCCTCTTCCCACTCCATAATATGGTGGATCAAGATATTTAATTACATTTACTGATGATTACTCGAGATTATGTTGGGTGTACTTCCTCAAATTAAAGTCTGAATTTTTTGAACAATTGAAGATTTGGAAGGAATTGGAAGAAAATAAGAGTGGGCATAAGATTAATATCCTTAGGACTGATAATTGTAAGGAATATGTCAATAATAACCTACAACACCTTTGTGAGTATTGTGGCATCCAAATGCAACACTCAACTCCCTACACACCACAGCAAAACGATGTGGTAGAGAGGAAGAATAGATCTCTCAAGGAGATAGCCACTTGCATGATTGAAGAAAGGGATCTAAGTCCCAAGATATGGGATGAATTCATTAATTTTTATACACACATACAAAATAGAGCCTTCCACAAATAAGTACAAGGTAGGAGGCTTGGTTTGGCCATAAACCAAATGTCTCAAATTTCAGGATTTTTGGATCTAGAGCATGGGCTTTAATCCCTTTTGAAAATAGGAAGGAATTGCAACCACAAAGAAAGGATTGCATCATGGTTGGGTATCGCGAATATAAAAAGGGTTGAAAACTCTTTGAAATTCCCACACTCAATACATTTGTTGAAAGAAGTGTGCAATTCAAAAAGGAACCAATACCATATTTTGAGCTTGCACCGAGGGAATGCTCTTCTCCTCAACAATTCGATGATGTATGTGATGATTCATGATCTATTTTTTATGATATTCCTGATAATTATATGAATAAATATTATATTTCTATATATGAGTCACCATCAAGGTCCAAGTGGGCTGAAAAAATCATACAAGCTGCAGGGGAATTGGTTGGAAATCCCCAAGAGCCTAGGAAGACTAGATCACAAACTAGTAATGCTTCCTTTGCAAGTGATAGATATATTGCTGAGCACTATTATATTCTGATTGGATATGATCCACAGACATATCAAAAATATTTTATTGACCTAATATGGAAAACAGAAATGGAAGAAGAGTTCCATTCTCTCCAAGAGAATCATACATGGGAATTGGTTCCCCTTCCTCCCAAGAGGAAGCTTGTTCAATGCAAGTGGGTATTCCAAACAAAAATTGATGCTGATGGTTTAGATATGAAATAAAAAGACATATTAGTTTATAAGGGATACTCTCAAGTCCATGGTGTTGATTATACCAAGACCTTTGCACTAGTTGCAAAGATGGACTCCATAAGACTAGTTCTAGCAATTGCAGCTACTAAGGGGTGGCAAGTGCACCATATGGATGTAAAGAGTGCATTCCTACATGGTGAGATACATGAATAGATATATATGCAGAAACCTGAAGGTTTCCAAGAGGATCCTTCGCTTGATTTTAGGCTGAATAAATCCCTCTATGGACTTAAGCAAGCCCCTAGGGCTTGGTATGCTAAAATGGATGTTTTCTTGCTCTCTATTGGATTCACTAGATGAAATTCAGATCCTAATGTATATTTCTAGAAACATGACAGTGTTTTTCAATTTATTGTTCTTTATGTTGATGACCTTCTAATTATAGGAATTTGCACCACTTCAATTGGTTCAATTAAGTCATCTTTACATAGCGAATTTTCCATGACCGATCTAGGATTGCTAAGGCAATTTTTGGGCTTGGAATTTGAGCAAAGTGAAAGGAGCATCATGATGAGTAAACAAAAGAATGCTTCAAACATACTAAGTAATTTTAACATGGATGAATGTAAGGAATCCAAGTCTCCCTTTCTTATTGGCATCAAATTGCATGAATTTAGCAATTCTCTGTTGGTAGATTTTACACTCCATAGGAAACTAGTGGGAAACTTGTGCTATCTTACAAATACAAGAACATATATATATTATGTTGTAAGTTCTATAGAAATACATATGCACTAGACACATGAGCTCCATTGGAGGGAAGAAAAAATAATTCTTTAGTATGTCCAGGGTATAAAGAATTTCAGGGTGCACTATTCAGCTAGAGCTTCACTTCAACTAGTTGGCTTTTCTTATTCAGATTGGGCTAGATATACTACTAATAGAAAATAAAATTCAGGTTTTGTATTTATTCTTGTTGAAGGTCCTATTTTATGGTAAATTAAGAAACAACACGCCATTTCACTTTCATCAATAGAGGCTGAGTATAGGGAAGCACTCAATGCAGCTACACAGTGTGTTTGGTTGCAGGGAATTCTTCAGGAATTTTGTGTCACAATTGATTCTCCTACCAACATTTGGGTGGAAAATCAAAGTACCATAAAAATATTTATTGATCTAGTTCAGAGGAAAAGGACAAATATTGAAATCCATATGCACTACATCCAAGGCTTAGTGCATGACAGGGTGATTTCACTGCAGTATTGCCCATCCACTGAGCAAACTATTAACATTTTCAACAAGACTTTCACAGAGAAGAACTTATCTTACGTGAGAAATTTTATTGGGGTGAGTGATGGATGGTGATTTTATTCTACTTGTTTTAGGTTTCAGCCCCATTTCCATTCTTGAGGGAAGGTTTTGTCCCACATGGTTTTCCTTCTTTTCCTTGATTTCTATGGACAAATAAAATTTCTGAATTATGTAATTGAGGTGACTTGAGCCTTTGTTGCCAAGGCCTCTTCCATTTTATGATATGTACTAATTTTTTGATTAAGGGAGGGTGTTAGAATAGTAATCCCACCCCTCAGTACCTTGGTTTAACTCCTTAGTCAATTTTATTGCATTTTTTCATTAATACATTATGGTTTTGGACTTAGGGTGCTTAGTTGGACCAATAACCAGCTAAATTGGTGTATTCACACCCATATGAGCTCTCCAAATTAGTGAACCATCCACATGTGTGACCTCATCATTTCTGGTGCGCTCTTATTCATTGAATGTTGGCAATTTGGTTGACTACGATCGCTAGAGGTTTGATTTGCTCATTTTTTAGCTGATTTGGTGCATTTAATGCCACCTAGAGCCTATAACCCACCTATTTTTCCACACCCACTTATTCCAAGGTGTTATGATGACCCCATGTCACCTCAGCCATGTCCACACAGATATTTGTGTCCATTTGGGCTGATTTGGAGCATGATTGGCCCACCTAGGGGGGATTGAGGCCAATTTGGCCAAGTTCATTTGTACAGTCACTATTGCCTTCCCAAGCCTCAAGAAACACTTTTGATGTAATATAAACCTGTTAATAACATTTTTTTAACTTAGTCAGTCAAAATATAACATGTTTCTGTTCACATTGCATGTGTAAATTGTTTCTCGTTTAATGGTTTTTTGTTGGTTTTGCACCAAATTCATTTTGTGATTTTCACTAAGGCTCCTAGATATTGTTTTAGATTGAAATTCTCACAACATGAAACACATGGTTTAAAATAAAAATCATTTCCATTGTTTAGTTTAATTAGTATCACCAATAATATCTACAAGGTCACAATACATCCTTAAAATGGTGGAATTTGTTTACATCTCTCAAAATAATTTCTCACCCAACAATATTGAACATGAAACTATTGGCATTATGTAAGTCACTACATACATAAAGGTTCTTCATGATGTATATGGAGGTGCATGGGCTTGTATTGATGTTCCAAAAACTAATGGTGTCTTCTCAATATGATTGAATAGAATGTTTTCCTTTACCTCCTCCTCAACATTGTGCAACTCAATATTTGTGTTAGGCACATAACTCATCTTCTGCATTTTCCCATCTAAATTTTCTAACATTTCATACTTTTCTTTAAATTGAGGATGGTTTTTTTTATCCCACAGGGAATGTATGAACCTCTCTATTCACCTTAATAAATTTGCATCTTTATTGTTTCTTCATTCCCCTCTATTTCATCATTGTCCTTAACATTATTACATCCTCCCACCTACACACATCAACATAGATGCTTGATAATAGTACATAATTTCAAGCATTATTTGGTTCTAATTCATAAATGTGTTTTGTTGCTTGTTCTCCCTACTCAATATTGCAGTGAATTTTGTATCCCCAAGAAATTCTCCCCACACATTTGTGTCAATTTCTCATGGAATATTTTTTATAATGTCATGCACTACATCTATATTCCCTAAAAACATAAGAAGGTCAACCAAGCATGCATAATTCTCCAACTTAGGTGTAATCCCACAATTCAACTTCATGCATTAAACGTATTGTCGGCCGAGGTCAAATAACCTTGCATGAAAGTGGGCTATAAAAATAGCGGTGAAGGTGATATTATTAGGCTTTGTCCCTATGTATTTCATTTGGGAAAAAATACTAAGAGAGTCCTCACCATGTCCATGAATTTATTCTCCTAGAATCATTTCATTCCACAAACCACATTATGACTTCACACATGTCAAACACTTGTCAAACAATACCTATATGCCAACATTTGGCATACAAGTCTACAAGGACAGTTCCTACTATAACGTGAGATTCAAATCCACTTCTTTTTGCAGAACCATGGATCCCCTTACCTTTTTCAAAAGCCAATAAATGGGCACAAATAGGAATAACACTAACCATGGTGTTTGAATTAGGTTTTATTTCTTGAACTTGTGTTTCAATGAAGAATGTCAATGCTTCATGGGGATATACAATTTGATAATAGAAAGCAATTGCATCATTCCGTAATGCAATATCTCATTTAAGCATTGTTTGAAATAGTTTGTAAGAAATTTTAAAATTCCTGCGTTCACATACAATTCTACGAGCGTAGTTCCCACAACAATATTAAACCTAAATCCACTTCTGATTGCATAACCATGGATTCTCTTACCTTGTTCTAAATCAAAAAAATGGGCACATGTAGGTAAAATACTAACTATGGTGATTGAGTTTGGTTTTATTACCTGGACTTGCATTCAATGAAGAATGGAAATACTTCATGAGGATAGCCATTCTTAGAATAAGAAGCAATTATTGCAATCCATGACACAAAATTTTGTTTAGCCCTTCTTTCAAATAATTTGTGGGAGATGTTAACATCCTTACATTCAGCATACACATCTACAAGTGAATTCCAATAGTAATATTAGATTCAAGTAATGTACTTCTTATTTCATAACCATGGATCTATTTACCTTGTTATAGATATGATAAATCAATATACACAGACATAACACTAGCTATAGTGATTGAGTTAGGTTTTATACCGTGGAATTTTTTTCATTGAAGAATATCAAGGCTTCATGATGGTGTCCATTCTGGGAATAACCAACAACTATTGCATTCCATGATACATCATCTTGTTGATCATTTTTCATTTAGGTTTTATGCTTGAGTATTGCATTTGGTAATACATCGTAAATGCTATGTCCCATAATTTGTTTTTTACATAATGTATGATCATCTCCTTCCATATGAAAGAATTCTTCAATTTGTATTTGGCCATACATTTGTTTGAATTGGTTTTGGTTTCCATATGCATTGGAACATGTTGAAACTTCTTGGCCTTCTTCACTTTAATATTACATTATTATTTAAGTGATGGTGCAATAACAATGGAGGTGGGAATAGGGAAAGGGACGTAAAACTAAAAAAAATATAACGAGAATCCAAATGCATGTGATGAGATGAATCTTGATTGGTTTTGGGGAGGGAAATAGGAATAAATAAGTTTCCTCGAAAAATAACAACATATCAATACTACATAATGTGTAGCATAGGAATTCGAAGGGATCAAGATGTCGACCATAACACCACAATTTTCCCAATATTTTTTTCAACCACAACATGTTCATCTCCTCTTTGATGGATTGTTGATGTTTGTGTGGGATATGATAAGGATTCCACACACTAATCAATTCAAAAGTTTACAATACATAGAAAATGCATAGGGGTTTCCCATGAGGTCGTTGTAAGTCTTAATTTCCCATAACTTCATCACTTTAATTGTAGAGAGAGAGGACATATGATTAGGAAAATAGAAGTGTGGAAAAGACCACAAAATATTAAGTATGATTGTACTTAGTGAGGTGAATCATTCAATGTCAATGGACAATAATAATGCTTTAAAGGATCAAAGGATCTAATTTTGTTGTGGGAAACAAGCTAAAAAGGATTTTTATAGAAGTTACGATCTCAATGAACTAATGGTAGAGATTAATATGGGAAAAGTCCAACATCCAAAAATAACAATGCATTATGCATTTTAATGGAGTTACATTTAAGAGAAATATACCCCTTTTATATTTGTATATTTATATTCTTACTCTACCATATACATAATCTTGAATATTTTTTAGTGCCTTGGTGCATGCTTTCCTCTATGAATTCAAGAATTTATTTTAGGTTGAAGATAGTGTAGTTCAATTGTAGGTAGGATTTGGTCTTGTAAAACTCTTCTTCCCTAAGTTTGAAATAGTGCTTTTATTTCTAATTCCAATTTTGCATTCATGGAACTCCCGCTTCAATGTTTTATGTTTTCCTTTTAAAATCTATACCCAAGATTTCATTACAATTTTTTCTCCTTCTTATGGTGGTTCCATTGTTTGCCATATTTGTAACTTATATCAAATGAGTATGTCCATAGTTGGATTATGGTGAATCCACACTCTGGTTGTCAGCAAAGCTTCACGATTTCATAAATGGGTGGTTGAACACTTTCTTCTTGATCATTTGGGTTTTCAAAAATTTGCATGTCAACCATGCCTTTTTAGGTCATTCTTCTAACAATGCATCTCTTGTCAATGAATCTTGTTGTTGACAACTCCCTTATTAGTGGTGTACTTTATCGACCATATTTTATGTTGGTGTTTACTTTATCGATGGTCCTATTTATCACTTAAGCTAAATGTGGAATCCTACAACCATGTAGGCTGAGTTATCTCAATCTACATCAATGTAGGTTGAGCTATCTCAGACTACAAACATATCCTATAGCCCTGTAGGCTAAGATTACTCAAACTGTAGGGATGTAGGTAGAGAGGTTGTCACCCTACATCCTTGTAAGCGGGAGCATGTATCCAACAACCTCCCCTATAGTTGGCATGTGGAAGTTTACATCCCTATAGACATGGGTGTAGGGTGCATGTAGAAATCTACATCCGTGAGTAGTTTTTTTTTTTTTCCTCCAAAATTTAGAATTACTTTATTATTTTATCTATCTTATGATTTAGCTTAGAAGATGATTTTAGACCCCAAATTTACTCTAATTCTTTGTTTACATGGACTACACTATATATCTTGTCACTAAGCACCAACATGATGAAATCTTAGTAGTGGGCCACAAATATTTTAAAATGACTATCCTCATAATTGGCAAGAAGACTAGCACTTCACAACAATCAACACAACTATCCTTTAAACATGTATTGAAGAACTATTTTGAAGAACTATGGTCAATTGAATCCAATCATCACTAGTCTTGATTCTAAATTTAATCAATGTCTTTCTCGAAACATTGCAGCCAACAAGTTAAGCAAACAACACTCTATATGTACAAGATTTCTTCACAACACAAATGGATAGGAAAAGTTATAAATTATATGGAAGAATTACAATTGATTCACATATATACAACCACAAGCATTGGAAAACATGGAAGCATTTCCCATACATTCAACGCAACATTAACAATGAAACTGAGCAAGAAAGAGCCACTTTGATATTTATTATGCATTTCAATCCTCAATACATATCCAACTCAACAAAGAACTCAGATAATCTTTTCGAGATTTAAATAAGAACAATAAGAATGATGCAGAGAGATAGAGAAAATACAAGGCCCTTATAAGTTCAAATAAGTCATCGCAATGGAAGTTGTACTCTTATTAAAAAAAATGGTAGCTTGAATGCTTTGAGACGAGCGCCTATATAATATCTTCAGTGTGCCTTCAAAACACTCTTATGGATGCCTCCCTTGCCTGTTCTGATGCACGTTCGCTTGAATTTCATCCCTATTATACAGTTGGCTTCTTTTGACTGCTAGGCTACCATGACCAAAGTTCGAATGTCATCGGGCACAGTATTTTGAATGGCCTCCATAACTTCTTTCTCCAGGAGGAATGCAGTCTGTCAACGTTGTGGGTAGGAAGTCGTTCGAATGCTGCTTTGAGCATGGAAAGCATTAGCCTAACGAAGGGCGTCTTGTATTTCCTGAATTCCACCATTGACCTTTTCAGCTTTCTCCAAACATTCCCATGCTGCTGCATACTTTCTGAGGCCAACCAGAGTGCGAAATTTTCTATAGAGAACTTTGAGGTTGTCGAAATTGATCACAAGGGCCTTGTTGGAATCCTCCAGCGCCATCTCAAATTCATTCACCTAAAGCCTTGTCGTCACTCGGTTAGCATACGCGTGAAGGAGGTAGGTGTTGATATTATTATTGTCACTGGAGGACATCTTCTCGAACTGAAGCAAAGCGACGTCGATGCATTTTGTATAATGCTCAGTCGCTGCATCCCATCGTTTTTCTCTGAAGCAGTTGTTTCCCTTCTTCCTCAGCTCGTCCATATCGAGATGCAGCAGGCTCTTTGTACACTTCTCCTTCTGAGTCACATGCATCTCGATATCGGGAGGGTTTTCGATACGGATGGCAAGTCTACCGTCTCCGATGCGCTTAAAATAGGGCTGCCTGATGGCCAGCTTGGCTCCCCTAGGGTAAAGGCTTTCGAATTTCATCTGCGAATGACCCACATTGGAGATCACCGGCCTGACGGCAAGGCCATTATCGTATTCAAACATTGTCATGATGTTATCGCTCGTCTTGAAGGCCTCCACACAGAGAGTATCGTAGAGTGCCCGGCTGAGGTGGACTTGCAAAACCTGCAACTGGGTTAACGATATAGGGTCCATCTTTTCCAGCGGAACCAAAGAAGCTCTGCAGCTGATGGAGTCTGATTTATACAATCAAAAAAATCCTGTGGGAACGTTCTCCAGTCGATGACAGGTTAAGTCGTAAAATTGAAGAAGGGATTTCTTGCTGAAACACTCACAGGCGTCTGCCTTCGGATATTGGTGGAAGTGAGGCCATTAAAGTGATGCAGATGCATATTCTTCGTCCTTTCTTTTGCTTCTCTTCTTGTTTTGTTGGGGCTTAGTATTTCACAACTAACAAAACCAACTTCACCGTCTTCTCCTTCCTTTCTCTCCCTTTCTCACATATGGATTTCTTTCCTCCCCAAAATCATATTTATGTTGAAAAAAAGACCTAACAACCGATTGTGGGACTTTCTAGTTGTTTCATACAGGAAATGAGTCTACCACCTATATGGAAACTACCAAACCTTGATTTCTTTGCTCATCTCTCCACCTAATTGTCCATGTAGATTAAGATCGAGGTCATCTTGAATTGGTCATTTTGGTTTATCACATCTTAAATTTTAAATTTTAAGAAGATCAATATTATAATAAGGCTTGGTTTTGTGATTACCTTAGGGTTTATCTTTTCACAACCGGGGTACGTTATGAGTGATACCATCTTGGTTCCGTTGCCGGGAATGAGAGTTCAAATTTGCCTTGAAAAAACAAGAAGGAGATTTCAAGAAGACAAAATTTATGTGGGCAAACAAAGATTCTTACATCTGATATCGGTTGTACCTTTTCCCTCGCAACTCCATGTTGACTTCAAGAATATTTTCAGAAAAATACATCACGGATTCCAAGAGGACACATACTAGAGTTAATCCTACTTCTAAAATTTTATACAGTGTGGAAAACCCAAAAAGTTTAATTAGACGTAGGACTAAATACTTCTCAAACTGAAGGATCTTTTTCTCAAGAATTTCATAGTTTTTAAGATCTTGAGTGGGAAACAAGTTTTAAAATATCTCTATTAAGGTCCAAGTCAGAATCAATCTAAAAAAATTAGAAATAAATCTTAATAGGCTTCAATCATACTTTCTTGACTCTGTTTGGAATAATCTTCATGATACTGTAAAGGTTGTTTCAAACTTCTCAGTCTCATATTACAAGCCATGTTCAAAGTCCTCCTTCTATTCCAAACCTTCCTAGACCGATGGCAGCAAGGTTTGCTCCTTTGGCTCTGTGTGCTCTACTACATGATTTTCCCCAAAACTATTATTAAAGAATATCCTTATTTGATGGGGGAAGCGAAATTCACAGCTAGACAACATATGGATATATTTCAAGACTTAATTGATTTGGAGGAAGTAGATTTTACTACTACCAAGATGAGGTTATTTGCACAGAGTTTGTCTGGAGAGGGAAAAAGATGGTTTAAAGATTTACCTGGAAGATCCATACTTACATTTGAAGCCTTCCAAAATTTGTTTCTAGATACATGGGAAGTTAAGAAAAGTCCTCTACAAGTTCTTTCTCAATATAACAATTTGAAAAAGGGGAATTTTGAGTTGGTTCATGCCTTTTCTAGCAGGTTTATGAGGGTGTATAATTCCATACCAAGAAATATCATACCCTTAGTAGGTGTTTCCCAACTCCATTATGCAAATGCTTTTGAGAGTGATTTTTCCCTCTTGTTGAGAGAAAAAAAGTATGCAAATCTTCCTGCAATGTTTAAAGATAGATTGGAGAGAGAAGCCAATATGATGGCATCTAGAAAGATGAAACTGAGAGTAGAAGTGTATAGAAGAAGAACTAGAGAAGAAAACCATCCCTCCAATTCTACTACTATTTCCTCTTTCTATGATGAAAAAAATTAAATGATTATGAAAAATATGGAAAGGTTAATAGATAGCATACTAGCCAATAGAGAGAAACTTGAACCTCAAGTAAGAAACCCAAATTTCAGAATAACCCCTCCTCCTCCTCCTCAAATAAGGAAAAGAGACCCAAGAAATCCCAGAAACCCTAAAGATCAATAGATAAGGCCTCCATTCCCTGAAAACTATGTTGATGATGAGGAAGATATTAATCCAATGGATAACCAGATTCACCATTTTGATGATTTGGATACACACACACACACACACACATATTACAAAATAAGAGCATAATTTGTTTGCTGAAGAAGATGAAAGTAATGTTTCTGAGGTAGATTCATAACAATATCAAAAAGGTTATCAGAATGCCATAGATGATGTTCAAAAGAAACTCAACTTGAGAAGTGGAGATGTGATTATAAATAAAGGAAGGTCTATTGCAAATCAACCTTCCATTAGTCAACCAAATACATAAAAACAAAAAGAGAATGATGTACATAAATTTTCAAAAAATAAAGGAGAAGTTTTAAAGGAGGTCAAGAAACCAGTACCAATTGATTTAGATAGAGCAGTTTCCTCTTTCAATCTGCACAATGAACTGTCTAATGTAAAATTTTCCATCCCATTCCAAGAGTTGTGAAGAAATAATGAATATAGAGAAAAAAAAAACCCAAAATGTTGAATAATGGAGATGATTGTCAACTAGATACCCTAGAAGTAACAAATGATGCTCCTAATACAGTCCTTGGCCCTAAAGTTGATGACATGGATGAAGAGGATGTCCCTCCTTTTAATGTGAGTTTAAATGTTCATGATATGGTTTTCCACAATGATATGCTTGCTTCAGGTGCATCTCATAACTTAATGCCAAGGGTAGTAGTGGAAAGTTTGAGATTGGAGATTACTAGGCCTTACAAAGACTTGTATTCCTTTGATTCCAGAAAGGTAAGATGTTTGGGATTGAATAAAGATATGGTGGTGACCCCTTCACATATTCTAGCTAGAAGTATTGTTTTGGATGTGGTAGTAGTAGAAAATCCTCCCAAGTTTGGCATTCTATTGTCAAGATCATGGGCCTCGAAACTAAAAGGAACATTACACATGGATATGTTATATGCAACTATTCCTTTATTTGGAGGTCATAGAAGACTGTATAGAGAAAATAGACCTGCATATGTGGTGGGTAGCTAAGATAAACCTGATAATCACCCTATATGTGTTGTAGATACTGATTTGGGGTCTTCCATTTTCCTCCATGATTCACATGTTGATCCTGAAATACCCATATTTTTGGATTTAAAAGAAAATAAAGAGTTTTCCCAAAGACAAGAGACATTGGAAATGAAACAGAATGGAGAGGGGCTATGGAAAATGTTTTCTTATGGGTCTATAAACAAAGAGGGAGCTAGTGTTGGTGTTTGGATAATTTCTCATAATATGGAATTTAAAGTGTACTCTTATAAGTTAAATTTTGAATGTACAAATAATGTTGCAGAGTATGAGGATCCGTTTTTAGGTTTCAGTGCTTTAAAATCTTTGGGAGCTAAAAGAATAGATGTGTTTGTATATTATGAGTTAGTGATTAACCAAGTGAATGAAAACTATCAGACTAAACATCCTAGGATGATAGCATACATAAATGAGGTATGGGATATGTTGGGTAATTTTTTCACATAATATAAAGTCAAAGTCATTCCGAGACTAGAAAATCAAGTAGAAGATTCACTGGCCACCATTACTGGGAATTTAAAATTTCCCATATATTCAGAAAAGAAATAGAAAATAGTATTTGTACATAGACCTTCCATTCCTAATAATTCCAAGTACTAGCAAGTATTAAAGGATGATATGCAAATAAAAAGATTTTTGGAAATGTTAGATGAGTTTATAAATACCCAAATAGATACACAAAATCAAAATATAGAGGACTTCCAAGAAAATGTATAGTTTGATGAAAAACATATTGAACAGGAAAAACTGAAAAATGTAATTGGAGGAAAACACATAATACAACTGAAAAACAATCATATCCCAAGGGGTGTAATTCCTCTTGAAAAATTGTTTGATCAATATGATGTTGCAAAAGATCCAACAGTTCAACCTACTAGAAACGATATTGAAGACCAAAACATAGGAACTGAAAATGTACCCAGAATTAAAGCTATCTATTGACATAGATATGTCAACAGGGGTTCACACTCTATCGACACATCGAAACACTGAGATCTCCTCGAGCACCGACCTAGATAGTTTTTATCCTATCTAGAAACACCTGCGAAGTAGATGAAGTCTCACCCAAGATGTTCAAGGGAGAGCTGCAGGAACCAAGTTTCCGTAGTAAGGAGGAGGATCTTGCGCATCTACTTTTGTTCTATATTCTTACTATTGCAACATTAACCAGAGATTTAGGAAGGGGTTTTATCGTCACTTATTCATATCACAAACCATTTAGATCACATCATTATATTTATTCAGAAACATATCAATAAACATGACATTATCTAGAATGTAGAGACATCGCATCATTCAGGAATATGACCATATTGCAGCAAGTACTCATCCAGATCGTATCAGTAAAAAAATAAAAGTAGAAAACATAACATCATAGATAAAGACACAATGGTTCCAACATCATCGCACATGTCATATTACTTTTGCGCATCAAAACAAGTTCCCAAAAATACATTCTCAGAGTTGCAACAAAGAACAAAACATAGATCGATCTTTCGCAGATGTAAAAACATCATCACCCACAATCTCTCTGTATCCGTCCAAAGATTATTTTCCTACTACATTCCTATATTCTATATATAGGCTTTTGTATTTACAAAATTGTACACATTAACTGACTCTCTAACTTACTTGGACCAAAAACTACAAAATTATGACCAAATAGTATAAAACTTATGACCAAGCTGAGTCTTTATCGACTTCTCTACCTTGCACACTATCCTTCGTCTTGTGCACCATCCTTTATCTTGTGCACCTTGCTTCGTATTTCACACCAAAAGATCTTGACAACAAGTCCCCAACACAATCTTGTGGCTTGTCCTCATCGACTCCTCGATCCACATCAACTAGATATTGTATACTCATTGGTTTTTATCTTGAAAACTTCATATTGTTGCTTGACTTCCTCAGTTGCAGATTTTTTCTTTGTGTTGATCGCCATGCACTCTTCAATATCTTGCTCCAATGGATGTTCAACAATTTTGGTGGTCACCTCCTTTTGACTATCCTGTGTATCTTGAAACACTTTCACTACCTTAAGTTCTAATTGCTCACCAATGTCTTGGAACTCGTCTAGTTGAATGGTGTGACGCTGATGACACTCTCTTGTTTTGGTTGCTCGCTATTGAAATGATTTCAATTATGTTGCCTTAGTGACTTGCATGAAGGGGTGCATTGCTTTGAGTGACGCCCTCATCATTGTTAATTATGCCTCTGGTTCATGCAAATGTGTGCTGAACTACTAAAACTTCTGATATTGAACCATGCTACCCCAAAATTATGCGGTTTCATCAGTGATTTACTTGGCTTCCTTCTCGCTTTCTTCTAGATGTGTTGATGCATCCTCTATGGTTCCTTTGAACGCTGTAAATTTCTCTGGTGGAGTGCTTGAAACTGCGTGCGCCTACAATTATTCATTTTCTCTTCTTAAGTCTGCGATAGCATTCCCCTAACCACATAACTTTGGCCTCCGCAACCATTTCATCTGTTATATCTAGGATTTCTTGACAAGTGAATGCAATGTCCTTCTCTAGCCGCGCCCTATCATCCCATATTTGTGCTTTTTCCATAATGATTACATCTTGTGCCTTCCTGAGGCTCTGGATCCCTTTCTTCGCCAATACTTCCTTCTCGTGCAACTTCAGTAATTGGTCACCAATGATTTGTTGTTTGTCGACAAGTTCATGACTCGCAAACTTCTGCAATGACACCAAAGTGTGGGTTGGTAATTCATTAACATGCAATGCAATTTTATGGAACCGTTGAAGTGATGCATCGACATCCTCACTGCTGGCATCCAATAGTTGCAACATAATCTGTACTATATGAACCCACTTACCTGTTCTCAACTCGACAGTTCTTTGCAACACATTAGCTTCTAGTACCTTCTCCAAAATAGCGTTACTCAAAGACTGTAATTGATTCTTTACCCCCTAAAATCCTTCTGTCAAATGCTGCCTTAATTGCACCTCACTCACAGTGGTCTCTATGGTGATCACCCCTATGATGCGATTTACCTTCTCATAAGACATCATGTGTAAGACAAATGCGCAATGCTTCTCCCTTCTCCCTGCTCCTATATTCTCTTTGTCCTGGTCTCTTCAAATTATTGATACATCTCAGATTCCATCAGATTCTTTGACAAGTCCTCCTATGACTCTTTATTTCTCTCTTGCGCTTGGGATTGATCTACTGGGGCATCGAGTGGAGGACCGACCGCAATTCCTGAAAAATCTTCGATGATGAACAACATTCTCCACTCAGTAGGCCAATCATCAACTATCGTATCAAGATCCTCATATGTTAACTTATATTGATTAGCCAGCCACTCCTTGTTTGGACCTATTCGTGCTTTTATATGAATGGTGTGCGGTCCCATCGCAAACCTCACGACCCACCAATACTTTATTGTCACCTCTTCTAGGTGCAAAACCTTTTCTGCTGCAATCTGCAACACATCCCAATACATCAAAAATTGTATAGCGCAATCAGTCAACCGGTCCTTCTAGTTGAGATACCAGATATTTTGGTATCTCGGCTCATTATAAACTCGGGAGATCTCAAATTCCATCCCTTAATAGTCCTAGGGTTCCATCCATGTGACTAATGCGATTAATATCAACAACCAAGAGTACGTGAATGACATCTTACCCTCCTGAACCAACATTGCATCCTTCATTAACTAGTTGAGTAAAAACAACAACCAATTCAACTTCACACCCTCTGCACACTGCTCTGTGCATGTGATCACCCCATATGTACATTTATTAGGGTGGTTTTTGTGCACCATTTAAATAACCAAAATATTCTCCACAATGAGAACTACCCAATCATTTATAGTGTTGATGACATATTCTCTCTTTTCGTGGTCCACTCCATATTTTTGCTTCAACTTTGCAGCTAATCGCTTGTCATTATCCTTGCCACAAAAGTATTGCGATGGATTGAGCCCCTTGCATGGGAAACCCAACGATATGATAAATTAACTCTACTATGATTTGTACCTTGATGTCCAACCATAAGTAACCTCCATGAAAACATGACAATAGCTGCTTTGTGCATGCATTGGATTCCACTAGTGTGCCAAAGTGTGTCCTGTGTGTGATGCCTAACAGTCGCATCCTTTGTATCCCCAACGCCCACTGCTGCATTGTGCACACAACTGGTCCTCCATCCCTCAGATATTGCGACTCAAATGACTCTATTTTGCATTCAAAGTATGCGAGCAAATCATGATCGTTGTACTTCATTCTTTTCAGACAAGGCACAATATTGAATGTGCAATACATTTTGATAGGAAATGCCCACATCTGAATTGGGTATCTCTAGTTCTTCAACAACTTAGGCAGGTTTGTGCCACAATTACATGAGGTAATAGATACAATAATGTTCCCAACTATCACCCCATTTCTTTATGTGGATCCTTTGGCTGTATTTTTCGATGGCCCAGCCTATGTCGTTGCTTCTACTTCTGCTCTACTTGAATTTCTTGTAGTCCATTTGTTTTGCGATGATAACTTGGGCCGATTGGCCTCCCTATTCTTTCACAGAATCCATGGAGATTCCATATGCATATTGACCCCCTCTTACACAATTGGTGTGCTGATAGGTGGAAAATCGTGGATGATACCACTCGAAATCACTTGTGTGATCGATGTAATCTAATCGCTCACAAGCTCTCAACTATGCTCTGTAATCGCTTTATTCTCTGCTCACTCAATAATCACAATGCTTCATCCAACTTGTACCCCGCCAACTCTTATAGCATGGGAGCACCTATGCAAAATATTTACAATCATCATGAACAAATACACCACTTATCAGCTGAATCCACTGTCGATCCACCCAATATAACGGTCATATTCTTTATAAATGCACATCTCTCCCATCGAAGCTACCACACAACTAGTTTAATTTATGAATTAACTTCCTAATTTGACCAGATCACATCCCTGCAAACATCACCAAATGCTTTCCTGCTACAACTCAATCCATTTCCTCTTATGCTGCCATCAGTTTCCAGTGTGCCATCCTCCTCTGTACCACCTTGTACATTTTTTTTAATTGTGTGATTCATTAAGCATTACTTCGCACTCGACCATCTCGGTAGGTATTTATTCAACTTCTATTCACTAAATTAGGTATCCTCACACCATATAACTGCTGCAAGTATACTACACTATTGCCAGTAATGAAATTGATTACATAAGGACCTAACCAATGAATTTGCAACTTACCTATATGTTTCGTAAACTTACTGTCATAGAGAAGCACCATATTTCCTTGCTTGAAGTGTTTGGTTTTGATGTGTAGATAATGCCATTCCTTCTAGCAATCCTTCTCAACTCATTGGTCGACTCCTACGACGAATTGATCTTCTTCAAGCTACAACAACTACATCAGGCATTCTTCCAACACTCCTTCATCATCCATCGATGTTATTGTTGCGATGCACAAACTTGGAACAATATATTCCATTGGAATCACTGCTCCTTGGCCATACATCAACTTGGATGGTGTATTCCATGTCAACCATTCATAGGTAGTTCGATATGCCCATAATATCGTCAGAATATTCAAGTCCCAATCATAGTGGCTTGCATTGCAAGCCTTGGTGAGCACATTCTCCAATACCGTATTGAATGCTTCAACTGTCCCATTAGGCTATGGATGATAAGGAGTGCTCTTCTTATGTTGAATATGGAACTCCTCCATCACTGTATTGATGGTGTGATTGATGAAATGAATTCCCTGATCACTCATCAATGTATTTGGACAACCAAATCGAGTGACAACATTGTAAAAAATGAACCATGCTTTAGTCACAATGGTGCAACATGTCATTGGTGCTGCTTCCACCCACCTCATCAAATAATATATCGCAGTGATAATATATCACACACCCATCCTTTTGCTTGGTGGGTTTATGGGTCCCACAAATTCCATTTCTCATTTATCAAATTGTTGCAGCATCACTTGAGGTACTAATGGCATCTCACACCTTCGTGATAGCTTCCTAGTCCTTTGACATACATCGCAACTCTTGCCATAATCTGTTGTATCATCGTACAGAGTGGGCCACCAAAGGCCTGCGTAGAGTACCTTTCTTGCAGTTTCTCGACCTCCATAGTGTACAATTGGTTACAAAATTAACCATCCTCATGTCATGGTAGTCCATCTATGTAGATGATTTCTTCTTCATCGTATGGCTCAAAATCTTCATCACCTACTGGTATGAGCCTCATAAATACCAACTTGAAGTTGTGATCTGCAACATTTCTTCAATTGAAAGCTTAATTTCCATAGGAGTAGAGGAAAATTCGCTAATACAACTTGTAATATTCCCCAAATCATATTTATATGGATATTAACTCAAATACGAGGTTCTAGTTAGAAAATTGGGAACTAACTACTAGATTGTAACTAGTTTTGACTGGATAAATTCCAAAACATAGTAGTACCTTTGCAAACTCACAAACTATAGAATTGATCTAGATAAAGGAAATTAAATAAATTAAAAATATATATTATAGACACACCAATTAAAAATTGAAGGAAAGATAGTCATCGGAATGCATAATCTCAAGAATCATATACACAATGTACTAGGACCATTGATTTTTTAGACATCAGCGAGGATGAATTCCATGTCCAATATCTTGGGAAACCAAGTAGATTGAAACTATACCCATGATTTCATAAGGGTTTTAATCCAAATTTTTAGAGATTATTGGAGTTAATTCGAAATTCAAATAGGTAAGACTAGTTTCTGGGACAACTCAACTAGTTGAGATTTAGGATTTTACAAACAATGGATAAGGGTATCAATTTCTAGTTTTAATGATTGGAGTGGATTCAAGGATATTTTAAGGACCTGGAATAACTAATATGTTTGACATTGTGATTACATATTGCTTCTAGAATCACATGCTGCAAAATTAGTCAATTTTACATTGAAAACTATATAGGGTGTAAATAACTCAATGGAAACTTAATCAAACTATCTCATATTTTTATGAAACATGAATAAATAAATTAATACATAAATTAAGTCTTGGAGTGGTCGAAATAATTCTCACATAGGAATTAATGAAGCATCCTCTAACATTATATAGCAATATAGTGACAAAATGAGGCCATCTTCACATAAGAACTAGAATATTTGAATTCAAACTTATGCAAAAACTAGAGAATATTTAGGTATGATATATAAACCTACAAATACTCTCATTAATGGTCGAAATAAACCAACCCTAGTATCATAAATTGTATTCTTTATAGAATTAGAGAGAATATAAGAGAAGGAGGGAAGACTAATAGATTCAAAACGAAAGCTTGGTATTCCTTCTTCTTGGACTTCAAACTTGGTTGGAAATGTTAGTTTTTCAACATTTAAGCTAGCATTATGATAAGATCTTTTCACTGAGACAATAACAAGCACACCAATCACATAAGCACATCACAAGAGACAAGAGACAGAAAGATTTTAGGAGGGGAAACCATAAATGGAGAAAACCCCTCAACTTCCTCTAAGATAGTATCACCACAAGATGTGAACCCAAAACAGTAAGATGACCTCCCTTCACAACAGTAGCCTTATGTCTTCTGTCAAGCCCAAGAATTTTCTTCTCCAAAAGTGCGCCACACTTGAGAGAGCAAGAGAGTTAAGTCACAAGTGATAAATAGAGAGACTCTCACTCTCTATTTATATTCTTCCATTGACTTGAAGTGCACTCAACCATGTAGGCTTAACTTATAATTAATTACTTGATCCTACACCTTAATTAGTGTATAATAACCCAAGTACCCCGAAACTATGGGGACTTACCTAATGACTTGACATGACTTGTTTACATTATTAATCCTCCCGATCGGAACATCGGGGCATGACCACATGACTCAAATACATAATAGAAACATCCCAGAATAAACATCGGGTTATAATACATAAGATACATAGAAGAATACATTCCTAAGTTACATATACATCAACACTCCTTCTTAACTAGGAAGGTATTCTTTCAACACAATTTTTCAGCACTGGTCTTCTTCTCTGCATCAACTGGATCATCTTCGTCTTCGAGTCATCTTCATCTTCAAGTCATCTTCGTCTTCAAGTCATCTGGATCTGGATCATCTCTCGATCTGGATCATCATAAAATGGCATCACTGGATCTAGATCATCACTCGATCTGGATCAACATCACTGGACTGGATCTGGATCATCACTCGATCTGGATCATCTCTCTGGACTGGATCTGGATCATCACTCGATCTAGATCATCTCTCTGGACAGGATCTGGATCATCTCTCGATCTAGATCATCACTGCTGGATCTGGATCATCACTCGATCTGGATCTCCACTGGTCATCATCAACTGTGTACTATCTCGTCATAGGAAGTTCTATAGAGCCAGTCCTTTTTCATACTGGATGTAGGCCCACCACCTGCAGGTCTTCATCATCACCGGCCATACTGTGGAATCCTTAGGACTTATTACGTGCGTCACAAAACCTCGAAAGAGCATCCCAGGCTGTTACGAGCACACAGCTCTACCTATAGGATCTCCCAAGGCTCCGAATTACATGTGACCTCACCACAAAACCTCACAAGAGCATCCCAGGCTGTTACGAGCACACAGCTCTACCTATAGGATCTCCCAGGGATCCGAATTACATGTGGTCATGGCAAAACCTTGCAAGAGCATCCCAGGACTGATTACGGGCACACAGCCCAACCTAACGGATCTCCCAGGGAACCGAATTACATGCCATAGGACAAAACCTCGAAAGAGCATCTGCCAGATATCCCAGGGAACCGAATTACATGCCATAGGCAAAACCTTGAAAGACTATCTGCAGATCTCCCAGGGCTCCGAATTACATGTCCTCCCAGAGCAAAACCTCGAAAGAGCATTTGCCAGATGTCCCAGGGCACCGAATTACATGCCATAGGAAAAACCTTGA
>LPNX010316325.1:165997-195091 GCA_001517045.1 Pseudotsuga menziesii | reverse complement strand
AGGAGGAGGGGGGGTTAGTAAGAGTTAGGGGGAAGAGGGGAGTGGGGGGAACATAAAATAAGAAAATTATTGGTATAATTGAAAAAAAAGAACTCATTGTAGTATTAAAAAATGTGCGCACGTTGTGCTTCAATAAAACATCATCTCATTTTTCCTCACTAAAATGCACTCTTGTTTTGCTTCAATAAAACGTGCCCTCATTTTGTTTAAATTCAAAAATGTATTCCCTCCAAATGATAAGGCCGAGCCTACACCCATGATTGCATGGAATTCTTATTCCTATGTGTCTGCTTAGGACTTTGCTTCGGATTCAACATGCCTATTCCTTGGAGTATGATAAACCATGGCTAATTCAACATTATATCCAAATCATCAATATGCTCTTGTTTAGCCATTGGTTATAGTATGCTCCACACCTCCATTTTTTATGAAATTTTAGAAACATATATGTTTTTTTTTTCAGATTCTAAATATGTAAATTTTAACAAGAATACATATTTTTTTTCTATTTTTTTCTTATTTATCTTATGTCATCATTACTCAACTAAAAAAACACACAATTAGTGTTCCATACATATCTCTTTCATTTCTAAACCATTTAAAAAAAAATTGTATGGTGCACTAAAGAACATCGACCTCTACATGCTATAAAAAACCCATTTAGAAATAATTGCATTAAGACATTCAAACGTTGCACCCACAATTGACATACCGTTTTCGAGGTTTGATCTCTTAGATAATTAAAAAAAAAATTTAAAATATTATTTTTATTATTGGAAAAATGGTCATGCATTAGTACTATATGTTCTCTATATGTCTACCAGTTTTCCTAACTTTATTCCATCATTTAGTCACTCAAAGGATGCACCCACAAAAACATATACCTTATAATTTGTCCCAAAAATAAAAAGTGCTCGTTAAAAAATATCTAACTTTATATAGTTAAGAACATTTTCAATAGAAAAAAATTATATATTTGGAAACGCCATTCAATTTCCTACATTTCTTGTTATTTACTCATCTCAAGATTAATTTTTTAAGTGTCTCAACATATCCATGTAAGTTGATGGATGCCTATTTTTTCAGTTTTCTATTGCATCTAACGCGTCAAAAGAGACCCTAATAAGCTTGCAGATACCCTTGAGAAAGAGAATAATAAACCCAAAAGTTGAGCAAGGGAAAGAATCCTCTAACCATACAACTTATGTTTAACAACCAAAACAACTTAATAATTATTAACAAGTGAGAAAGGAACTCCTAAAAGACTGTAAACTAACTAGGACATACTTGACACATGTCCATCATCACTCAAAGTGAGATGTAGTAGACCAAGGGATAAATAAACTCATCAATCAGAGAAAGTTTAATAGAATGTTCTCACAACTTTGAAATGTTTAGACAACAATGGTCTAAACCTTTCTCAATAATAAAACATTCGTGAGTCGTTTTCCTAGTACAATTGTCATAGGAAGGCTTATTATACAGTATAGAATGGCCTTTTATAAAACATTGCAAGTGTTATCTCTCTTTTTGTAATATTTTACAATAGTACTATGGACAAAAATAGATGTAATAGTGATGAGAAGACTAAAAAAATTGCTTGCAAAAGCCTTGCAAGTATACACATTTGATTCACCATTATCTTCAATCCACAAACTAACCCTCATGGAAACTAAGGGCTAATACAATCTAATTCATTGGCTTGTAAGCATTTATGACGAGCCAACGCCCACTCTACATGAGTTAAAATTGAGGTCCATTAATCAATGTGAGAAGTTCTACTAAATAGCAAAAGAGATAAAGAAAAAACATCAACATTTCTTCTTACCCAAAAACCCTTGCTAGTCACCTTGTGAAATAATTTAGGTGGATGGTCATTCATATTTCCATGGAAGCAAGATGAGGTGCCACATACCAATGGTAATATGTATGTAAAATAGTGAATGAACAAGTCAATTTTGCATCAAGGTAAAATACAAGTGGTGTCTCTCTTAGAGAACCAAAGGAAGGAGAGTTTCTATGTATCACAATTTAGAGTTTTATGCTTCTCAATATATGTATGCATCTTGCAAAACACTGTTAACTTTAAATACTTTTTGTTTCTTCAATAATAATGGGAAGAACAATGAGTGTTTTGCCAAAAACCAAAGCATATATTTTGGAAAGGATATAAGCAAGTTATTTGCTTGTGAAATAGGTAATAATGTATTCCTGGTTTCTTGATTATAGATACATACAAATTCTCATTTCATTTACATAATTTTATCTATATGATCAACTATACAATTCGAAATGCAATGTATTTCCATTTTCAAGCCAGAGACTATTTGGTAAGGAACAAAGAAGATAACAGGCTATCTTCTCTCGTTGTAAAACCTTTTTAAGACAATTACAATTGTATTTTTGCTATTAGATTTAGATTTGGGTAAATCATAGTTTTTCATCCAAGTTTGGCTTAATTTTATTTCGGTTATTAGATTTAGATTTGGGTAAATCATGGTTTTGCCTCCTAGTTTGGATTAATTGTATTTTGGTTATTAGATTTAGATTTGGGTAAATCATGGTTTTTCCTCAAAGTTTGGCTTAGACAATAAAATGGTTTGTCACACTTTATATGAAATAAAGTAGAGGTTAAGTACTTAAAGATAGTGTACTAATAATATTTCAAGTGGAGGGAAGCAGTTATTCTTCTCTTCTAGAAACCTGATAAAACTATATAAATGTTGAGTAGATTTTGTCTACAATAAGTTTGAGAATCTTACCATCCTTTTAACTAAGGTGCATCTTATTATCGAATAAGCATATGAGGAACACGTGATAATATAGTAAAAATAAAATAAAAAATAATACAATCAATTAAGTACATATGAATACAAGTAATATAAACTCCTAAAAATCGATAAGATGCCTTGTACATGTTAGAGACATTACTTACAATAGAATTCGTTAGCGATTCGTTTGGATTTATTGGGGGTTGTTCAGAGACTCTCTCAACCTCCCTCCCCATGTTTAGAATAAGTTGGATATGAGACCAATTATACAAATGTATTGTATGTGAGTGTAATTCAGTAATAAGAAATATTATTAGTGTGTATTATTGTACAATGTTTTCTCTCATGTTTTTTTATTTGGTATGAGAGTGCCCATATTCCAACTATAAGAAAAAATATCCCCTTGAGAGGTTGGATTTGGTGGATGGAGACATAATTTTTAGACCTTCAAGGATAAAAAATTTCTATATATCTCAATGCATGAGCTTCCTATACCAACCATGGTTAATACCTCAACACCTAAACCTAGTGCTGAAAAACTCCCAAGGGTTCCCATATCTTCACTTTGTGGCTAGGGATACCCTCAAGAGATCATGTATGATGTTTCAACATGATCTTGTTTTCACTACCTACCCATATCCCAACTTGGAGGAAAACAAAAGTTCTCATGAGATCGAGTGCGATGGTTCAAGGTGTTGTTGTTAAATTAGGATACTTAAGATATTGTTTTAAATAATAAGGATTAGGTTCCTCTTTAATGCATTTCTATGGTTACACAACCCATCCTCGGTTCTAAAAACCTTTTAATAATGTCATATTACAGCTTAGAGGCTAAATATCCTACACAGAGGCCATGTGTGGTAGGTTAAGGGTTTATTCATGGCCCTTGAGTTTCATATGCTACATTTTAGGACTAAGGATAATGTCTCATCACTCTATCTCTATTTACGCCTCAATACTTACACATAGTTCCCAAATTACCTTAATGGTTCCAATATGCTCTATTGAAGGTGAAGGATCCTCTTGAGAGGTAATTTGTGTTTGTTCAAGGAATTTTTATCAGAATTGGACGCACAAAATATCCCTTTAGGTCCTAAGGCCTAAGTTTCCTCCATCCACCATGTTTAAGGAATTGCAAACAATGCCTTATGCTAAAAAATTCACAATGGTGTCCAAATCACCATTTTGAGGTCAAATATCCCCTTGAGAGGTTATCTATTTTAGCTCAAGAAATCATTCTTGAGACTATATTCTATTAATATTCATTTAATGGATTAGGATTAGGAATCGTCTACCAACCATGACCAAGGCCTCGAAACACATACTTGGGCCAAGTATATGCTCGACATGTTGATGTGTGATTCATCAAGGCATTGTTATTTAACCTAAATGCATATATAACTTTACTTTATAGAATAAGTCCTAGCTTTCCTTCCTCAATAATGTTCAAGGCATAAACACTCATACCTAGCATCCAAAATGTTATAATGACACTTGTATCCGCACTTGAAGGTGAGGATAACCTTGAGAGGTATTAGATAGTAGTTTGATGTATTGTTGATGGCCATGAGTACCTATATTATTTATTTGGACTCATATCCTTTCATTTTCTCCCTAAACCATGTCAATTTCCTTAAAATCCATACCTAATACTCAAAATAATCCAATGTCTCCCTTATCCCCACTCAAAATAAAGAAATACACTTGAGAGGTGCTATGTTGTAGCTTGAGTTGTTGCTCTAAGCCTTAGATAAATAGAATCTTCCTTTATGGACTAAGTTTTAGGTTTTCTCCCCCATCCTTGCTCTGAGCTCCAAGAACCATGAACGAAGTGTTGATATTATTATTATCACTAGAGGACATCTTCTCCAGCTGAAGCATAGCGGTGTCCATGCATTTTGTATAATGCTCAGTGGCTGCATCCCATCGTTTTTCTTTGAAGCAGTTGTTTCTCTTCTTCCTCAGCTCCTCCAGATCGACATGCAACAGGCTCTCTATACACTTATCCTTCCGAGTCACATGCAGCTCTATAAAGATAAGGTTTTAGATACGGATGGAGAAGCTACCGTCTCTGGCGCACTTAAAATAGGGATCCCTGATGGCCAACTTGGCTCCCCTGGGGTAAAGGATCTCGATGTTTGTCTATGAATGATGCACATTGTAGATCGCTAGCCTGATGGCAAGTCCATTATCGTCTTCAAGCATAGTCACGATGATACCACTCGTCTTGAAGGCCTCTACGTAGAGAGTACCATACAACACCCGACTGAGGTGGACTTGAAAAACCTGCAATTGGGTTAACGATATGGGGTCCATATTTTCCAGCCGAACTAGAGAAGCTCTACGGTTTCTAGAGTCTGATTTATACAATCCAAAAATGCTTTCGGGAACGTTCTCCAATCGATGACAGGTTAAATCGTGAAATTGAAGAAGGGTTTTCTTGTCAAACCTCTCAGAGGCGTCTGCTAGCTTAGACGCCTCAGATGTTGGTGGAAGCAAGGCCATTAAAGCGATGCAGATGCAGATTCTCTCTCCTTTATTTTACCACTCTTCTTGTTTTTCTTGGGCTTAGTCTTTCATGGCTAACAAAACCGGCTTCTCCTTCCTTTCTCTCCCTTTCTCAGATATGGATTTATTTCCTCCCAACATCATATTTATAGTGAAAAAAAAGACCTAACCAAGTGATTGTGGGACTGTCTCGTCAGTTCATATAGGCCATGAGTCTACCACATATATGGAAACTACCAAACATTGATTGACGATTTATTTGCTCATCTCTCCACCTAATGGTCCACGTAGATCCAGATCATCTTGAATTGGTAATTTGGGTTTTTCACTTCTTAACTTGTAAGAATTATTTAATATTTTTAAGAATTTTGTTTGCATTTTTTGAAAATTTTGGGGACTGTACCATAGTGATTAGGTTCAAAGATTAAAAAAAATCAATATTATAATAAATATTTTGAATTTTGAACAGTTGTTACAGCTGTCAAACTTACATATTTTAGCTGTCCATGAGGTTTTTTAGAATGTCAAAACCATTTATGTCTTCAAAAAACTGATTAAAATGCTATTTTTAAAAACACGATTTAGCAACTTTAAAAGAAAACACTTAAGTCTCTTTGACTTTATAAAGTGCACCATAAAAGACTTGAATGTAGTTAATTATTCTTTCTACATTTCATAATAACACAATTTACCATCAAAATTTTGGTAAATAGTTGTTACAGCTGTCAAACTTGCATATTTTAGCTTTCCATGGGGTTTAAATTGTTTATGCCTTCAAAAATCTAATTAAAACACTACTTAGTTCAAATTTTAAAAACACGATTTTGCTAGTGTCTTTGACTTTATAAACTGCACCATAAAAGACTTGAATGTAGTTAATTATTGATTCTACATTTCATAATAACACAATTTACCATCAAAATTTTGGTAAATAGTTATTACAGCTATCAAACTTGCATATTTTAGCTATCCATGGGGTTTAAAGTGTTTATGCCTTTTAAAAACTAATTAAAACATTACTTGGTTCAGATTTTAAAAACATGATTTTGCTAGTGTCTTTGACTTTATAAAGTGCACCATAAAAGACTTGAATGTAGTTAATTATTAATTCTACATTTCATAATAACACAATTTACCATCAAAATTTTGGTAAATAGTTGTTACAGTTGTCAAACTTGCATATTTTAGCTTTCCATGGGGTTTAAACTATTTATGCTTTCAAAAATCTAATTAAAACACTACTTGGTTCAGATTTTAAAAACACGATTTTGCTAGTGTCTTTGACTTTATAAAGTGCACCATAAAAGACTTGAATGTAGTTAATTATTGATTCTACATTTCATAATAACACAATTTACCATCAAAATTTGGGTAAATAGTTGTTACAACTATCAAACTTGCATATTTTAGCCGGTCATGGGGTTTAAAGTGTTTATGCCTTCAAAAAAACTAATTAAAACACTACTTGGTTCAGATTAAAAACATGATTTTGCTAGTGTCTTTGACTTTATAAAGCTCACCATAAAAGACTTGAATATAGTTAATTATTGATTCTACATTTCATAATAACACAATTTACCATCAAAATTTTGGTAAATAGTTGTTATAGCTATCAAAGTTGCATATTTTAGTGCATATTTTAGTTGTACATGGGTTTTTTTTAGAGTACCAAAACTATTTATGCCTTCAAAAAACCAATTAAAACATTACCTAGATTTAAAAAACATAATTTTGCTAGTTTCAAGGAATACCCTTAACGGTATTTGACTTTATAAACTTCACCATAAAAGACTTGAAAGTAGTTAATTATTGATTTTACATTTCATATTTACACAATTTACCATAAAAATTTTGAGTCACCAAATATTTATAACTTTTTTATTCTCTATTTTTTTTATTACTTTTAATAAAAGCCATACAATAAATAATTCCACTATATGGTTTATAATTTTTTATTCTCTAATATTTTATTACTTTTAATTGAAGTCATACAATAAATTATTCAACTATGCGGTTTGTACCTAGGTGAGTGCAAATTTTAACTTAACTTAATATAAAGAAACTTAAAGTTAGTTCAAAATAGTTATGAGACTATTTTATATTTCTGTTTAGAAATAATTTCAGATGTGATTTATAAGTATTTAATTTAATTTTTGTATTTTTACTAGAATCTTTTTGAATTGTGAGAGGGGCCTTTGGTCTAAGAAGCTATGACCCAAGGGTATCTAAACCATCAAAATCACTCAATCACACTCGCCACACCAACCCTCAAGTGGTTGGATTTTGGGTGTCTCCTTCCAACTATCTCACCCCTAAGGGGAATTTATAATTATTGGGTTTCATATAAGGTGGCTAAGAAAGAAAGGGTGGTAATTAATAATATTAATTATAATTAGATAAAAAGGATAATAAATTAAAAGGACAAACTATAAATTAGTAAAATTAAAGAAAAATTTAAACTAGTATAAGCCCATCTAACTGTGGTTCTTAGAACCTAGAGGAATAAGACACTTTCCCTGGGGGTTAGATACTTTCCCCCACCCACATTGCACTATACTACATATGCTCCACATTGATGCATGGATTTTTTAATTTTTTTTTATAAATTTTATGGGACAGAAAGACACTCTTCCCTAACTAGGGCTATAGAAGTGTTCTTTCTCGACACAATTAAGAAAATAAAGGAGTTGAAAAGAGAGTTAGGATGTTTGAACATAAATAAAAGAAAAGCATAGAGAAGAAGAGTATAATAAAGTATATTAAATCTGCAGACTGAATAATGAGCTTGTAAGAGAGGATAAGTTTTACCCATCTTTTCTATTAAAATTCTTATGATGTTTTTCAATTTCTAGGGAACCTATGGTGATGTTGTTTCAACAATGAGGAGTGGTTGCTAGGACTTTCATGTGATGTTGTTTCAATAATGAGGAGTGGATGCTAGGAATTTCCTATGATAAAAAAAAAACATGCTTAGTCCTATTATCTAGTGCTCGAGAATTGCTTATTTATTTAAGTAATTGAGAAGGGTATAGGATATGTACTCTTTAAGGTGGGATTGGATAGATCGGTTAATTTGCCTATTGTAAGAGTTTCCATAGGAACAAGGAGTTTGGTAAAAGCTTTGACAATGGATCTAGTTTGGGTTATCTTTAATACCTTTGAATAAATTGTTTGAGCATATTCTAAGGATTAAATAAAGGTTTCTATAATATTTCTGGATAAAATCTTGGACATATGCTCAGTACCTTGAATGTAAGGAAGAGAAATTTGAGCTCGGGATGGAGAAGCGAGCTGGGGAGTTTTGGTTTTTGATTTTGAGAGGATAACATGATCTGAAAATGGATTTGAACAAATAATGGTTGTAATACTTAGTACATTTAATTCATTTTGGAAATGAATCAAGATTATACAATACATTGAAGATAATGAAAATGTAAGTGTGAATAAGAAAAATGGTAAAAAAGAAAATAAAATAAGATTTAATTGAATTAGAAAATAAAAATAGGAGAGGGGAATGGGAAATGAAAAGCCATAGTTGTTGGTTTTCCCATTACCCCTATAGCTTTCCAAAATAAAAAATATTTCAATATATACATATCTATATACTCTTTTACCAAGTGAATAATGTTGCATGTACTAATGATCGCATCATGAATACATTATTGTTTATTTGTGTAATATATGATATTTGAAATTTTCCTGATTTAGACATGTTGTAATATATGCGGTATTTAAATCTGGTTAATGTGGACCTTAGCACCACACCTGCATGTGATGTTCTTAATGATTTTTTATATTTATATTAGTACATGGTTGGCTAAGGGTTGCTTAGCCTAAGGATGGTCTCTTCCCTAGCTGGTATGCCTTAACTCTACAATGGTAGCAACCTATTTTTGTGAAGGTGTAAAGTTTGGGAGACTATGGTGTTAAACACCATAGTCTTGATCCCATCACTTTGGCATGAATTAATGATATGCTTAACCATGGTAAGGACCATAGTCCTAGCAGGTTCCACCATGTATAAAACATGGTCTTTGCGCAAGGTATAGCAATAAGTTTTACGAGCTTGATTTTAATGTTAATAATTAGGAACTATGGTTCTCATAACATAGTCGAGGGTTGATCCTTGGAATTACAAATTTAGATATGTTATAACATAAGGTTTTACCACTTGAATCAATGGAGGTACAAGGGTTATTATTTGATGGTTGACTCTGGTATTAAATTCTTGTCTTAGTTACGAGTTGACATCGCAACCAAGTAGTTAATGGCATTCTTGAGACTAAATCTCAGCCCTCCATCTGTCTTACAAGCTAGAAAGGGTTTTTCCAAGGGTTTAATGTGATTTTTTCTTGTCCAAACGTTTCATTTCATTGTTTTTTTGTCTGCAAATCTTGGGGAAGAAGGATCTGCCTTCCATGGTTTCACTATGTATTTTCTTCTGTTAAAAAACTTACGCAATGATTAATGGTGTTTATTTGTTCTCTTTAGAGGTGGGTTGGATGTTTTACTTGATGTTGATAGCCTTCAACAAGTCTTTTCCTTGATGGTTTACTGTGAATTGAACCCTGACCAAAGTCCAATAGCCTTTCACTACCTTCAACCAAGTAAGCTGATCTATGAACTCATCTTGGTTTGTAATGGTTTTATAATCCTTTTTAAAACTATCATGCATCAGTGAGTTATTTGGTTTTTTGTTTTAATCTGCGGGTAGAGGAGTGATAAGGAGTCCGAGAGGAGAAAACCCCTGGCCCTCTATGCTTTTAGATGAGGTAACTGTTGTTAATCTCATCATCATATTTTATAGTTTTTTTTAAAATGTTAAGGTTCTGATTGCATCGTGGGTGTGCAAGTTAGGGAGAATCCAATGAGGGTAGTGGTAGGGTCACCTCCTCCCAAGCCTTCTTTACACATTACGATGACTAAAAATAACTTCTACTCTGTTCAACATTATGAAAATCAATTATTTCTTAATCGACATCTAACCCTAATCAGTGGTCTAGTTTTGCATGTGACTCCTGGTGTGGATGTTGGTGGGTTCATGGGCCATGTAGGAAACATGATTTCACCACATTGCAAGACAAGTTGGACTGCCTTTTTTTGTTAAACCCTTATTGGTCTTATACCTCATGAAATAGGGCTTCGCAGCCTCTATGTTCCATTGTTGTCGTAGTTCTTTTTGTATGTGTATGTTTTGTAGAAGATTGTGCCTGCCATCTTCGATGGACTTACAACCACACCATTTTCATCCTTATTATAAATAATTTTTTATATGTTTAAAATTTTATGGAACTGTGGATGCCATATTTGATAGACTTACAATCACCCCGATTTCAAACCTTGAACATTTATTTTGGTATTTAATTAATTTAAACAAACCCCTTATGGTTCTATAACAGCTTATAGTTGAAATTTTATTTGTTGTTAACAATTTTGATCCTTCATTAAATTGATAATATCTATCGTAATTTGTTTATACGATGTCTGCCATTTGTACAATGGTATTACTGACACACAAAAGGTATTTGAAAGGTTTTGATGTTGATTTGGTATCTATGAACTTGATTTTGAATCAATAGAGTTGATTCATTTTTTTAAATAAAAGATAAGCCTCGAGTTTAGATACTCGTAAGAAGAGGTTGTGCAATCATGAGCTAGATTATTGTAATGGTTATAATATATCTAAAATATTTAGTTATAATGGTTTTTCTACTCGACTTCGGTTGTGTAACTGTTAGATAGTTAATTTAATAATTGGATTAGTATTATATTTATCATATTCATAATCATTTCTTTGATCATCGAAAACCGCTATCCGCGGTTGAAGAACTTGAGGTTTTGAGATGAGATATATTCCAGTTTTATCGTTTATATGACTTACAACTTAGATGTTTAAAAGCCTCTTTTCCCTACTCTGTCCATATAAGAAATAGTTCTATAGTCTTTTCCATTACAGGTTATACGAGTGAAACTCTTGCTGTATTATTTGATTTGGTTTGATTAAGCATTATCTCTATAAATCTTGTTATGTTAACTAGTGAAAGTCGTTTTGTCATTTAACTAAAATTTACTTGAAATAATATGATTCTAGTTCTGGAATAATCATTCTAAAATTGTAAGGTTTAAAATAGAAAAAGAATGAGTCTAGCTATGTGGGGAACCTTTAACTTCTAAGAAAATGGTTAGTTGAAAAAGAGATAGATTTAAAATGTTGAAATAGTACATATGCAATATGAATTAAAAAATTTATCCAGATCTATGATAACTCTTTGTTTAGAAATCCTAATCACGCCAACAGTACAACCCTTACTACACAAATTTTTTATTCAAGTATGGATGCCCAAACAGAGGTTTGTTATCAAATCATTAAGGTCAAGAATCTATGCATAGTACTTAGGATTAGTTTAATTCATACGATAAAATACAATAGAGAAGATAATAAGACTAGATACATATCACCATTACTGTAGAAAGAATAAATATGATTCATAAGAAATTTTAAACAAGTCTAACATAGATAAGAAGTAGAATAGGGAACCTAACACAACTCTTGGGAAAACAAAGTTGAAATATTTGTTCCTCCCAACTAACTCCTAAAACAACCAAGTATCACTTGCTCAAGAACCCTCAATCCTGTTCGTTGAACCACAAGGGAAAAATCAACTCAATGTGCCATCTCTTGCATTAACAGGTCATTTCCCCGTCCACTTCTAGCCTCCTGCTTGCTAAATGGACATACTATTTTATAATATTTTTCCTCGGAATTGGTAATTTATGAGCTGTCTGCTCTGTAGCACTCCATAAGGAGCTGCGACCTGCTTTTGGAAAGGATTCCTCCTACATTTTGAGTTATCATTCAACAGCTTCAGTGACTTTCCTTTTCCCCTTGTGGGTCAAAAAGCACTCTTTCAACAGCTATTTTAGTTCTGATTCCCTCCAGTATTTATAATTAATAAATAAGAATAATCCATTACATTTATTTTTTACTTTCTTGTCAAAAATAAAAATAAATAAAATATTAAAAAAGAATAATAACAATTTATTTTAATTCAATGTATTACAGAAACCTCCCCTTAGAGGATAACGTCGTCCTTGGTGTTAACACCCAAAAAGGGTTCAATACCTCATCTACCCCATCACATGGCTCATTTGTCCATTTTCATACCATATTTCCATCAAAAACCCATAAAACCATCTAAAAAGCCTCCAAAAGGCTTAAAATGCCTCCAAAAGGCCATAAAACCCTCTTTTCCTCCAAAAAATATCCAAAATTCCTCCAAAAAAGCAAAAATCTCCAAAAAGGAAGAAAAAATATAAAATAATGAGGAAAAGGAGAAAAAAACCCTAAACAGCTGAAACCCTAAACAGCTGAAACCCTAACCCTAAACCGGCACTCCACCACTATAAATAAGTGATGGAGACCCCTTATTTCAAATCCACAATCACAAGTATCCTGCCTCTGCCAAAATTGCTCTTGAAATCCTAGCTCACCCTTGAGCTACTTTCACCATTGAGAGCCCCTTTTGGCCCATTTCCACCATTGGAGAAAGAGGAGCAGCTTGAAGCTCGAAGCCACCTACTCAGACCAGTGCAAAGGGCTTCACCAACCTCCACATTGGAGGTCAGATCAATAAAAAATCATTCTTTACTTTTTGCTGTTTTGCTTCATGAACATGTTTAGATTAGTTTTTATTTCTGTTTAGCATTTTTTATTCACATATTATTGAACTGCTACTAAGGAATCAATTCTCCTTAGTAGGTGCTCATTCGCACAAGCTAGGGGCAAAACCCTAGCTACACCTGGTGTTATTATTATTTTTTCTTTATTCTTCCAATTTTATATCTTGAAATAGGATTGGATATGCCTCCTGCATATCATTTTCCATTTCCAAAGTGGACTCTTCCGGACTAAGGTTCTTCCATTGCACCTTTACTTGTTTGATGGTACAGTTCCATAGTAAAAATTATCTCCTGTCAAGAATATGCTTAGGTCCCACCTGGAACACTCCTTCGAGTTCCACCTGTATAAAATTCCAGAAAACTACATGAGTAGCATAATTGACATACTTCTTCAAAAATGGACAAATGAAAAACATTATGTACTTTGATCATAGGTGGTAAGGATAATTGGTATGCTACTGGCCCTACATTTTCCAAAATTTCAAATGGACCGCAATACCTTGGTGCCAATTTTGATTATATTCCCAGTATTAGGGATCTTTTCTTGGGTTTTACCTTTTTATATACATGCTATCATACCTTTAACTATCAAGGAGTTCTTTTTAAGTCTACATAACTCATTTTACTATATTGGGAAGCCTTCATATTTTGTTGTACTAGTTTCAGTATTAGTTCCATATCCTTTAACACTTAGGTCCTAAAATTAACATATCGACTAGACTCCTCCAATAAATTGGATTGTTACATTTCCATCCATACATAATTTCAAAGGGACCCATTCCAATTGATACTTGAAAATGATTATTGTAAGCAAATTCTACTAAGTGCAACTAATCTTTCCACTTACTTGGTTTGTCCATTACATACATTATAAGAATTTCTTCGAGAATTTGGTTAACTCTTTTAGTTTGTACATCCGTTTAGGGATGGTATGCAATGTTGAAATTTAATTGTGTTCCTTGTCCTTTAAAAATGGCCTTCCAAACATTCCCTTTAAACTTTACGTCTTTATCGGATATTATTACCTTAGGTACACTGCGTAACGTAAACATTTATTTCATAAATATATCAGCAATTTTAACAGCCTTATAAGTAGATTTTACTACAATAAAATGAGCTACTTTACTTAGTTTTTCTACTATGACCATGATTGAGTCCTGTCGTTTAAAATTTCTAGGTAAACTTGTTATGAAATCCATGTTGATTACTTCCCATTTCCATTCTGTAATGGGTAGTGGTTGCAATAACCCTGCTATATGTTGGTGTTTTTCTTTTACCTGTTGGTATTCGATATAACATGCTAAATATTCTGTTACCTCTTTTTTCATGCTAGACCAAAAGAAGTCTTGTTTTTATCATAGTGACCATTTTATGGTATCCAGGGTGTCTTGAATATGGCCATTTATGTAACTCATCCATAATAGTTAATTTAATTTATGCTGCATTTGGTGTGTGTAATCTATTTTTATGTAGCATTAACCCTCTTCCATTTAGACTAAAATATGTTTTTAATTCGTTTCTTTCATTTTTAGTAGTCTTTTCTTTTAGGTTTTGATATTCTTTATCAAAACTTCTTGCATTTAAAATTTGGCATTTTTAAATATGATTCATAGCTACTACTTGTGAATAGTAAGTTTGCACGACGAATTAAAGTGTATGCAATCTTATTCTCTTTCCCTTTTATATGTTTTATTTCAAAGTCATATTCACTTAAAAAGGACAACCACCTTGCTTGTCTACCATTAAGGTTTTGTTGATCAAACAAGTAGTTTAAGGTTATGTTATCTGACATCAACAAAAAAATTCTTTCAATGAGTTAGTGTCGCCACATCTTTAGTGCATGTATAATTGCATCAATTTCTAAGTCGCGTGTAGCATAGTTCTTCTCATGTTATTTTAACTTCCTAGACTCATAGGCTACAACGTAGTTTTATTGAATTAGAAACCTGCCTAATCCTTCCTTGCATGTGTCAGTGGATACGACAAAATCCTTAAAAGAATAAACAATTTTTAAGATAAGGGTGGTGGTCAACAAGTGTTTTAGTTTATTAAAAATTTCAATACACTTTTCTCTCCAATAAAATTTATTACCTTTCTTATGTAGTGAATTTATGGTGTGGGCTATCTTAGAAAATCCTTCAATAAAATTTCCTTTCGTGTATCTTAGAAACACTCCTTTCTCTTACCAATCCACTTTGAAGTCAAGAAGGACTTATTTTTTGGTATTATAAATATTTCCCATACATCATTCTTCATGATAGACTGATACTCCTCGATCATGGAATCCTTCGTTTCTTTATTTTTTAAATCCTATTCATAGGTGGAAGGTTCCTTGTCAATGATGTCACACAATAGGGCCACATAGTTATTGTAAGGCTTTGGCCTTTTCCTTTCTCTATGCATTCCTTTTGGAGCACCATACCTTTCTGCTTCTTGTATGAACTCTTGTGCCCATGCTGGTTTCCTCTTGTGGGAGTCCTTCTCAAGAAATTTATCTACTGGAGATTGTGGTTCTTCCATGGCATGATATTCATGGCTTTTTGGAATTGCTTCTCCAATTTCCATATCTCGGTCTCTCATTTCTTCAGGTTCCTTGACCTCTTGAGTAGGTATGCTCCTGGATCTAAAGTATGTCAAGTCTTCATCAAAGGTTACATCTATGTTGATGTCGATCTTCTTGAATCCTGGGAAGTATATTCTGTAGTCCTTTGATGTGTCATTGCATCCTATGAATATACCCCTCCTCCTAGAAGGATCGAGGTTGGTCCTCTTATCCTTTGGGATATGTATGTACATCAGGAAGCCAAATATTCTAACATGGCTGAATTCTGGTTTCTCTCCTAAGAAATCCTCTTCTAGAGTTTTTTTGTCAAGTACTCGATGAGGAGTACGGTTATGTACATACACAATTGCTCTTGCTAATTCTTCCCAAAGGTGCATAGGAATATCCTAGTCATGTAGCATTTATTTCTATGCTTACATTATGGTTCGGATATTTTGTTTTGCAACCTCATTCTGGTGAGGATTATATCTAGTTCTCAACTCTCTCTTAATCCCATACTCTCTATAGATTTCCTTGAATTCTTATGAGGTAAATTCTTCACCATTGTCTAACCGTAGAGTATTGATCTTCCTTGTAGTATGGTTCTTGAACAAGGATTTATATTCCTTGAACTTATTGAATGCTTAATTTTTCCCTTTCAAGAAATATATCCAAGTATTATGTGAGAAATCATCTATAAAGGACACATAGTGCACATACCTGCTTAATGATATAGAATAAATGGGTCCACATCAGCCTTTAGCCTTTCTTTCATTACTAGGAAATGTCTTCTTTTCATTCTTTCCTTGTGCACATCCTTTGAAAATGCCTTAATTATTTTCCTGGATCTCTGGAAGTCCAGAGATTGCTTTTATTTCCATTCGTAGTGCTCTGTAGTGCACATGTATAAGCCTTTGGTGACATAGTTCACTTGGTTCTATTAACTGATGAAACAATGTTTGTTCAGGTTGTCCTTTTAGTTTGTACAGGCCACCATCCTCTTCTCCAATCACTGTTGCATCATCTATTTTCTTTCCTTTAGGCCACGTTAGAACTTGGGAATTGACAAATGAAACTCTCATTCCCTTTGCATCTAGTGCAGATATGGAGAGAATATTCTTCTTAAATCTTGGAACATACATCACATCCTTCATATTTAAGGATTTCCTGGAGTCTAGCTTGTACGAAGCTACTCCACTCCCTTTTATGGGGTATTGATAATCATCCCCAAGTTTCACCTTGTGATGTGACTCATGCCCAACCATATTAATGAATGATTCCTTCTAGTCAATCATTGCTCTTCATGTGAGATAGTTCCTATAATTTCTATGGTTATTTCATGTCCCCAATCAATAATTTATAAATAAGTCTACTTGCAAATAATGTTCCACCAACCTACTAGTTCCCTAAGTTGAGATGGAGACATAACGTTTGTAATAAGGGGATATGGGAACCAATAAGGATTTAGTTTACCATATTCACATTTAAATGGGTCACATAAATGATAAATTATAAGAAAACAAGGTGGCATGGGTTGATAAAGACACCTGGAATCTTGTGGAGCCTTTGGATGACTAGATTCCCCACACAGTTGGCGTGATCTTCATCCAAATTTGAATACATGGGTAATGTAATGTTATTGGATGGTGATGTGGTGTCAATTAGCATATAATTAGCCAAGGAATTCAAATTGGTAAAGGACATTAACTCCCATGGAAGAGGAAGAAATTAGAATACAAGGTGTACCACTTGAAAGGAGATTCCATGCACTCTATCACAACAAATGATGAAAGATTATATGACAAGTATGACAAATTCATAGCTGATTGCAGAAGTATGAAAAATATGAAATGATGGATCTAAAAATATCCACCAAGAGGTTGAATTTTGGAGTTAGATGCATCCATTCAAATTGGAGAAAGAATTGGAGCATGGAAAGGAAGACAAGTGTCATGAGATTGACTAAACCACTAATATGAGTGGGAGGAATCCCATTAAGTGAAATTAGAACTTAGGAGGAATCATGAAGTTAATAAAAGTATGTCATGAGGAATGAGAATATATTTTTATCATTTATTAATTGGCCTTTTCCATTTTGGAGATATTTTTCTTGTCCATTGCATGATGGGTGTTCACTCTCCCTACATGTGAACAAATTTCAAGGGAGTTGGATTCATTTCCAAGTTGGTTTATGGCGATTCCATTGAGAGATCTCATTGGATATTAATGAAGGTTTTTTAGTTTCATTTTGAAGTACCATACAGTCGAATTCTCATATATTCCCCATTTCTCCGATTCATTCTTCTCCATTCCCCCCAACTCTCATGTTGAGGACACACCTGTTGGAGTGGTGCTTGTGATTTTTTTATTATATTTGTTGCCTAATATATGAAATATGATTTATGGATATGTAAAATGACATTCATATGCTCATTAAGTCTAAATATTAGAAATACATGTATAAAAAAGGATTGCATTCCCATGCTATTAAATGACTAGTTTTCATGTATTTGGCTTCCATTTGGAAAGAGTGGCATAACAAATTTCTAAAAGGACATTTATATGAGTTTCATGATGATGATGACGATGATGGTTAAATACATTATGCATGTCTCTTTAATATTATTTCCATATTCTCTGTAAGTCGAAATATCAAAAATCCATCTGTGAAAGGCTTGCATTCCCATGAGTTCGAATGACTAGTTTTCATGTGTTTGGCTTCCATTTCAAAGGAGTTATATATACAGTATGTATTAAGGAATTTATATGATGTTAAATATTTTTCTGAGGAATCAATTAATATTCTTTATATGAAATACATTCATCATGCTCTGATCTAAACCATTTCATGTATTTTCTATGAGTTAAAGTGGAGCTATCAATGCCATTTCCCCTTAAGCAATATCACTGAAAGTTATCAAATGAATGTGGAAATCTATAACCAATTTTAAGAACTAATACCTATGATTAATTACATCCCTTCATGTTCTTATTATAATCAAAACTAATTCCCACACTTAGGATATATAATTTAATTATTTTGGTTAAATTCCTAGGTCCTACACTAGCTAGATGGAATCCACTTGCATTTTTGTTGTCAAACTTTCCTAAAGTTCCTCTAGGAGCACATTAAAAATATTCTGGATAATATTATAACAACAAATAAAACTTCCCTATTTAGTAAGTGTAACTTCCCCATGCCCCATAATGCAGAATTATTAGAAATTTTGCTTCAATATACCTTGTTCACCTTTCTAAATATAGGTCATGGGTATTAACAAACTATTACACCCTCATTCTCAGGATTAGAAATCACTGTAAAAGTATTTCCTCCCTTCATAGATCACTTCTGCGACCGAAAACAACATTTCTACACTGAACTTGTTCTTTCCGCACTCTTCCCTCCACACTTCCGCTTTCCACCTTCCACTTACAGAACTTGGAAATCAGAACTTTGGCATTCAGCATAAATGTTCAACCATTATTCCTCCTTCCACACTCCCTCTTTCCACCTTCTGATCTAAACTTAGGAATCAGAACTTTAATATTTGATGAAAGCGTTCAACCATTATTATGCCTTCCACACTTTCTCTTTCCTCCTTACGCTAGAAATGATAAAATGCACAAAATTAATACCTTTCCCATCGATTTCCCACCTTTTGACTTTTAACCTTCCTATTTCCGAATTCCAACATCAGAATGCGGAAATCCATCTTTTTCCTTTAACTTTTCCAGATTTCTAGATTTCTTCCATTCGCATTTCCTCTTTCTGCAGTGGTTCAAAAGTCGAAAACTCGACTTTTCCTTGGATTTCTCATTGCATTTTCACTTTCCTCTTTTCCACCTTCCGTAGGCTGATCCCAGGGTGTGGAAAACTAACTTTCTTCCTTCTTTCACTTCCCTCTTGCTAGTTTCCTCCTTCCACTTTCCCTAGGAGGATTCCAAGGGGCCGAAACACTAAATCACAAATATTCTGAGCCTACCAATAGGATTTTATCCTCCAAGGACTTAAAAAAAATGAATTGCAAAAATGCAAGCCATATATTGGAGTAAAATATAGGAAAACATACACCAGTAAACCTCTGCTTGATCATCAACAAGCATTCAAGATGAACACAACAATTCATAGACCAATTCATAGCATAAACAAGCATTCATCATAATCAATTCATCATGTTCAACATGTCCATTCATAAGAAAATACATGGCATAAAAATAATAACAAAGAATATTTATCTTGATGAAGTTGTCCAACAACTAGCTATGTGGCTGCGTTCCACCCAACCATAAGCCAGGTGTTCATTAATCTCTCAACACCATTGCCACCCCCAAGATGGGCATGATTTCCATAAGGAAATAGGGAAAAATAGACTTACACATGGCCAGATCAAAACACGCACACAGTCAAGCCAACCTTCAACCAGGTTTATCATACTGTCCATCCAAGCAAATGCCAAGTTGGGTTTATCAAAATATTCCTAGTCAAGCCAACTCCCACAATAAGGACCAACCAAGCCACAAATAGGTTTATTAGGGACTTATCCAAGCCATCATTCAGAATGGGTTTCTCAAGCTATCCATCCAAGGATTACACATGGAAAAACACAACAAGACAAAGCCAATCCAATATCTAATTGGGTTTATCATGATGCTAAGGAAATGGAAAGGTAGAATGAATAAGATAGTGGCTCATTCAAGATCTAACAACACCTCCACAAGGTATATCTACCCTGGGATCCACATTACCTACATACCTAACACAAGGAAGCATCCCCTTCTCTACTCCACAATCCCTCAGGCTATGCTTTCCCTTCTAGTGCTCTTCAGGGCATGCAATGAATATTTACAAGCCACTCTTACCTTTTCATGAGGTTCCTCTCTGCACTAGGTTTATAAAGCCCATTCCTCTTCTCTTTCACTCCTCAGTCTTGCATACAATTCATACCTAAACCAGGGTGCAAATCACAACAAACCATAGGGAAAACACAACAACATAGGCTCCCTGCTGTAACATAGAGAAAATAGGTTTGGAGACCACTCTGTAACACAATGTAAATGGACTGAACCACACTGCACAGTGAACCAAATTACACAATAACAATAGAACCTTATCTGTGGATAAGGAGAATGAACCAAAATGCATAATCAATCCCCCAAATGGTATAATTAAATGGAATGACCACAAATTTCAGATGAAGATCAGTTTTCCAGATGGGGCACACAATTTCTGGGTTTTACTTGCTTCAAAAGAAATAACATAGCCTTTACATACTACAGTCTTGTTCAGTCACAAAATTGAGTGCCATGCCTTTCTCTGCCCAAGGAATTGAATACCTCAACCAATTTCCTGCAAGAAAATTGAATCTACGATCGCAGTGACGAACCAGGGTGGACGAGTCAAAGAACGGGAAAATTTTACACCAATCTACGGTTGAGATCAACCATCAAATAGATCGATAGAGCACAATGATTTTGCTGAGTGAACTAATGCAGGAAAATAAAACTTGGTGGGTGTGATACTTTATGAAATCCGATTTATTTTATTTAGGGTCCACCATTTATCTAGATCCAATGGTTTCTAGTTCATTTCGTTGGCTAACTAGCAAGTGGTTTAACATCAGCTAGCGGGCACAAAAATTCTATCAAAAAAGGATTTATTCCATATCGCGTCCACCTGGGTGACTTGGACAACAAAACAACAAAGTTTTTTATGCTGATTAGACTAGGTTTTTTGAGGATTTAACGTGCAATCACTCACCTGGGATCTGTTGGTTTAATCCCTCCCTATTTCTTTGTGAAATCATGACCCCATATCTTTTCATGTTGCAGTTCCATAGATAGCTATGGTATTTATTAAATTATGCATTTACATGATATTCAAGATATACAGTGCATGACCAGCACAACAACCATAGGCATCAACCTTGATCACCTATACACGAACACGCAATCGATGGAAGGGCCTTGGCCTTGAGCTCCTTTCCATTATTCAAAATGCAATATATACATCATGTACAATTCAATACCATGGGGTCAAAACCATGATATTACATTACCCTCCTCCTTACAACAACATTGTCCTCGGTGCTTAACAAAATTGAACAAAAATGCTACACTAGCACCACCCTCAGTGCTCTACAAAATTGAACAAAACTGGATGTGCCAATCGCATGGCATCCTCCAACTCCCACGTAGACTCATTAGGAATGTAGTGGTCCCATTTCACCTTTACATATCCAACGACTCAATTCTAGAGCACTGTGACCTTCCTGTCAAGGATGCGCAATGGCTCGGTTTGGAACTCTCCCTCAAGTTCCACCTGAATCACATTTCAGTTTATCACATGGTTAGGATCATGTACATACTTAAGCAAAGAAACATGAAAAACGTTATGATCTGTAGTGCTAGCGGGAAATGAAAGTCTATATGCAACTGGCCCTATTTTTTAAAGCACTTTAAATGACCCATCTTCGTGTCAGGTTGGAACAAATCCCAAGCTTCAAGGAAATCTTCCTTTTCCTCACTCTAAGGTAAACATGATCCCCAACACTGAACTCTCTATCCACCCTATGCTTCTCTAGATAGCTCTTTTGTCTGTCTTGGGATGCTTTCATATTTTGCCTCATCTTTGCAACCTCTTGCTCCATCTCCTTGAGAAATTGTGGACCAAGCACAATATTGTTCACTGGTTTATCCCAAGTCACATGTGTCCTATACCTTCTTCCATACAAAGCTTCATAAGAACTCATCCCCAAGGTTGATTGTTTCCCATTATTATAATCAAACTCTACAAAGTGTATATAATCCTCCCACTTGGATGGTTTGTCCATCACATACATGCAAAGCATGTCTTCCAGCACTTGATTCACTCTCTCTGTCTGTCCATCAGTCTTAGGATGGTAGGTAGTGCTGAAGTTCAAATTTGTACCCAAATATGCAAACAAACCCTTCCAAAAATTGGAAGTGAACTTAGGATCCCTATCAGAGACTATTTCCTTAGGCAATCCATGCAATTTGAAAATATCCTTCATGAAGATTTTTGTAATGGAATCAGTCTTATAAGTGGACTTGACTGGTATAAAATGTGCTTTGTTTGTCAACTTGTCCACCACAACCATGATGGAATCATGTTGCCTCCAATTCATTGGAAATCCTATAATGAAATCCATGGAAACAACATCCCATTTCCATTCAGGAACTAGCAAAGGCTCCAACAAACCTGTTGGGTGTTGATGCTCAACCTTCACCTATTGACATTTCATGCACTTTGAAATATACTCAACAATTTCCTTCTTCATTCCCGGCCAAAAACACTCCTTTCTAGGTGTAGCAATTTCCTTTTGATATCTTGGGTGACCAGAATATGGAGTTTGATGGATTTCATCCATAACAACTCTCCTCAAGTCTGCTACATTTGGAATATAAATTTGATTTTTATAAATAATAAGTCTATCTTCTTCCAATTTATATCCCTCATACCTCTTCTCAAGACTTTGTAGCTGCAATTTGTGTTTTACCTCAACATACATTTCATCTTCAATAGTATGATTAAAAATATGTTGTCTCAAATCTGTCTGGCAAATACTAAGAGATGCCACATGCATTTCATGCACCATCCTACTGAGTGCATCAACCACTTTGTTTTATTTTCCTTTCATGTGTTTGATCAAAGAGGTCATCAATTCAAGGTAAATGATATTTATTCTTCACGGTGATTTTTTTAGCTGTTTGTAATCAATAGACAACCCGAGTGTACCATCTTTTTTTTCACAAACAGAACTGGTGCTCCTCAAGGAGAGACACTTACTATGATATACTTCTTTTCCAACAACTCTTGCAATTGCATCTTCAGCTCTATAATTTATTTTGTACTCATCCTATAGGTTGTCTTGGACACTTGTACTTCTCTTAGCACAAGTTCAATTGTGAAATCAATGTCCCTCTTTGGAGGAACCCCTAGAATTTCATCAGGAAAAACAACCCTGAATTCCTGCAAAACATGAAATTCTTCCAACCTAGGAGTTCCATTCTCTGTTGCCTCCAAAACATGAGCTACATACACTCTCCAACCTTTCCTACAGAACTTCTTTAGCTGCATTGCTGAAAGATTCCTAACATAAATCACCTTTGGAATGCCTCTTAAAACCCTTAAGTTTCCTTCCTCATCCAAGCACTCAAAAGTCTTGTTGTAACAATCAAGCTTTGCTCTGTGTGCTTCCTGCTAATCCATTCCAATGAGAACATCATAGGAACTAAGTGGCAGAACATTAAGATCTACACAAGTGACTAATCCATCCATGACAAATGGACATTTCATTACCACTTCACTAACTTTCCTCTTGGTTCCAATGGCTAGCTGAACTAACCATGATTTGCTATGGCTTAACTTCTTAAAAGCACAAATCTCAACAAATCTAGGAGTAATATAACTATGAGTATATCCATTATCAATCAAAATAGAAATAGATTGTTCAAAAATCTGGTTGCAACATCAACCATAGTTGATTGATGGTATGCTTGGCGGTCCTCTAGTGCTGCATAAATCCTAGGGACAGTCCTTTCCACTTGACCCATTATTTCAGCTTCTTGAATATTATAATTTGGCCTTACATTCCCATTCTCAAGTGGACAATACCTATGAATATGGGTTCCTCCACATTTCCAACATTGGAGTGGTTCTATATTTTGTTGTGGATCTCTAGGATTTTCTCCTATCACTCGAGCTAGATTACTCATAGCTTGTGATGGATGCTTCTGTTGATTCCTGAAGTTAGAAGGTTTTAAACCTTTCTTCGTTTGGTCAGACTTCTCATTTCTCTTTTCCTTCCATGCATTATGGTAATTAGTATTTCCTTTGTTCTGATCATAACAATACTTGGCCTTCTTGATAACCTCTTCTAGAGTTATAGGCTCATCAAACTCAATATTGTCTTTGTATGGTTGATGTATCCCACTTAGAAACCACTGGATTTTCACCTTATCGTCCTTTATGTACCTGACATACCTCAAAAAATCCAAGAACTTGTTTGCATACTCTTCCATGGTCTGATGCCCCAATAACAACTCATGGAATTCCTTGATCTTTTCATCATAATATCTATCAGAGAGGTATTTTCTGCTTGAAATGCTTCTTGAATTGCTTCCACACTATCTTTCTATCATTGATTTTCCTCACCTACCTAAGGTTATCCCACCATGTGGATGCTCTGCCATTCAGATTGAAGATGGCTACCCTATCCTTCATATTTCCTGAGTAGTCTTGGACTTGGAAATATTTATTCATCCCAAGAGGCTAAGCTTCAGCTTCTTGACCATTCTTTATCTCACCATTAAAGGTAGGAGGTATTTACTTTTTAAAATCATCACGTGAACTCTTTCTATAGTGCCTCTTTATCTTATCTCTATGAGATGAAGAAATGGAACCTCCAGTGGATCCTTTAGAGTCAGATGACCCACTAGAAGATTTATTTCTTCTTATGGAACTTCTTTTACTTCCCTCTGGATGTACTGCACAATTCCCATAGCTCATATTCCTTTGGATGTTTGTCAAACTATACAACATGGCAGAATTCAGTTGATGCAACTCTTCTTGAGATTTAATTAAGCTTCTCATGGTGGCTGCAATGTTTGGTGGGGTTTCTTGAAATATTCTACCATTAGAATATGGCTCAACATTTCACACTCGGACATTTTCCCCCATAGCATATTCCCCATGCTCATAGGGACTCTGCGCATCATACATGTCATAGGTTCTCATGGCTGAGCCAAAAACACACTTTCGAAACTGCACTATGAATCTGCAAAATCTATTAATCAACACAATTGTTAGTTGCATGATAAATTCAGAATTAGAGAACCATTTACTTACTTCCACCTAACATATGAAGACCCAGTGCTGCAACCAACAACTCTGATACCACAATGTAGTGTACTACAATGTTTGTATCAGACAATACTCTTATTTATTTTAACTGTTCTTTCTAGCCCATCCAGGACCAATGCTTCTACCCACAACTATGATACCACAATGTAATGTCCCCATACCCCATAATGCGGAATTATTAAAAAACATTCTTCAGGATCCATTGTTCACCTTTCAAAACATAGGGCATGGGTGTTAACACACTCTTTCACCTTCATTCCCAAGCTTAGAAATAACTGTAAAACTATTTTTTCCCTTCACACATAACTTCTGTGACCAAAAACACCATTTCCCCACTGAACTTGTTCTTTTCACACTCTTCCCTCGACACTTCTGCTTTCCTCCTTCTGCTTGCAGAACTCAGAAATCGAAAAATTTTCATTCAACGGAAATGTTCAACCATTATTCCACCTTCCACACTCCTGCTTTCCACCTTCCTCTTAGAACTAGGGAATCGAAACTTTAATATTCGACGGAAGTGTTCATCCATTATTATACCTTTCGCACTTCTACTTTCACCCTTATGCTCGGAATGTAGAAATGTGCAAAATTACTACCTTTCTAGTTGGTTTCCCCCTTCCAGCTTCTGACCTTCCGCTTTCCGACTTTCAACTTAAGAATGTAGAAATCCATCTTTTATCTTTAAATTTTTTATATTTTTTGATTTCTTCCTTTTCCCTTTCTGCTTTCGCAGTGGTTCAAAATTCGAAAACTCAACTAGTCCTTGGACTTTTCATTGCTTTTCCGCTTTTTGCTTTTCCACCTTTTGTAGGAAGATCCTTGGGTGTAGAAAACTAACTTTTTTCCTTATTTCACTTCCCTTCTTATGGTTTCCACCTTCCGCATTCCTTAGGCAGAATCCAAGGGGTGGAAACACTAAATCACAATCATTATGAGCTGCCAACAGGATTTTAGCCTCCAAGGAATTAAGAAAAATGCATTCCAAAAACACAAGGCATATATAGTAGTAAAATACAGGAAAACATACACTAGTAAACCTCTACTTAATCATCAACAAGCATTCAACATGAACATAACAACCCATAGAGGAATTCTTAGCATAAACAAGCATTCATGTTAATCAATTCATCATGTTCAAAATGATCATTCATAAGCAAATACATTGCATAAACATAATAACAAAGAATACTTATCTTGATGATTAAGTTGTCCAACAACTAGCTATGTGGCTGCAACATTCCACCGAACCATAGGACAGTGTGTTCATTAATCTCTCAACACCGATGCCACCCCTGAGTTGGGCATGATTTCCACAAGGAGATAGGGAACAATAGAATTACACACAGAAAAATCAAAACACACAAACATAGTCAACCCAATATTTATTCAGGTTTATCAGATAGTCCATCCAAGCTAACACTGAGTTGGGTTTATCAGGCTGTAGGATTACAATGTTAGTTTTTCAACATTAAGCTAGCATATCATTAGGATATTTAAATGAGAGAACAACAAGCACAAAAATCAAATAGAAGAGACAATGAACACAGTGTTTTTCCTCGGGAAAACCATAAATGGAGAAAACCCTGCAACTTCCTCAGAGATAGAATCAGTACCAAAGTGAAACCCAAAAACATTAAGGCAATATCCCGACAACAGTAAGCTCTTTCCTCTAGCCCCAGTGTCTTTATATTCCTCAACTATACGCTACACATGAGTTTGTATGATTTATGTGCTAAATAGAGAGTCCAACTCTCTATTATACTAATCCCAACATGACTAAAACCCTACTAGGGCCGACTTCACTAGGTGAGTATAATAACCCTAGTGCCCCGGAACTGCAGGGACTTTAACCCTTAGATAATAGGAGGGTTACCCACAATGATTTGACATGACTTGTTTACATTATAGATTCTCCCGATAGGAACATCGGGGCATGACATGACATAAGAACATCCTGGAATAAACATCAGGTTACCTTAGATAAGAAATACAAGTGAATACATTCCGAATTTACAATTACATCAACACTCCCTCTTAACTAGGAAGGTATTCTCTTGACACAATTTTCATCACTGCTGTTATAGCTGATTTCACCACTCCAGGTGAATCACACTTTGTATGGCCTTCCCCTGTCCCTCTGCAGACTCCTTAGACCCCATGGACCATTTTTTGTCCTTTGATGTTTCCCTGACCATCCCTAAAAACATGTGAAAAATTATACACGCGATTTTTAAACCCTTAATCATGTATATACGCGGGTTTGACCCCTAAAACCGCGTAAATCAGGATGTGTACAAAATCCAAATCCTTTTGGAGTTTTCCTTGACATGGATCCGACTCACTTGACTCTTGGCCTTCCCTATGCCTTGAGATCGCTTGGATTCGACCTTTCATTACCCCTTTGAAAAGCTATATAAGGAACTCTATGGTACATTGAAGGCATATGAGAGAATTGAGAGTAAGGAAACTATAGTCCATTGTTTCCAAAACTTATGTTTGAATCTGGATCCCTTTGTCCCTTGGAGCACTTTTGTGTTCTTCACAAGGTTTCCTTTTGCTTGTGAGCTTGCTATCGAGAGATGGAGGATTGACGTGGTGGAGGACCAAGTGGGGGATTAAGTTTCTCCGGTTCGCAGACGTGCTGACAGAGGTTGTATCTATTGTAATCTCTGATTTATATTAATAGAAATATATTTTCCTGTCCAATAATGTGTGTTTGAATAAATATTTTATCCATGGGATGATTTCAAATGCTTATACATTGTTGATTATATATGCTTGAGTAGATCTAACACCATGATATATAGTATGCTTGTATTGTTTACTTATTGTTGAGGAAGTAATTTATCAATTCAAGCTAAAGTTGGAAAGCTCAACGGGGATCTACTTCAACCGTCTAGAATAAGGTACGAGGTCTAATCCTTTAGTGTTAGACATTTAATTTTTATTGCATATTGGAAAGGATTGATTTCTAGAGTCAAGCTATCTATTGTGGTACCCCAAGCCATAGGAATTTATCTCCGTAACAGAATTGGTGACTCCGCTGGGGAGTTCCTAGTAGTTGTCCTTTGGGGGTTCACTAGTACAAAATGAGGAATTAGCTACTATGTGACTAAAAATTTTAGTAACCACAGGTTTTTTAAGTGATTTACTACTAAATATGAGCAATTTTGATTGACCCAACTATAAACGACTAAAATTAATGACTAATTTAGTCACCAGTTAACAAACATGACTAGATAATAAATGGTGGAGTTAAAAATGAGTAACATAAATGACTAATTTAGTCACGACATAAAGAATGACTAACTAGAAGAATATGAACTAGTCATTTATGTTAGTTTTTTTTATTGCCACTCCAACAATGGAAAATTGCAATTTTGGCGATGAAGTGTTACAATTTACTAAATTTTGACACTACATATAGATTCTCTCTAGATCCATCTGCGGTGTTAAAATTTAGTAAATTGTAACTTTGTAGATGGATTTCTGTCACAAAGGGATTCTGATGAATTAATCCTAATTAACATAACCCATTAGTTAATTTATGCAGGAATATAAGTACAAGAACATGCTAACCATATTGCTTATACGTTCAATATTCCTGGCCATTTGTGTACCTTATAAGATTAATATAGTGAGATCTAGACCACCCAAGTTAGACCTAATACTACAGTATAATGCTTATTTTGGGGAGGCTATCGATATGT
>LPNX010316325.1:90133-156542 GCA_001517045.1 Pseudotsuga menziesii | reverse complement strand
CTGACTTTGTCTTTAAACAGTAAATCCAGCACATTCGTGAGTAGTCATCAACAAATGTCATAAAGTACTTGTTCCCATTTGCTGAAGGAGTTGGCATTGTAAAGGAAGAAGAAAGAGAAACTGGGAAGGTCAAAATGCAAGTCTACTCTTCTTTTATAATTGTAGCATATAAAGGTGCCTTGGTTCCTATCATATTGGCAGCACACATACTATTCCAGGTGCTGCAAATCAGTAGAAATTACTGGATGGCTTGGGATTCCCCTCCAACCCAATACCATAAGTCCACAGTCAGCAGTAGAGTTCTCATTCTTGTGTACATATTACTTGCAATAGGGAGTTCCACATGTGTATTGATAAGAGGTCTTTGCTTCTAGCACTTGCAGCAATTGAGATTGCACAAAGATTTTTCACAACCATGCTTACATGCATCTTCCATGCACCAATGTCCTTCTTCGATTCAACCCCAACTGGACGCATCTTGAATCGGGTCAGTACATGTTTGTATTCAACAAGCTTGAAATTGTTTGATAAGCAAAAGATAACTTAGGAAAAAATAGTTTGTTTGTGATGCTTTTGTATTGCCCATTTAAACAACAATTGTGAATGCAAACTATAAACATCAGCATATATATAGAATTGCTATAGATTAGAGGTTTTAATATTTTTAGATTGATTCCACTTCAAGTCAATAATGGAGACTGGTAGTCTAATTGATGTGAAGAAATAGCTTGTAAAACTGATATTTCCTGCCGAGTGAAATCACCCTTCTCTATCCATAGGCATTAACAGATCAGAGTACTGTAGACACGGACATTCCTTACAGTTTGGGAGGGTGCAGTAATTCAACTATTAGGAATTGTAACAATCATGTCTCAGATTGCTTGGCAGGTATTCGTTGTTTTTATACCGGTCATTGCAATTTACCTCTGGTATCAAGTAAGTAACTTTGCTCCATGAAGCGAGTTTCTTGATTGGAACTTCTTATTATGGTTGCTCCTGTGAGAGACTCAGCAAAATGGTGTATGATGGGAGCCTTTCTAATTCCCACCAATCTAGCCATCTCCCTATCAGATGAAATGTAGTAACGCTGCCAAGCAGTACCTCATTAAAAATACCATGTAGTCATATGGAGTGGCTCTGTCTTCGCTTGAATTTTCTATCCAATCTTGTATTTCGCGCTTCTTTAACAGTCCTAGTGAGCTTTCTAAATGGCACAATTGATCCAAGTAAGGACTATTCCTGGAAAGCTTAATCCACACCTAGTTGTTGCATATGCCAACGAGGGTACAACGATGTTCTCAGAAAGTTTCTCCTCCTTCATTGTGTGCAGGTCTTGTTGGCTTGGCAGTAACATATGGATTGAATTTGAATATAGTACAGGCTTGGGTCATATGAAACCTACGCAACATGGAAAACAAAATGATTTCTGTGGAGAGGATAATGCAGTATTCTAATATACCAAGTGGAGCGCCATTGTTGATTGATTGTTCAAGGCTAACTCACAATTGGCCATCAACAGGAACAATAGTGCTTAAGAATCTTGAGGTGGGTGCAACAAAACCAAACTGGATGATTTATTTGAAACCTAATGCTATTGAGAATTTAACTTTATCATGGGAATGTAAGAGGAAAAGAAAGAAAGAATGGCGGGAAAGAAAGAAATAATAAAGAGAGCCATTGTTTGTTCCATGGTTGGCCCATGAAGGCACTTATTTTGGGTCATTGTTTGATCCTTGGTTGGGCATCAAGGCCTTTAAATCAAAGTGTAAACAACATTCTCTTATATCAGGTGGTATGTCTTGTTAGTTTTTTGTCAATATGTACTTCACAGCAGAATAATTAACGTTGTATAGGCTAGAACCTACATCATTAGATTTAAGATCCAATGGATGTATATCTCAGCGTATATAACATTTATTACACTGTTGAGGAGTGCATTTGTTTTGTTAAAGGGTATGTAGGGTTGACACACCCTATAAGGGGGCATTCTGTGTTCTGCGGCTGGCCCATTATGGACAATAAATTGGGTCACTTTTTGCTTCATAGTTGAGCCATTAAAGTCGTTAAGTTGGGTTAGTTGATATATCCACAAAGAGTAAATAGTATCATGTCACATCATATGATTCATTGCTTAAATAGGGAATCATTGTTTGTTCCAAGGTTGGCCTGTCTAGGTAGAGTCTACAATGGTATTTCTGTAATGACTTCCTAACCAAGGATGGCCCCTATAATTGCACAAACTGTAGGAAGTTCTCTTGTCTTGGCATCAAGAACTCTTTCCAAGAGAATATCTTGTATTCAAGATTCAAATAACCTTCGATATTACATAATTTATTTTATAGAAATGCAAATATTGGTCTTGAAGCCCAATGTTTACACCTTCACAATCTACATAAAATTTCTTGAGACAGCTGGGAAAGTGGATGAATCATGAATAAAAGTAGGAAGCACTATGAGTGTGAGAGGTGGGCAAGAGATGTGAGTGTAGCTTGAGTTGAGTGTGAGAGGTGCCCTATTTTCTGTCTCATCTATAGTCCAGTTATCCAATGTCTGATCTTGGTGAATAGACATTGATTTTGAAAACCAGTTTATTCCTAGAATCAAGTTAAAGAAAGAAGGTTAAGAATGACAACTCGACTACCGATCATTGAAAAATTGTAGATTAAGGAAAGGTTAAAAGGGTTATACCTAGATCCATTGTTGGACCAATATTAATATCGATTGCTAGAGTTTGCAATTCAGATGTGTTGAGGGTGACACATAGAATTTCCAATTGAAATAAAACTATCTTACTACCTAGAATCATTGTGAGTTACTGGTCAAAGAACATAAATAAAGCATGGGTGGACAATGAAGTAATACACCAGTCGATGATAGAACATCTCACACTTCTATTAATAGGATTTGCTTGGTACGCAAGTTAAGATATTGGTGATGCACATGAGAGAAAAAAAGAGTAACAAGAGTCAACGTGATAGAGTATTGTGCATGTTAAATCTATTAAAGCAATAAAGTAATACAAATGGGAAGTTGAGTGAGTCATTTCAGCCGTAGAACCCAAAAAACAAAAATATTATAATGCGTGATAGCTACTTTTCTTTCCAGCTTGACAACCTTTTGTGATTCTATCTAGCATTTGTTTCCATAAATTCTTTTTGTTCTTTCCCTAGAAGAGGTTCTCTGTTGCATCCCAACAGTTATGAAATTATTTGTTTTTTACCATTATAATTGAAGAAATATATCTCATATTTTTTAGCATTAATCCTTTCACTGGATGCTCTTTTATAGTATAAGACGATTTCCTTTATTTCATAGGCTTCATGATGGAGAGGTTTCTTGGCCAAACCTGGTATCATCTGCATTTTGCAGATGGGATATTGGTGGAGAAAGTGAGGAAACTATCAACTTGTGAAGCTCCCCTCTGTTTTAAGCATCCTCTAATGCTCTACCGTGATCCTTGGCTATAATTATAGAGAGATAGGGAGAATGGTCTCCTTGAAAGGTTGAGAATTATTCTAGAGGAATCATATAAAATTCTTAATCCCAAAAACCTACGGTCATCACCTGGTAACATTTGTAAAATATGAACCAAGTGGGGCCTAAGACAATCCCCTACTTTCAGGTCAGCTGGCATGACTAAATGGCCACGATGGTTATACTGCCTTTAATTCAACCCTTGTGGGGGAAATCTGGCCACTTTTGTGAAATCTGAGCCCTGGTGGGGGCTAAGACAATCCCCTGCTTTCACCAATCCAGTTAACCTCTTATGGCAGGTCTCCTTGATGAAGATGCCTTTGGGATTTAAATAAGATAGTTGGAGAGCCATTGAACCATTGATCTTTATGGAAAATCTATGCGAGGAGAGTAACAAACTTTCATCCAAAGCCTCCAGTACATTGAGAAATTGAAATTTTGAAGCACCCTTTTGAGGGAAGTCCAATAACCCTATTATAGACTTTGGTCCTATATTGCATGAAACTCATAATTGCCCATGTACTAGTACTGGAAACTTGGAAACACCTCAAAAAATTCTCGGAAATCCCTAAGTGCCCATGAAGGGTGTGGTACTGATAGGAAGTTTAAAAATCCCTAATTTATAGTAAATGAAGACAGTTTAATCTCCATATCGTTTCTAAACCTCCTGCAAATTAGCTTATCATTCTTATTTTATTGCAAGATAATGTGTTTTAAATTTTATATATATGGGGTTGTGTAACTGCATTTCTACACGTTCCTGTTTCTAAAACCAGTACATGTTTTGTGCAACTTAGCTTCGGCCATATCATTCCTTCCCTTTTCCTGGAAAGCAATGAATGAATAAGCTCATTCCAGAATCTCCTTTATTGAAGTCTTGCAGTGTTTCTAAAATGATTTTAGGTAGAATGTGTTTTATTTTATTGCCATCACCCCAAAAATCACCTTATAGACCATTTTACAGAGGAAAATTGCAAGGTTTCTAAAATGATTTTAGGTAGAATGTGTTTTATTTTATGCCATCACCCCAGAAATCACCTTATAGACCGTTTTATAGAGGAAAATTCACTTAAAAGGTAGCTAAGGAGTTAGCATTTTATTATATTGGAGTTAGAAATAAAAAGGTATTATTAAGATCTTTGAAAAATCTCTTAGGACTTCTTGATTCTTCCACCACTTCGATCAGATCCTCCTTGATGATCTCACGATTTTTCTGGAAGAAATCAGTTAGGAAGCCATCTGATCTAGGAACTTTGTCCTTCTTCATCAATAAATGAGCTAATTGAACTTCTGAAACTGAATCAAGAAGCAGGTTGTTGTCCTCTTTAACCAGTGAGGGAATACGAGACATGAGTGCAACTTGGTTTCTTCCTGATCAAATCTCTCAGTGGGGTATAATGAGACAGGAGTGCATATTTGTTTTCTTACTTATCAATTTCTTCTTCCTAAACCAGGCATTCAAATGGAATTCTGCTTGCCTTCTAATTTCCTCTTGATCCTCACAAAGTCTCCCATCTGAGAGTAAAAGATGTTTATTTCTATTGTCTTGTCCTGAGAAGTTCCTACAACTTGAAAGCAAATGAAATAGGTCCCAAACAGTTTCAAATCTTAAAAGAAAAAACTGAGTTTATGTTCTGGAAACTTGAAACATAGTTTTCTATTTTTCCATAACAATGTTTGATGTTTTGTTGTAGTCAGAATATCCAAAACACATACCTTTATTAGCACAAATTCTTGAGGGACTTGTCGCAATGAGTAGCAATGAAGATAAGAAAAGGCATGAAAAAGAGGTATTTTCTATCATGTTTATAAACCTTTGAAGGATTTGTAGGAAGATTGTTATCACCATAACTTAGCTATATATGTAATACCTTCTGCTGATTCAGTCTTTTCTATTTATAATTTTGTATTCATGCCAGGTAATAGATGCTGCAAATGAGGTTATTGACAATATTGATAAAGATGAATTAGCTAAAATATTTCTCAATGAAGAGTGAATCTGAAGACGAGGATGCAGCTGTATGTATCTATTTAATTTCATACAGATTTCATCCTTTTTTTCAATCTTGGACTGCAGATCACTTTAAACTATTGAACTATAGACATGCTTATAGCATCTGCTAATCTGTATCCAGGAAACCAAGAAGAAAATGGAAGCTCTCAGTGACCAGTTAGCAGATGCACTCTATAGAAAGGGATTAGCACTAGCAGAGATTGATTTGTCAGAGGTATTTTATTTTTTGTTGTTGTAAATTTCTAGGCTGGCCCTATGATTTTTTTCAGTTTAAGTTGGAAATTTTCCTCGCCTCGTAACAGATGTAAGGTTTCTTGGTTGTATACATTGATGTCATGTCATTTTTATTGAAGTTAAAATATTTTCATATCACATCAAGGTCTGAAATACATTTCTCTTTGTATCTAGATGAAAAATGCCTACTGTGTCCTTAGATCAATAAAATGAACTACAAAATGATTGCTTTGTGTCCAAGTTGATTTTACAATTACTATTATTAAGGATAAATAATATTTGCTAACAAGAATAGTCTATGATATGATTTAATTAGCTATAAATTAGTATTAAGTGGAAGGACATGATAGACATGATCCTTAGTCACCGGTGCAAGAAAAGTAATATTCTTGTTCTCCCATTGAAACAATTCTAGTCAAGTTGGATTATTTATTATAGGTTTCTGTTTTGATCAGCATGTTGGATTTAATGTCCATTTATTGTCAGGGATAGGAGTTACGCTCTAAAGTTACAGCATGCAATATTGAAGTGGTGATATTAATCTTATGTTTTAGTCTAATAAAGTGCTGTTAAGCATTGATGAATAGGTCAATAGTTATGGCAATCATAGCAATAAGTGGTTGGGTATGAGACATTGCCATACATATGAGATTAATTATTAATAAAAATATAAATCAAGGATTGCATTTCTTTCTGATATCATCCATGTCCTCTCATCATTATTAGGGGCATATTCGAGGATGTGTAGTGAGTGAGCAAAATGTGAAGAAGAAGAAGCATGTGTAACCGGTCTTTATGACATGAGAGCCATCATCAAGAAGAATAAAGTGTTAGATGGAAAATTTGCATATGTTGCATGGTTGCACCAGGAAGAGGTTATAAACTGGAGATTTATACCTGAAACAAAAGATTCTAAAATAATTTTTGTAATTATTTGAAGATTAACTCTGACAGTCAGTCCTTGCATTTTTGGAGAAAGAATATCTTCCTGTGAAACTCTGTCCAGCTGCTTCTCCTGGCTACCACCATCACCTTTGTCCCATATAGAATCTAACATTTCAGTATCTGGAATGGGTCAAGAGGTATGTTTGCTTCAGGAGGCTCATTTGGCTTGCCCTGCCAATTACAGAAAATCAACAGCGGAATCCGAAAGTGCCTTCATTTTCTCTACTTAAATATTAGTCATAAACAGGGTAAAAAATGGCATCTGCAGACTTGAAAACCACACTTGAAGAGGCTCTAAAGGCCCTCTACCACCATCTCGACCAGCAAATTCGCAAGGACGCTACCAGATGGTTGCAAGAATTTCAGAGAAATATGGAAGCATGGCAGGTATGTATTGTTATTCCGTCGTTTTCCATAATTAATATGATTTGAGCATAATAGGGCATATAAGGTGAGATATACATTCGACAAATGATTACATACAAGTTGGGTTATCAAATAGCTTTGTTTCAGTTGAGTGTTTTTGCAACTTCAGCCATTATAAATAGTGATTTTAGACTTATTTCTATGCTCTGAAATTATTCAAATGCTTGAAATCATCTAATAATGAAAGCAGAAACTGCCATTTCAGCCCTTCTCCATTTATCAAATTCCACTGAATATGAAACAATGTGAACACTCCATCTTAAACACCATTTTGAATAACAAAAATATAATGTAAATCTTATTGATTACATTAGATTTTACATCCACAATTAATGTAAATCTATCATCTTACACTAAGAGTTTGCAATTTGGGAATTTCTATTAAATCTATCATCTTACACTAAGTTTGTAATTTGGGAATTTCTATAAACAATTATTCAGTGAAAAGTTAGTGTCAAACCTTGTAATATTGAATCATTAAAAGCTCTGCATTTTAGAAATGTCTTTGACTGTTTAATCAACTTGCTGGTGTGGAATTTCATTTTATGAAATAGAGGTAATTGATTATCAGGATGCTTTTTATTTCAAGTGTCAGACAGCCTACTTCATGAACCAAATACCAACTTAGAGACTCTTATATTTTGTTCTCAGACTCTTAAGGCAAAGGTACATTGGGAATTACTGGAACACTATGTATTTTGTTACTTGATGCTCAGTAATTTCAAACATAGTAATTTCTGTTCAATTTGGAAAGTACTAAAACCATTTTATTGCAGGTGCAGTGTGATTTTGAGGAGTTGCCTCCTTCAGCTTTTATATCATTACGGGATTCACTAAAGGTAAGTAGACATTACAACGACTATGGATGTAGTAATTAATTGTTCTTTAATGTGCTAGCTCAAACTTCAAACAAGTTATATCCAACAATAACTGGATGGGAAGGCAGAGGATTATAGAATTTGATTTCATGGATTCAATGAATTTTTAAAAGTTCTATCCAATGATAACTGGATGGGCAGGCAGAGAATTATAAACTTGTCTTTACTTTGATGGATTACATGAATTTTAAATAAATTTTGGAAGTAATACTGGATGCTCTCATCCACCTGCTTATTTATTCATCCCAGTGCTTCAGGAAATTCTATTATTGGTGTGCAGAACTTGTTGAAAAGGTTTTGTAAAGGTCCGAACAGGGTTAGAAGACAGGTACAACCTCATTATAATGGAAAGATTCTGTTTTAACCTTAGTTTACCTTCTAGTTCTCTCATAATCTTATTTCTAATTATTCATCAATATCTGACTGCAGATTGGTATAGCAATGGCAGCACTAACAATGCATGTCCCTGCAAAAGATTGGGGTACTGGTGGACATTTAAACTGGTTGAGAGATGAGTTGGGTACTACACCAGAATTCCTTCCTATCTTTTTGGAAATACTGACTGTGCTTCCAGACGTAACCTTTTTCTAGTTATTCAACATAATTTCTTGATTGCATGAAGAAAATAGGGATAAGCTACAAATCAAAAGTTTTGCATTGTTTTCTTGGCAATTTTTTTGGGCCAAAATCTGGGGTGTCCAGATATTTTAGAGGGAGCTGAATCTATTTATACAATAACAAAAATGCAATCTCAACATGCTAGTTTAACAATGATTCATAGTTTTGCAAAAACACCCTAAATGTGTAAACTGTCTAACAATCATATTACTCCGTAAAAAAGAGTTCATCTAATAATAAACGTGTATTTAAATGAATTTAATTACAAAAAGTGGGGAGATTATGCAACTCGAAGTCGAACCCACAAGTTCTCCAGTTTGAATGGACATGCAGACTGATCAGTATTATTCCAAATCCATTCAAGGCTGATGGGGTAATATTTTATCTTAGTTTTCGTGGGGTCCATGATATAATTGAATTTGACACATACATACAAGTAGGATGCACGACACATACTTTGAGAAATTGGAAACTATACAATCATAATCCAGTGGTTGGAGCATCTTGACATTGTTGTTTTTTCTACCTTATGAAAGAATATTGACCTTGAGCAGTGTTTTTGCTTTGCCATTTATTTAAGGGTGCAAATTGAACCCTGTTAATAGATATGTTTTGTACGGTTTTGTCTTCACAATTGATGGGTTTCTGTTAGGTATTATTTTTGAGCTCACGCACTAGATTTAGTCTTTCAGGAGGAATATAACTACAAAATTGCAGCTCGTCCAGAAAGACGTCGCTGTTTTCAGAAAGAACTGATGGGATCAGCGGAGATTGCTTTTAATATCTTGACTTCTTGCTTGGATGTTGAAGATTTTCATGAACACGTAGGCATAATGTCTTGAAATCATTTCTCTCTGTCGTGCTTTCAAGGTTATTCAGTTATCTTGAATCTACTTTAGCTTTGCATTTCGATGAATGTCTGAATGCATTCAATTTTTGTTTGTAGTTTTCAGTTTATTTCATGACATGGGTATTCTGAGAAGCCAACAGTATTATATTTTTTTGTTTGGCATTTATTTTATTAGAGAGATATATAATATAATATTTATGGGAAACTCTGGGACTTGCATAAAAATATTCAGCTTCCGTTTATCTCCTTCACGCTATCTGTATGTATACTATATTGTGTTTGTATATGAATATGAATATTCATAATTTGTTGTGAAATTTAAGACTTTTTTTAATATAATTATTTGATGTATAAGTTTAATAAATTATTTAATTTTTCAGATTTTATATGCTTATATCATTGAAAATTATATTATAGTAAATTTTACAACCTAGCCTTTTCTGCAGTCAGTGCAGTCCAAAAAAATGTAAAATGATTGCAATATGAAATATTTGGAAAGGATGATTTTGTAAATTATTTGAATTTTCATGTTATATGAGCATGTCGATAAAATGCATATTTCTCCACCTTTGTAAAGGTGTGATGAAAACCTTTACATTCTCCATTTCTGGAGCTAGTAGTATTTTCAATGTTTGCAGCAGTCAAAGATTAGTTGTTCTTAAAAGAAATTTTAACTGGTAGTATATGCATGTTTCCAGGTTTTAGATGGTTTTTCATCCTGGCTATGACTAGGAACTGGGTAAGTTTCTCAGTTTCATCATGCTGTTTTAGATTCACTTAACTGTTATCTACAATTTATAACTCAAATAATTCGAAAAAGTAGCATGGATTTTGTCCAATACTGCTGATATGTTGTTTCTTCCTTGTCAGAATCCCATCTACCACTCTTGCTTCTCATGCTTTAGTCAAAGCATCTCTTGGTGCTTTGAAATCAGGCAAGATTTTTGATGCAGCAGTGAATGGTATGACTTTATTGGATATTTAGTTATTTTTAATTTTAGTTTTGCATTCAATCTAGTCGAATCGAATTGATATCTATGTTGATTTGGAAGACAGTGGTTGCTTGGTAAAGAGAAAAAAACTGAGCTTTGACTTCTTTGTGCAGCTGTCTGTGAATTGATACGTTACACAATTTTAGGAAGTCCTGGTGGCATGGCAGAACAAATGCCTTTGATTCAGGTGCTTGTACCTCATGTCATGGAACTTAGGCCACGTTTCACGATTTCATTGAAGGTACAATTTGTTAATCTATTCAATATTTAATAGGATGGGCCTTGTCTATTTATTTGGCCTTATATTCACAATGGTACAAGATATGGAATAATTGGAATGTGCATTGTATATTGATTTTTCCATTGCAGAGTGCCCAAGGTCATCAAGTATCTGGAATGGGTCAAGAGGTATGTTTGCTTCAGATAACTATTTCCACTTATGGCTGAATATCTACAGCATGGGCTACGATCATGTCACGTCATGTATATAAGAGTAATAAGTGTGTGTTTTCTTTCCTCCATTAGCTCAACAATATAGAAATGCCACTTCCACTTCTAAAACTCCTTTCATTACAAAGAACTCTTAAAAGTCCTTTCATTACATAAAAATATAAACAGCTGTATCCTACCAATATCATTTACTTATTCAGCAAGCTAGCTTCTCGGAATATTCATCACATACATCACGTCCCCGTCTTACTGCAAATCCTATTTATTTTATACCAAATTATTTTCATGGAAGCACTCTGTCTCATAGGTTTTGGCCCGGTTTAATTCAACTCAAAAGAGTTAATATAATTGGATCAACTGAAAAAAATAATTAGATCGATTGAAATTTAGTTTATTGTGTTGTCCTGATTTCAAAACATAGATAATAAATATTAAAAAATGATGTTATCTTGAAGTCAAAACATAGATAATAAAAATAAATAAAACATGTTGAATGCAATATATAAATTTTTTAAAACATAGATAATAAAAAATGATGTTATCTTGAATTCAAAACATAGATAATAAAAAAAATAAAACATCTCGAGTGCTATATATAAAAACCTTTTAATTTCTCATTGGCTACAAGTGTACAATCGTCATACTATTATTTTTTTCTTCCATATACTGTGTGATAATGAGTAAGAAAAGACAATTTATTTTGAATTGAAATATTATAAACTTGTTATGAAGGTGTGTTGCTTATGTTGTATAATAAATTGTAGTAATTTCACAATCTATACAAACATTAAGGTGTGTCTCTAGTAATTTGGTATTTGTATTAAAAAAAAAAACACTTTTAGCCGCCGGTTAAGCGACAGCCTGTAGGTGATTTAAAAAAAAAAAAATTCAATACCGTCGCTTAACCGACGTTTAAGTTTTCATAATCTGTCGGATAGCCGTCGCTTAAGCGACGGCCTGTAGGTGATTTAAAAAAAAAAATTCAATACCGTCGCTTAACCCACGTTTAAGTTTTCATAATCCGTCGGATAGCCATCGCTTAAGCGACGTCCTGTAGGTGATTTAAAAAAAAAATTCAATACCATCGCTTAACCGACGTTTAAGTTTTCACAATCCGTCGGATAGCCGTTGCTTACACGACGCGTGTTTAAAGTTTAATATGAATTAGATGTCGGATAACCGACGATTTACATTTAACCGACGGTAAACTGAGCTGTCGCTTAACCGACGGATTGGAAAGATGTTGGATAACCGACGAAAATATACCGACGATTAAAAAAATCATAGTGTCGTACATGCGACAGGGAAGTGTCGAAAATCCAACAATACGGCCGTCGGATTTTTGGTTGAAATGTAGTAGTGTGAAGAGAAATGTTTTGACCATGTCATTTGCACCAAGGGATTCACATGAAGCCCGAGTACAGTTTTCTTTGGAGCGAGGCGTGCCTGCTGTGATTGGTGTAATGGGGACACAACAGCTTCCTTACCCTTCCCATAGTAGGGATCGAAACGTCAAGATTTACGAAATCATCCAACGCAGCTCCTTCTTATTTACAATTCTCCACTGCGTAAATGACTACTTTCATAAATACTAGTTATTGGTAATTTGTAATAGTAATAATTATGTAGTTTGTAGATTGATATCTATCATAAATTTGTTTGAATATCATCATTGTCAAGCAATAACAACTTCTTAAAGGGTGCTAGCTCAATGGTAGAGCGCCTGCCTAATTATAGGCAGGAGGTTGGTGGTTCAATTCCTCCATGCCCTATCATAAATTTGTGACTACAAAAACGACTAAATTCACATATATACGACTATTAGTAGCTAATGTCTCGTATCTTAGTCGTATTTAGCTTAGTCATTAATATGTTAACATTTAGTATTTTATTTAGTCGTATATTTGGTCATTAATGGTTGCAATCAATGACTAAATCAGCGACTAAATCAATGATTAACTCTGTGACTAAATCAATGACTAAATCTGTGACTAAATCATTAACTATCAATGACTAAAACAATGAATAAATCATTGTCTATCAATGACCAAAGTAATGACTAAATCAGTGACTACTAAGTCAAGCTATTAATGACTAGTGAAATACGACTAGCTATAAGATAGTGGTAATTTTCTACTATTAGTCACCAACTCAAAAATAGTCGTTTATAGCCTGATTTTAGTCATTTTTTTAGTCATTAATTTCTCATTTTCTACTAGTGGTTGTTTTATCGGCATTCAATGACTTTGAATCGCTCCTTCTCTCTTGTTTCTGTGTCGGGTTTGGGGGCATGTTTGCCTGGTAGTGTCTGATTGGTGTGAAGTTTGTCTCAGCTTGTCTGTTTGCCTTGATTTTTATGCACCTTTCTTCTTGTACGTGAGTTTTTAACTCACAGTTGCGTATACACACGGGTTTACTGCGAACAGTCGTGTATGCCCTTAGTTTTTCCTTTTAGTGGAAGTTAAATGGTTGCTGGGTGAAGTTTGATGATTGTTGAGTCTCCTTTGGCACTGCTTGAGTCTATTTATACCTATGTTTCTGAAGAGAGACTTTTTTTTAGCCTAATTTTCTTTTTAAGAAGGTTCTTGTCATGGCATTTTCAATTTTTTGTTTGGGATTAGTGCATTAGATTTCTTTTACCTTAGTGCTTTGCTTGAGTGCTGTTTGAGTGTGCTTGCAGAGTCTGGGGGTTGTAGAATCATTCTTTTGCTTTTTGTATCTCATTTTATTTCAAAAAATACAAAAACATTTTCTTATCATCATGCATTGCATTTTGCATTTTGCATTGTACTTGCACTAGATTTGGTTTGGAGTATTAGTTAGGATTTCATATAGGAAATCTTGCATTCATCATTTGAAGAAAAATTGTGCATTTCGCGTAGTAGCATACCCTATTTTCATGGACACAATGCATTTGCATTGATTTCCAGGTGTTCATTTTACTTCATGTTGTGTCATAACACCATTAGTTGCACGGCCATATCCCTCTTTTGAGTAATAAAGCCAATTAAAATCAACGCTTAATTAAAATGAACTACACTCTTTTCTTTTATAGGGTGCATCAATAAGCTTAGGTTTTAGGGTCTTGGAATAGTTCATTATGTGTAAATTCTCCAAGACCACTAAACAACAACATGTATGTGTCTGTCCAGGTGAGTGTGTGAAATCCTTGGTATAACCAGTGTTTCTCAGGATCCTCCACTCAAAAGGGAGTTAAGCACAAGGCATCGTGAGCAGTTATTGATTGGGATGACCCCTACTCATAACTGAGTAGCACCAAAGATATTTCCAGGATTGTATTCATATCTGGGGGCTCTTTTGAGAGTTTTGGGCTTTGCTACCCTACCCATACGGTCAATCCTGCCTGCGACTGTCCACCTGAGCATTGGTTATATCAAGGTGACCTTAGTGGCCTTACCTAGGATATCGAGGGGATACTTTGCAGGGGTTATTCTGCGGGTGTCCCGACCAGGTTGGGGTCGAACAGCACAGTCGCTTTACGTGTTGAAGCTGAGGGCCACAATAATTGGTTACGTACCTCCGCTTGTTGTGTATGGGAGTCTCAAGCCTCTCCTAGGTGAGACATACTTGCTTCATTCAAGAGCTCACTTCTCCTGCCCTTGATTGCTTGCATTTGGATTTAGATTTTATTTGTGATTGCTCTATGCACGATAGATTGCCTAGGGTTTGCGTAAATAAAGAGTCTTTTCTATTTTTTGATTCATTGTGGATTCAGGTGCGGCTCGTCGCTGTTCTTGTCGTTTAGCAGGACTTTCACCTTCTACATTTCCTCCTCTGTTGGGAGAGAGACATAGACAGTCCAGGCGGACTACTTCGCACATTGATTCACACACCATGGGAGACCATATAGAAGGTATTCCCGAACCACCTTCTCCCATTCAAGTGGAAGATGAGGAGTTTACTCCTACCTACGATCCTTCACCCGGCTTGGCTGAGTTAGGGCTTGTGATTTCTAAGATAGGAACCTTTCATGATATACCTACTCACTCTAGGGTTGATTCCCCATTGATGCATTACCGATATGGAACGCTGGAGGATGTCGAGACTCATTTTGAACCCATAAGCACTAGCTATGGTAGTTATGGTATGTTCATTTTTCCCACACATGATTTGGCATTTCATGTCGAATCTGAGTTTAATCCTAACACTATGCATGCGTGCACTCTCATTCCTTACCATGTGAAGAGGTTTGGAAGCACTAGTCACATTGCACCTTCCATCCTAGTGGTGGAAGTTACATCACATATTCCTCCTAGGTATAGGGTTAGTGATCCTATTAGGATACCAAATCCAATATGAGTGACTATAGATAATAGTACGTACATAATTACACAGTTCCCTCTGTCCTATGTCCCTAGTTCTTCAAATGCTCACCCTCCATCTTATTCACGTGGTCCTTCGGGCCGAAACGTTGCTACGAGTCATGTGCATACTACGGTTACTAGACCGGTTGTGTCTCAGCTTCATGTACCACCCGTTGTTTTAGGAGGTCATGCTCATACTTCTAGAGGTCACATTCCTACTTCCAGAATGTATATTCCTACTTTTGGAGCATATGTTTCTACTTACGGAGTGTCTCATGGGACATCTCATGCGATGAATTCTGGACCCTATTATGGGACGTAGCATGGACAAGGTTCTTTACCTTATGGGGGAGGGTATCAACAACCTACTTACTTTCCTAATTACGACTTCATAGCTCCTAATAGTCAAGGTACACCACACTATGGTGCTTCCATGCCACCCTATACGGGTCAAACGGGAGGAGGGCACTATGGCCAAGGCCATGGTGGTAATCAAACCTATACGAATCATAATTATCAGGGAGCAGTCCATCGAACTCATCATTCTAGGCTCCCTTTCCTCACGATGCTGAATCTTCCTGAATTGTCAATATTGACGAACGATCCTGTAGCTCATGACCTGGCTTGGATGGTTGTCCCTACAAAGCTTCCTATAGACATACCTAAGTTCGAGGGAAAACCGGGAGAGGATTTGAGAGAACATGTTACTACTTTTCACCTATGGTGCTCTTTGAATTCCTTACATCAGGACTCCATCCGTTGAAGGCTATTTCAACGCACCCTTACAGGGCCTGCCGCAAAATGGTATATAGAGCTACCTAGGGGAGCATTCTCTTTATTCGATGACCTAGCGATGAATTTTCTTAACCACTTCCAGCTACCAGTGCGTTATGACGTTTCTACTGAACTCTTGTTGACATTTTGGTAGGATAAAGCCACACATATCTTGGATCATGTCCAAGAGTGGCATAAATAGAAGAGGTTAATTAAATCCTTTATACTACTGGAGTTCTTCCTCGAATGGTTCCTTAAGTTTTTATTGCCATATATAGCGAAGGATGTTTCTACATCTAGAGTGCAAAAAGAGGAACAAGCGAATTTTTAGGGTGTAGGAACTAGACTTGATTTATGCTCAGTCCGGTTTGTTATATGAAATTATTCCCAATGCTCCATGTTCTAGTTTTGACCCCAAAGTCAAACCTGCACCACATTCTGATGGAATTGTTGGTTGTGCAAGTACAAAACCTGTGGATTCGGTTGCAAAACAAGTTAGTCAATTGTCAATCAACCAATCTGCTTCTGGACAAGCTACGACTTCATCTCAACTCGCCCAAACAGCAAGTGTACTTTCAGTGCAATCGTCGAACCAGAAGGGTAACCAGCAGCCTGGACGGAATAGAAAAAAGGGTAAGAATAATTGTAAGGGTGGGAATAAGAATGAGAATGCTAATATTAATGATAAGAACGGCCGTAATGCTAGGGGGGACAAGCAAGCTAAATGTAAGGTTAAGTTCCCTTGCAAGTTATGTAAGGACGATCACCTCACTTACTTGTGCCCTCGTATTGATGAAGCCTCAAGGTTCTTGGCACAGGGCCCAACTGTGCTAACTAACCCTTTATATCACAATCAAAATATGAACTCGAGGTCCCATGACTAGTCTGGTGGTGATTAGGATCCAACGGAGGGTAGTGGTCATGGTTGCATTAACATGGTATGTGCTGCAAAAGTTGTGACTCGTGCGAAGGACTATGGTTCATCACAACCCAGCCCAGGTAAAGAACCTGATCCACCAGGGTCCCCTTTGCATATTGAGAAACCTATCGATAAACCTAAAGTTTCACCTCGCATTCCTAAGGGAGTCCTTAAGTGTTCGGGGCACAATCCAAATGCTCGAGCCGCCGAGAACTATTCAGTTGTCTAGGATTTGGGCCACACTCCTTGTGCGATGTCTGCATTGGAAGTGCTTTAGAGTTGTCCTTCACAAAGGAAGGCGTTGCATTCTTCCCTTGGTGTGAATGATGATGATTCTTCCTCCGTGATTAAATTTGAAACTGCAAGACTTCAGCCTCGCTTTCCTTACTATGTGTCTCTTTTGATTCACGTAGAATGTCTTAATATGACCGTCAAGCGCACTGTGATTGACGAAGGCGCTGTCACTTCTGTGATGTCTTGATCATGTTGGAAGGGTCTAGTTTCCCCTGAGCTATCTAAATCAGTGACCATGTTAACTGCATTCGACGAGATATTGTTTAGTCCGCATGGCATCCTTCCTTCCCTTAAAGTCTGTTTGGGAGGGAAGAATATTGTGATAGAGGTTGAGGTGGTTGATGCACCCCTTGACTACAATATCTTGTTGGATAGGAATTGGATGTACAGTATGCAAGCCATTTATTTTTCCCTATTCCGTGTTGTATGCTTTCCACATAACGGGAAGATAGTCACTATTGATCAAATGGCATTCAAGAATCCATCTATTACCGCATCTTCAGGAGCTTCGATCTCGATCGTTGAACACTCTCAGCCAGCAACTGGGAGTGTGGGTGTAGGCATGTATCCATCCCTCATGGGAAGCTTTAGTTGTCCTGCATTGATCCTTATGATAGGGTCTATTTTCGGTGAGCCTTTGACATCTATGAGATCGCTGTCTTTTCACACGAGTCATATGGAAGATCCTTGGATTCTTCCTACACCAAGTACACCGAATGAGCCCATCGTGATGGACGTGTCGTTTCCTGCAACTATGATAGCTTATCAAGCTAATCTCAAGTGTGTTGCAGAGCCTAGTCCTTCCTCTTCGCGGACGGAGGAGGAGGACCCTTATGTGCTGCCGGCATGGGTAGTACAGTCTTCTCACACCCACAACTCCCTTGATATGGTTTTCCCTTTAGATGAAGCGATTATCGAGGCTATGTCGGGAGTTGAGCCACCATGGGAGGAACTCCATCATAGATCTTACTTTTTTCCCGAGCTTGACCGCTTGGAGTGTGAGTATTTTAGGGCGGTTCTTAGTGAGAGACTTGGTAGTCCTATGGTTCCATTAAGCTCTCCTGGTTCGATGGTTGATGGAAACATGGCGAACATATCTTCAATGATTCCTATCAATATCTCTCGTGATCCTGGCATGATAGAGAATGTCTATATTGGGGCAGAATGTTCTCATGCTGAGATTCAAGAATACACCGATCTATTTAAAAAATTCCATGATATCTTTGCTTGGTCTTATGACAAAATGCTAGGTATCGACCCTCATATTGTCAAGCATGAGATTAATACTTATCCCAACGCTAAGCCTGTTCGACAAATGCTTGCGTGCGGTGAATCCTAGGAAAGCACCCGCGATTAAGGCAGAGATAGAAAAATTGTTAAAATCCGGTTTTATCTATCCCATTCCCTTAATGAAGTGGGTTTCAAACCCTGTTCCAGTGGATAAGAAGCAGGGAGCGATCCGCATATGTACTGATTTCCATGATTTGAATCGTGCCTGTCCTAAGGACAATTTCCCCACACCATTTATTCATCAGATTTTGGATGAGTGTGCGGGTAGCGAGGTTTTTTCCTTTATGGACAGCTTTTCTGGATATAATCAGATACAAATTAAACCTGAGGACCAAGATAATACTGCATTTATTTGTCCTTGGGGAACTTTTACATATCGAAAAATGCCTTTTGGCCTTAAAAATGCCGGAGCTACATTTCAACAGGAAATGACCTTGATCTTCCATAATCTCAAGTCAATTATCGAAGTATTTTTGGATGATCTTGCTGCTCATTCTCGTATGAGAATGCATCATCCCTATCACTTCATATTGGTATTTGAAAGATGCTGGCACTATTTGGTTAGATTAAATCCTCATAAGTGCATATTTTGTGTGAATTCAGTTCGTTTGTTAGGATTCATCATTTCTAAAGAGGGTATAAGAGTCGACCTTTTGAAGGTTGAGGCAATACTTCAGTTGTATCCCCTGAAGAATATTCGTCATCTTCAATATTTGCAAGGCATGGAAAACTTCTTACAAAGATTTGTTGTCAACTTTGCCAATTTGACTAGAGGCTTCATACATCTATTGAAGAAGGACACCACCTTTTGTTGGGATGAGTGAGCCCAGGAGTCCTTTGATGCACTCAAGCGAGCCCTAGCATCGGCCCCGGTGATTAGTCCCCCAGACTATAGCCATGATTTTCTACTTGATGTGGTCGCGTCCATGGAGACGATTGGTATGGTTTTGGTTGAATAGGATGGGGAGCTCCAAGAGCATGTCATATACTATCTGAGCTGGAACTGCATTGACACAGATATTCATTATTATCATGTTGAGAATCTTTCTTTAGCTACCGTACATGCAGTTCAGCGGTTGAGACATTATATTCTCCTTCGCCAGACCTTGGTTGTAGCCCATGTCAATCCGTTTCAGTTCATCCTCACTCGAAGGATGAATGGGGGAAAATATAATAAATGGATTGTCATTCTGCAAGAATTCGATCTCGAATTTGTTTGGGCAAAATAGAAGAAGTATTTAATTTTTGCAGAGCTTATTTCGGATTTCCCGAGCAAGGTCGAGGAGTTGGTTTGTGAAGATATGTTTTTCGATGAACAGATATTCTTAATCTCAACTTTAGACCCATGGTATGGGGATATCATTACATATTTACAAACATTGAAGATCCCTACTCACCTCTCATGAGATAAACAACGATGATTACGTCACGTCTCTAAGAACTACCTCATAGTGGATAACACATTGTACAGCCATGGGGTAGATTCCATTTTACGGCATTGTTTAACTAATGAAGAGGCTGAGATAGTGTTGAATGATTGCCACAGAGGGGCATGTGGTGGTCATTTATCTGGGATTTCTACAGCTCAAAATATCTTAAGAGCGGGTTATTTATGGCCGTCGATCTTTAAGGATTGTGTTGATGTGGTCAAGAGGTACCACCCTTGCCAGGTGTTCACATGTAATATGTGCTCAAAACATTCCCCGTTCCATCCCATTATCACCGCCGGTCCCTTCACTAAGTGGGGGCTCGATTTTATGGATTGCAACCTAGCTTCGGCTAGGGGGCACCATCATATCATAGTGGTTGTTGATTACTTCAAGAAATGGGTTGAGGCTATTCCTACAGTTAAATCCAATGGTGAGACAGCCACCCAATTCATATTCAACCAAATTATTACTCGGTTCGGAATTTCGAAAGAGCTTCTCACTGACCATGGCTCACACTTTCAGAACATATGATGGAAGAGTTGGTGTCAAAGTTAGGGTTCAGGAAAGAGTATTCCTCCTCTTACTACCCTCAAGCGAATGGATAGGTAGAAGCAGTGAATAAATCACTCAAATCCATTCTCCAACAAACCATCGCACAAAGAAATAATAATTGGCACATCATGTTTTATCCTGCTTTGTGGGCATATAGAACCACTGTTAAGACTACCACCGGTTTTTCTCCATATAAACTTGTACATGGAGTGGAGTCAATATTTTCAGTTGAATGTGAGATTCCTTCTTTGAAGATAGCTATATAACACTTACCAGACACTTCACCATTGGAGGAACGTTTGGTCCACCGTGAGAAACTTGATGAGAAGCGTCGGGATGCCTTGGTTGCTCTAGAAGTCAATAAATGTCGCGTAAAGGTCCAGTATGATAAGTCTGTCCATCCAAGGAGGTTTAGTGAGGGAGACTTGGTCCTTTTGTGGGATCAACCGAAAGAACCCTTGGGGGTAGGAAAATTTAATCCCATGTGGCGAGGTCCTTACGTGGTCAAACATGTGTTAGAGAAGGGTTCTTATGAGTTAGTGGATTACGAGGGAATGACCTTGGTGGAGCCTAGAAATGGGATCTATCTCAAGAAGTACTAGGCATGATTTTCAACCAAGCCTTATTATTGTATATTAGTCTAAAGTTTTGCATAGTTAGGTGTTTTTCTTATAGTGATCGAGTTTGTGATTAGTTTCAGCTTCTTTTGGTAGATGTCAATGGAATCTTCCACCTACATAGGATTCGCGGATGGTGCGAGCCATCACACTCAACACTCAGCCTCTACTGCTTGGGTGATTTATACTCCTATGGGTTAGGTACTATCTTCAGGAGGTGTATGTTTGCGGTCATCTTCCAACAATGCTGTCGAATATAGTGACGTTATTGAGCTTCTACGGGATTCCATTTCTCATGGAATTCTCTCTCTTGAGGTACGTCTTGATTCGGAGTTAGTAGTGTCACAGTGTAATGGTTTGTACCATGTTAGAGATCCGACGTTATTAATAATATTCTTACGTGTGAGATTATTAGAAAGGCAATTTGACAATATAACATACATACACATTCCAACAATTAATAATTAAGTTGTTGACTCATATGCTAACTACGTGTTAGATTGGCATTTGTTTCATACACAATAAATTCATCACAAACACAATTTTTACACATGTAAATAAATAAACTGATCACCATAAAAAAAATTATATAACATCCAAAATGTGATAATACATAGTGTCATGATAAAAAATTGGGGCTCTCGAGCCACCAACATATAATACACGGTAATACAAAATGTATAGACTCCCACGTATCTAATCCTATGGAGGAGGAGGGGGGTTGTGATCATGGAAGGTCACTACAGCTCTAGCTAGCCGTCGGAAGAATCGCACCCATGCTCGTGGTACACCCACCACTTGACGCTGCATAGCCTCAGGAAAGTCCTCGACTTGCACCATGGGAACCCTGTGTGTCAACCTCACAAAATTGGTATGAATTCTCTGGAGCATCCACTCCACATCCACACCCATGATATCATCTCCTCTTCCCCTCCATCTCTGACGAGGGAAGCCTTCCAGCCATCGTGGTCCCACATCTGCACACAAATGGTAGATGTCACTATGTATTGTCATGCAAAAATATGTCTTTTGATTCCATATAATCAAAAAACACAAAAAAATTGAATAACTCAAAAAATTTAAAAAAGAGAGAGTTGAGATTCGTTACCTATATCGCCATATGCCGATCTTGGTGGTAGCGGCATGACCAGGTCCCCCCAGAAATCTATCCCCTCATAGGGATAGTCATCGATGGCAACTATCTATCATCACCACCATGGAAAGAATTCAGTTGGATATGGGTTGGCCACCCTACCTCCCCCCAGTCTATGTATCGCATTTTCCCAATGCCATTGGGCCAGATCTCAAACCCCATGAAGAGGAACGTCAACTTTGGGGCTCAATCTTGGAACACTCTCAAAGAAAAACGTGCTCAATATACTGCTGAACCCGAATTTCCGCACTCTACTTGCCTTACACTCACTGACCTGATGTTTCATGTTGCTCAGTAGTGTAGTGCTCCAGTCATAAGTCATGGGTCTCATTCACTCCACTGCATAGAAGATCAGAGGCCACGAGGCTTGGTGGAGTGATGCCAAGGGTTTTATCCTACCCAATGTCAATAGTATGGCCTTTAGGCCCAACACCTATATAGCGTTGGTAGGGACCTGACTCCCCACCTTCTTTGTGTATGGATAGCAATACACTGCAATGTACTCATCCATAGTTAGGTCACCTCCTAGCCCACCATGAGAATCAAGGTTCACTACTTCCCCCTACCGAGAAATCCCAGTAATGAAGTATATGTCCTCCACCTCTATAGTGAGGGACATCCCATCTATCTGGAAGGACTCAGAGTTTGGATCCTAGTAATCCACCAGCATCTGCAATAGTCTTGGTTTGGATCTCAAGCCACCAAGACACCAAAACTTGTAGAGTCCACATGCATGCAGAGCTTGTTGAGCCATTAGATTGGCACTTACTGCCTCCTCTACCTCACCATGTTCATGCCCTCTCCACTCTAGGACCATCCTGCACAAGAAATTGCAAATTTTCCCATTAGATTACTTATAAAATCTTATGCATGGCCTCATACGTGACTATTTTCAAAACTGCCGCGTATGTACGTGGCTTTGGGGGCATTTTCCGCGTATATCCAGCCCTATACGCGGAAAAACCCTCGATTTCCATGTGCGCCGTAGTGCCCTTTTAGTTTGTCCTAGAAAACTGAATTGACCATGGAATTTGATAAAAATTGCATCAAAATGAAAGAGAAGAGCATGGGTAAATACCTAGAAGAAACGGTAGTGGATTCCGCCGGCTGGATCTCCTAGAAGTCGCTGTTGAAAATCTGAGCTCAAATGGGTAAAAGTTTCAAATGTTTTATAATATTTTTAATGGTTTACTATTTATAGAAAATTTTCAAATATTGAAAATTTTTACCCCCTTTCCTATAGTTTCAACAATTCTAACCATTTTGGACCGTTTTTGACATAATTCATGATGTAGAGGACCTTTTTCAGTGCCGTTTTAGTCGTTGGATTGACCCGTTCATGCCGATCTTAGGTATCATGTCTAAACTGGCATATAGGTTAGGTTTCATCACCGTTTTCATTTTGCATGACCTTATGACCATTTCATCATAACCTTAGGTACTAACCCACTCTCTTATGTCATGGAACCTTCTTGTTGTTTTAGAAGTGGCATGATATGAATGGTAGAGCTTCACCTTACATGGGTACCCTAGTTAGCACCTTATTTGCATTTGGTGCCCATGCTGATGTTTTCTCCTTTAGGGTGTGGGAGTCCATTGTATAGTAGTTCCATGACATTTTGGAAGAGCCTCATACTTCTCTTGATCTTTTGCTTGCCTATTTCCCTCAGGACTCCCTCATGTCAAGTTTTGAATGCATTATCATGAGCTTTTCTTGCCTTATTGAGCTTTATGCCGGCTTCCCTGACATTGTGTTTTATCCATATAGCCCGAGCTTGTCTCCTGTCTAGCCATGCAGAGCCATTTTTTATATCCTTCGCAGCTTGTTTCCCTTTTTACCGAGAGGGGATTTCCCCCTAAGTGTTGATATCCTACACATGTATCCTTGCATTGAGCATAGGTATGTTCCACTACTTGGAACTAGTTTGTTTGCCCTTATGAAACTCATCTCCTCCTAGTCTGTAACTATAAAGCAATTCTATTCTTTTTCAAGCTTTTTAAATAATTGAAAAGGTCCAAAAAAATCAAAAAACCAAAAATCCGAACAAGGAAAGAAGTTATCTTTGGAAGCTATTGAGTCGTGTCACCTTTGAATAGAGCACTATATATCACATCCATTGGTTGGGTTTATAGTTTGTCTTTAGGACCTGTACTCATTTATCTGAGTTTATCTCCATCGACTGGTTAAGCTTCCAGTCCCCATGGAGCCTCTGTCGATGCCTCCCGTGTCGCAGAGATGTCCTAGTTTGTATATCAAGTCTATGCTTCCTTCATTTAGTCACCATATGCCATTATGCTCTTGTTCGAAGGAAGTTGAATCCTGAGTCAACCATTCCTTAGTTATCTTGACTTTTCATGTCGGCCATTCCCGGTATAGTTACTGGTTCGTGCACCTTATGATCGAGTCCTTCCACATTATATAGCTTTGCTGAGTACCTCGTGTTGGATGATGGGGGATGCCTTAATGCCCTCCTTCCAGCAGATTTCATCCCATCGAATTCAGATCATTTATTCTAGGATTGGAATCTAGAGTCCGTTTTAGTGCCTTGAGAATTGCAGTCATTAGTGGCAGGTTCTCTTGCAATCGACAGTCTTTGGGAATACATCAATGTCCCTTGATCAATGTATCCTCTCAAGTGTTTGACCTCAACACATCTATTCACATTTGTTAGTTTGCACTCTAGTACCTTGATTCCCATTTTCATTATCGGTGGGTGATCTCGCATCTGTTATGGTATACATCAATGACCGGTAATCAGACGATGGACTACTATGTTCGACCCCGACACCTTTATTCACATAGTAGGACATGCACTCGTAGCGGTGTGTGTAGAAGACTTTATAGATTGGTGGCATATCTTATATGCTACCTCCTTGATCATGCCAGTGTTCATGAGATTTCAGCTCTCATGACTTGATTCCAGTATATGTCATACATTTCTAGCCATTATGGAGATCATGGTCCTTTGTATATCTTCATCATGGAGATTCTGATCTATGTATATTGTACGTGGCGATGACCAATTATGTGATATATTGTATCATTCCTATTCATGGCCATTGTACTCTTATGTATCCGGGACTTCTATATGTATTTGCAGTTATGTGGAGAGTTGTATCATTGTACTATGCTGATTGGGTGGCTGGTCTTCTATTTGGGATCCTTCATCACTCCACTTCTCAGATGGACTTATAATGTATTTCAGCCATTGTATGACCCCTTTGACCTCACACATTAGGGGGCATCTGTTATAGATGATTTTACCACTCCAGGTGAATCACACTTTGTATGGCCTTCCCTGTCACTCTGTAGACTCCTTAGACCCCGTGGACCATTTTTTGTCCTTTGATGTTTCCCTGACCATCCCTAAAAAAATGTGAAAAATGATACACGTGAATTTTAAACCCTTAATAATGTATATACGCGAGTTTGACCCCTAAAACCGCGTACATTGGGATGTGTACAAAATCCAAATTCTTTTGGAGTTTTCCTTAACATGGATCTGAATCACTTGACTCCTGGCCTTCCATATGCCTTGAGATCACTCAGATTCAACCTTTCATTAACCCTTTGAAAATCTATATAAGGAACTCTATGGTACATTGAAGGCATATGAAAGAATTGAGAGCAAAGAAACTATCATCCATTGTTGCCATAATGTATGCTTGAGTCTGCATCCCTTTGTCCCTTGAAGCACTTTTGTGTTATTCCCAAGATTTCCTTTTGCTTGTGAGCTTGCTATCGAGAGATGGAGGATTGACGTGGTGGAGGCCCAAGTGGGGGATTCAGTTTCTCTGGTTCACAGACATGCCAACAGAGGTTGTATCTATTGTAATCTCTGATTTATATTAATAGAAATATATTTTCCTGTCCAATAATGTGTGTTTGAGTGAATATTTTATCCATGGGATGATTTCAAATGCTTATACATTGTTGATTGTATATCCTAGAATAGATCTAACACCATGATATATAGTATGCTTGTATTGTTTACTTGTTGTTGAGGAAGTAATTTATCAATTCAAGCTAAAGTTGGAAAACTCAACAGGGATCTACTTCAACCGTCTAGAATAAGGTATGAGGTCTGATCCTTTAGTGTTAGACATTTACTTTCTATTGCATATTGGAAAGGATTGATTTCTGGAGTCAAGTTGTCTGTTGTGGTACCCCAATCCATAGGAATTTCTCTCCGTAACAACTAGTCTTCTTCTCTGGATCTTCTTGTCATCTGCATTCTTCAAGTCTTCTTCCTCTTCAAGTATTCTTTGTCTTCAAGTCATCTTTATCTCTAGATCTGGATTGTCACTTGATCTGGATCATCATCATTGGATCTGGATCATCATTGGATCTCGATCATCATCACTGGATCTAGATCATCACTTGATCTGGATCATCATCACTGGATCTAGATCATCGCTTTATCTGGATCATCTCTATAGCATCATCTCTAGATGTGGATAATCTCTCAATCTAGATCATCTTTGCTGTATTATCAATACTGAATCTTCATAGGTGCTATCTCATGATTCTTCTCGTCACAGGAAGTTCTACAGAGCCAACCCTTTTTCATGTTGGATGTAGGCCTATCCAACATGTAGGTCTTCACCCAACACTTACATTTGATCATGTAGGAACTAATCCTATAATCATATCAGAAAGGAAACTCCCAGCACTCACATATGACCATGTCATAACATATCCCACAATCCTATCAGAAAGGCCCAACACTTACATCTGATCAACCAATGATCGAAGAAAGGCCCAGAACTTACACTTGGCCATGCGAGGAACCAATACTCCATGCCAAAAGGATCCTGGAATTACATATGATCAACCAATGAATGAAGAAAGGCACTGCACTTACATCTGATCAACCAATGACCGAAGAAAGGCACAACGCTTATATCTGATCAACACATTATCGAAGAAAGGATTAGCACTTATATCTGATCAACACATGATCAAAGAAAGGATCTGCACTTACATTCGACACATACAAGGAACCAATCCATTTGCATGTTCGAAAAGGCGTGCACTCACATCTGATCATGTAAGAACCAATCCTACCATCATATCAGAATGGCCCCCAGTCCTAGACTGAGCTACCTTGTAATTGACTAGGAGCCTCCATTCTCCAAGAGAATGGTAGTTTCCCTTACATCTATCCTACTTGATAGAATGGCCATCACTCACATCTGACATGGAAGGAACCAATCCTCTCACCATGATAGAATGAATCAACCCTTATATCTGACCTACTCGTCAGAATGGCTATGGATCTCAGCACTCATATTTGACATGGAAGGAACTAATCCTCTCACCATGATAGAATGGATCAGCCCTTACATTTGACCATGGAAGGAACAAATCCTCTCACCATATAAGAATGGCTATGGGACTCATCACTTTCCCTTGGAGGAAACCTCTATCAGGAGAACACCAAGCTTCTCCCTGAAGTACTCGAGCTTCACCCTAGCCAATGGCTTCATCAATACATTAGCTATCTATTCCTCCGTCGTAACATACTGGAGCTTCACTGATCCCTTCTGCACCATATCCATGATATAGTGATATTTGATCTCGATATGCTTCGACTTGTCATGGAACACTGGATTCTCTGACAACTTTACGCAACTCTTGTTGTCACAATGTATACAAGTAGCATCCATCTGGAGATCAAATAAACCAAACAGTAGCTTCCACAGCCATACTATCTCACAACTAGTTGAACAAGCTGTGACATACTCTGCTTCAGCTTTACTCAGTGCCACACATGATTTCTTCTTGCTGAACCAAGAGATCACACCTGATCCCATACTAAAGCAACAACTTGAAGTGCATTTCCTATCGATGGCACTGCCTACCCAATCTGAATCAACATAACCCTCCAAGTTAATCTTCTGATTCACCTCGTACTTAAGCCCATAATCAATGGTACCCCTTAGGTACCTCAGAATGTGCTTTGTAGCAATCAAGTGAACATTTATCGGATCTGTTAAGAATTGGCTGAAGGTGTTCATAGAAAATAAAATGTCTGGTCTTGTGTTTGTCAGGTACATCAAGGACCCAATCATCTGACGATACATTGTGGCATCAACCATCTCTAATGAAGCATTACTCAATAGCTTCAGGTTCGATGCCATAGGTGTGGCCATATCCTTGCAGTCCATCATCCCAAACCTCTTAAGGATCTCTACTGCATATTTCCCTTATCCGAGGGAGATTCCATCTACATTCTTCCACACCTCCATATGTAGAAAATAATGCATCATATCCAAGTCGTTCATTTCAAACTCAACAGTAAGCTTTGTGTTCATATCATCAATCAACCCATCCATACCTATTACAAACAAATCATCTACATATAGTAGAAGCATCACTAGGTTTCCATCTTCAACCTTGTAATAAAGGTTGGAATTTGCTTTACTCTTAGTAAAGCCCAAACTAGATAGAAAGCTGTCAATTCTGTCGTACCATGTTCTAGGTGCATGTTTCAAACCGTACAGGGATTTCTTCAATCTGCACACATGAGACTCTCTATCATGTGTCTCAAAACCAAGTGGTTGTTCTACATACACTTCCTCTTCCACTACACCATTCAAGAAAGCAGTCTTGACATCCATTTGGTGTATCTTCCATTTCATTACTATAGCCAATGCAAGTATTATTTTGATGGAAGTGTATCTGGCCATAGGAGCAAAGGTTTCTTCATAATCTATTCCTTCCTTCTGTCAGAAGCCACAAGCCACAAATATTGCCTTATATTTTTCAATGCTACCGTCTGCAGCATGCTTGATCTTGTAGATCCATTTGGAAGTTACAACTGACTTCCCTTCTGGTCTTGGGACAACATCCCAAACATCATTCTTCATTATCAATTGATACTCTTCGATCATAGCATCCTTCCATTCTTTTCGTTCTGCCGCTTCTTCATAGTTGGAAGGTTCTTTATTGATAACATCACATAGTAAAGCTACATATCCAGAACAAGATCTGGTTCTCTTTATTTCTCTATGATTCTCTTTGGGAGCCCCATATCTTTCCACACCTTAGATAATTTCTCATACCCAAGTAGGTTTCCTCTTGTGATGATTCTTCTCCTGAGGTGGATCTACAGCTCTTTGTGGTTCTTCAAATTCTCGATCTTCTTCTTGAATTTCTTCATTCATGGATGTATCATGAGTTCTGGGTGCTTCTGCTTCTTTAGTATCTTCAGCAGGTCTCTTTTTGGATTTGTTGTAAACTGTGTCTTCATCAAATGTTACATCCTTGCTGATGTCGATATTCTTGTATCCTGGGAAGTATATTCTGTAAGCCTTCAAGCTTTCAAAGTATCCCACAAATATACCCTTCTTTCTTGAAGGATCTAGTTTTGTTCTCTTTTCTTTTGGTATGTGTATGTACACTAGACAGCCGAATATTATGAGATGGCTGATTTTGGGTTTCTTGTTGGGGAAGACTTCTTCAGGAGTCTTGTTCTTGAGTAATCTATGTGGAGTATGATTCTATACATACACCGTTGTTCTGGCTGCTTTTTCCCATAGATGCATAGGAAGATCTTGATGATGAAACATTGCTCTTGTACCTTCCATGATGGTTCTATTCTTCCTTTCTGCAACCCCATTCCATTGTGGATTGTAAGGAGTGGACAACTCCCTCTTAATCCCCGATTCTTTACATAAGTCTTTGAATTCATTTGATGTGAATTCTTTGCCATTATATGATTGAAAGTTCTTGATATTATTTTCTATGTGATTATCGATAAAGGCTTTGAATTCCTTGAACTTGCTAAAAACTTCATCTTTGTTCTTCATGAAGTAAATCCATGTCTTCCTCGAAAAGTCATCAATGAAAGAAACATAGTATAAATACCCACTTAGTGAGCTTGATGACATTGGTCCGCATACATCAGAGTGGATGATTTCCAGGATTCCTTTTGCCTTGCTCTCTCTACTTGGAAATGTCTTCTTTGTATTCTTTCCTTTCGCACATCCTTTGCAGACCCCTTCATGTTTTGCTCAATTTTTTGGAATACCTTCAACAAATTTTCTTACAAGTGGTAGTGCTCTGTAATGCCAATGTGCAAGCCTTAAATGCCAAAGTTCATTTGTCTCTACTGTGTCATGGACCATAGCTTGTTCTGGATAGCCCTTCAACTTGTATAAGCCTTCTTCTTGTTCTCCAATCACTATTGCATCATCAATAGTATTTCCTCTTGGCCACATGATGACTTGGCCATATATAAATGCAGCCTTCATACCTTTTTCATCCAATGTTGATATGGATAGGAGATTCTTCTTCAATCCTAGTACAAACAAGACATCTTTAATTTTTATAGATTTTCCAGAGTCTAGCTTGTAGGAGGATTCACCACTACCTTTTATGGGATATTGGTAGTCATCCCCAAGATTCACCTTATGGGGTGAGTTATGTTCAGATAGTTTCTCAAAGGATTCATTGAAACTTGTCATGTGCTTGGAAGCCCCACTGTCAATAAGCCAATCTTTGCTTCCATGTGTGACAAGTCCCGTGAGAGCGGACTCCGGAGATAACATATTCATCTTCACTTGAAGAGTCTTCACTTTATTGTTTTACTCTCTTCCTTGGAGGATCATCATCCTTAGCAGTGTGAGCATGATGCCTTATTTTGGAGTTCCTCTTCTTCTTGGATCCATTCTTATTCTTGGGACAGTTTTTAGAAAAGTGTCCTATTTCATCGCATGTATGAAATCTGAGTCTGGATGGATCCCTTCTCATAAAGTTATTTTTCTGATGAGAATGCTTACCTTGGTGATGATGAATTTCTCTTCTTCCTTTCTTGGAGTGTACTATGAGAGCTTGATCTTCACTTCCCATATTTTCTTCTCGAGCAGCTATTCGAGCTTCTTCTTGAGAGAATTCTTCCCACAGTCTACTGAACTTGACCAACTTTTTTCTAGCACGAGTTTCCTTGGATGAAATAATCCCATGACCTAGGGAGGCCATTCAATGTTGTCATCACAATTTCTGCATTCTCCACTTCTTCATCTACAGCTTCTAGTTGTTCTTTGATCTGGGATACCCTTGTGAAGTATGACTGGATGGTCTCCTTATTCTGGATCTTGACATTCTTCAACTGGTTCCTTAGAGTCATCTTTCGATTGATGTTCTTCCCTTCAAACAATTTGGTTAGGGCATCAAACATGGATTTAGGTGTCTTGAGAGAGGACACCTGTGGAATGAGGTGATCCTTGATAGAATCAGCAATGATCCTCTTTTACATAACCAACTTCTTCTTATGTAAGGCCTTGGCCTCATCTCCCTCTATAACTAGAACCTCCTACTGGATATAGGAGTTCAACTTATTTTCTTCCAGGACCAGGGAGATCCTATACTCCCAAGCTCGGAAGTTATCAGCTCCCTCAATATTTTCATCAAGCTTGGTATGATGAGACATCTTAACTGAGAACCTCAAATGGAAATACAAAAGATTTAGATCTTACCAGGTCAATATGTCAGATCTGGATTTGAAGCTGCAATCCTGCAGTACTGGTTCAGGAGCAGATTAGGGTTTTTTTTTTCTAGAGTTCTGTCCAACCAAATGCTTTGAAATTGATCTCTAAATTTGATTTTGGGGAGGAGATCAATTCAGGCCTAGGCTCACTAAAAAATTCATCTTCTGTGAAAATCCCTAATTTCCAGCAACAGTGTCGGGTCCAAAACTGAAAAACCTCAGAATTGGATTCTGTTTCGACAAAAAGATGCACCCTAGGGAGGAGAGTTATTCGACCTTAATTTTGCTGAAATTATGTGCATAGACATTCACAAAATAGGAATCCCTAGTTCCTGTAGCTGCAAAGTGTTTTCTTCTCAGGTTAGCTCTGATACCATGTTAGTTTTTCAACATTAAGCTAGCATATAATTAAGATCTTTAACTGAGAGAACAATAAGCACAACAATCAAACATGAGATACAATGAACATAGTGTTTTTCCTCGGGGAAACCATAAATGGAGAAAATACCGCAACTTCCTTAGAGATAGAATCAAAACCAAAGTGAAACCCAAAAATAGTAATACAAACTCTCGACATCAGTAATCTCTTTCCTCTAGCCCTAGTGTCTTTCTCTTCCTCAACTATGCGCTACACTTGAGTGTGTATGAGTTATGTGCTAAATAGAGAGTCTAACTCTCTATTTATACTAATCCTAACATGACTAAAACCCTATTAGGGCCGACTTCACTAGGTGAGTCTAATAACCCTAGTGCCCTGGAACTGTGGGGACTTTAACCCTTAGACAATAGGAGGGTTACCCACAATGATTTGACATGACTTGTTTACATTATATATTCTCCCGATAGGAACATCGGGGCATGACATGACACAAGAAAATATCAGAATAAGCATCGGGTTACAATAGATAAGAAATACAAGTGAATACATTCCGAAGTTACAATTACATCAACATACAAGCCAAACAATGTTGGGTTTATCAGGCTTACCTAGTCAAGCCAGCATACAGTTGGGTTTATCAAAATGTTCCCATTCAAGCCAAATCCCACAATAAGGACCATCCAAGCCACAGATGGGTTTATCAGGAACTCAGCCAAGCCATCATTCACAGTGGGTTTTGCAGGCTATCCAACTAAGGATTACACATGTCCAAACACAACAAGACACATCCAAGCCAATACCCAATTGGGTTTATAAGGATGCTAAGGAATTAAAAAGTTAGAATTACTAAGCTAGTGACTCATTCAACAGCTAATGACACCTCCACAAGGTCTATCTCACCTAGGATCCACATTACCTACATACCTAGCACAAGGAAGCATCCCCTTCTCTGATCCATGTTGGTTGGATTAATTGTCTAATTAAATAAACAACTAATCTTTCGGAACATAAATTATCAACCCGAGAAAGTATTTTATTTCAAATCTATCGTGCAATATCTATGCAAGCACAATTTCTACCTGACACTGTTATCTATTGGTATGAAATTGAAACTCTTTGTAAACTAGATCACACCTTCTTGAAAATAAATCAAACCCTAATCATATTCATAAAATCACACTGTAAGCTTAATCAGACTTAAAGCATGACAATAAAAATCAACTCTTACAAAGAAAGATCTAACTACATAAACCTGGAAGAAATGCTATGTTGGCCAACGATCTATCAAACGAATTAATAGGAAAAAAACTATGACAAATCTAATGAATAAAACCATACAACTATGATAAATCTAATGACTAAAAGCACGAACTAAGTAATAAAAAAACTATAAAATAACACACTTATAATCAACACTATCAGCATCTGCTCAAGGAATATAGCCCTTCCTCCACAGAGCAGAGCTGGATTTCCACAATGAAAGTCTACAAGTCCAGAATTAAGAAACTGCCAGCATGTATTATTAGAATGAAAGTATTACAATAGATTCTGGATCAAATCCTACAGCATAACATTACTTTTCTCTCCTCCTCCCCTCCTTAATGAGATTTATTACATATTTATACATGAAATTCTCTCAAGAGAATGAGAAACCAAATCCCCAACTTGTGACCTGTTTCAACAAATTTGCTAATTTGGAAAACCGACCGCAACAATAAATCTAAGAATTAATCATTTATAGAACTAGATTTATGTCCTAAACTATATATTTGTTCATATATTTCCTCACGAGTCAGGTAAATGAGGCTGTTACGTACAAAACCCATGTGTTGGATTTTTGAGATTCGTTTCCATTTGTCTGCAAATGAACACACGAATAAAGGTGTTCTTATCTAACATGCATTTTTGGTTAAGGCTGTAACAGTTAGTCATGAGTGTCATGTACGTGACAAATCATTCCACAAATCATGATTAGTAAAATTATTCATAATAGTTTTCAATTCATTAAAAACAAAGGAAAATAATCATGGTTAGCCACTAAAGCATCAATGGAAGTAACATGGTATTTTACGGACAATTACAACAAATGGATGGAAAATGGAATGATAAATGGATAATAATATAAAGAATAGGGATGAAATGTATGTTGATAGGTGATGAAAATACGGACAAATCTAAGACCCAACATCTCCCCAAAATTGAACTTGTCGCATGTCCTCATGCAACCCAATACCTGTGTAACATCCAACTAGAAGAACTCATTCACTTGTTGTTTTTCATTTTACTATGCAAGTGGAGTTGCAGCTGTGAAATAGAAAGATAGGAAAAGTTTTAGCAGAGTTGCAATTGTACATAGGACAAATCTGGCAGAGTTGCAGCTCCGAAAGGTAGAAGGATAGACAAAAGTTTATTAGAGTCGTAGTTGTACATAAGATAAATATAGCGGAGTTGCAGCTGCAAAAAGTAAAAGGATGGGAGAAGTTTTATTGGATTCAAAGTTGTACATAGGATAAATATAGTGGATTTGCAGCTACAAAAAGTAGAAGGATAGGCAAAGTTTTAGCGGAGTCGCATTTGTACATAGCATAAATATGGCCGAGTTGTAGCTCATTTAGTGGAGGATTTGGCGTATTCGCAGCTCATTTACGGAGAATTTGGCAGAGTCATAGATCATTTAGCAAATAATTTGGCAGAACATTTGGTGGAGTCACAGCCCAAAGAGCGCTAAATTTAGCGGATTCACAGCCAAAGAGCGCTAAATTTAGCGGAGTCATAGTCTTTTGAGCAGTCAAATTCTGAAGTCATTTTCTCCCAAACAATGAACTAGGTTTAGCTAAAATTTTGCAGGAAATTTTCTACAAGTCAAATTCATATACACACCAAAAATCAGAGATACCCACATGACGAATTTCAAGAAAAATGCAAATTGGATGTAGCTAATGATGGCCATTTTCTTGAAATACGTGAAGAATTTTTTTTGAAAATTTGTGAGTATGTTACTCTTACCATAATGCTTCTGCTCCCTAAAGCTCAAATTCATCTAATGTATGGATCTAAAGATATTGGAAAAATGGATATAGGTTATGATCGTCATTTTCTCAAAAATCGTCCATTGGATTGGGCTGAAACTTACTAGAGTTGTTCATCTTGATGTTATGCATTCCTTGCCAAAAAAGCATGAGAATCTGATTCTTTGTTTGCAAGATATGATTAAATCAATTTATGCACTTTGTAGTTTTCAAAGTTGCCATAGAAATGCTCCAATTCTATCAATGAAGAGACTAATAATGCTTTGTAAAAATGAATCTTAATGTTGGAAATAGTCATTCACTTGTGAAGCATTGATTTAACCCTATCCATAATAAGCATGCCTTCTTTTTCTTCTAAAAACACCACAATGACTGAAAATGTGACTATTGCAAGATTATTTTTTACCGTACCATGGGATGTAGAAACCACTCCTTTCCCCCAAACTACAGATTTTACCTGCCCTCAGGTAAAATAAGAGTTGTCCATAGGGTTGAAACTTGACATATTTGTGGTGGATTTCTTTTAAAAATAAAACAATGTCAATATGAAAAGTAAGCATTTTAACTTATTTACAAAGCATCATCCTCACGATCTCTTGTAGACCCTACATCTTTTAGGCTCAACCCATCGTTTTAGTACTTATGCTCACTGAAAGCCTACAATGACTATTATAGCTCAAATATCAACCAAACATGGCATAATCAACCTTGTCCCTAGTTTCCAAAAATGCCTTCAATTTGCTGGTCTAAATGTATCAGGGTTGCTACAGGTTGTTGTATTCCAACTTTGTTTCAATATGCTGCTATAGGACAACTCACAATAATAAGATACTTGCTGCCACCAGGGGTACCATTGTTCAATGCTACTAAAATTCTTCTCCCCAATTGTCATGTATTCTTCATAATGTTGTTGTGGATGCCTTGAATTCTGAGTCGAGAAACTAGATGATTATATCTTTAGGAAGATTCTGCAAATTGACTCAAAGTATTGCACTCGTAATCTTGCAATAGGCATTAATGTTATTTATTGGGTGCTGAAAATAGTAAAAAGAGAAATAGTTTAAATACAACATTTATTCATTACCACTCCTATCCTATATTCATCTAAACTTATTTCCATCAAATTTCCATGCCTTCAACAAACATAAACAATATCATACATCCCTGCATATTTTATGAGTATAAACACCATTGCCAAATAATAACAAACCCCAATCATTCATGAAGAGAACATCTTGATCCAACAATTTTCCTTGCTGTATGGAAGCATAGGCTTCTTCTGTTGCTTGCAATAGCTATGGCAAAAGTGCCTTTGAAACAAGCCACTACAGAAAAATGTTTCAATTTCCTTTTAATAATGACTCCCTTCTATTAGCATTGGTGTAATCAGCTATAAAAGTGTTTTCATAATTTCAAGAGAGGCTACCACAAAACCACCATGCTACTACCCAAGAAATGATTATCATTCTCCATTGGTAAATCTTATGATAAGATAAACCGCTTTCAAACAATGATGTGTATCAACAAGCATGAAATAATATGCAACACCTTGCAACTTATTATCTGCTATAGTTTTGCCATCAAAGTGTTATAAACAACATCTTAGATCATCTTGACAACAACAACAAGTGTCCTTTAAATACTCTATTATAGACATCAAATGTTATGTCAATGGATTGCAACTTGATTCCCAATTGAAGGTAAATTGGAAACTTGCAACAATTGTGTAGAAGTGAACCAATGCATGCATTAATCAATCATGAATCCAATAAATTGAATGTAGAGCATGCCTTCATTTCACACTAATTCTTCAATAATAATTTTGATCAATTTCTTACTGTTGGTTCTTGTGTGGCAGCAGAGCATCTTTTCATGCTTTAGATGCTAGGGAATGTATGCAAGGACTTGATTTGGATGTGCATGAATGATGAAGTGTTAGAATTGAGTGGGAAAGGATGGAAATGGATGGACATAAAATGCTATATAGAAAATGGAAATGGATAATTCTCAGTGGTTCTTAAAAAACTCATGCTATTTTACCTCGAGTTTTACCTCCGTAGAATATTTGATTTGCATGGATGGATTGATGTCTGTTGGAGCTAACATAGTCCAAACTATTGGTGAGAGATATGTATATGAGAGCTGAAACTAAATCAAGTTGAATCTGATTTGAAATGATGCTATGCTAGCTGCATATAAGACTACTAACTGCTGGAATAAAATGGAAAGGAATTGAAAAACTACCGAAACAAATGATGCTGCAAGTCATTGTTGAAACCATTAGATCACATAATCTTCGGCTACTAAAAAACTAAGGTACAATTCTTACCATGCGAACGAATGTGCTGAAGTCAAGCATGGAAAGAAATCATTGGATTACCGACCATTAATGTATGTTTTTAACCAATGTGAAGCAACTCACCTTTAATGACAGTGAGCTCTAAAGTACCTTAGTGCATATTGATAGGTACAAATGAATGTGCTGGAGTTGAGTCACCTGCAAGATTTGTCAGTCAAGAGGCATTGATGAATCCCCATGAATAACAACAAGGAAATATACCATTGATTCATGCAGATACCAAGGCACTATAAAACTCTAATCTCAATCCTAGATGATGGGTTGGAGTCAATGGGACAAGACCATTGGAAGTTGGACCTTAATGAATTCCACATCATCCAATACGAGTACAAAATAAATGATTGTGAAGAATCATAGTGAAAAATAGAACCAACATGAAACTCAAAAGTGTAAAGTATATGTGAAGTCGTGATGTAGTAGTGATGGAAAATAAAAAGGTTAAGGTTGACTACATAAGTAGTGGAAAGTGGGACTTCGACATGAATGGATTTTTAGGGTTTTGAAATGAGGAGGGTGAATGAATTTGCCATAGCACAATTGGCTTCTTGAGAGGTTTCTTTTGGTGGCAATTGGTATGACAAGTGTGATGAGCTTAATGTCGTCTTAAAACGATTCTTCGCATGTAATAATGGGACTTGACTTCGGAAACATTGGCCTTTGTATGGTTTTCACATAAATCTATCGATTTTATGTGCTCAATCCATTTTCAAATTGAGAAAAAGTCTTTAAGAGTCACTCATGCATGTATTGACCTTTTTCTTCCAAGGACCTGCAAAAACCTAGCACTTTCCTGCAATAAAACATGAGATGATGAAAGAAGAGAGGTGATTGGTCTCTCTTCACCCAAAAATTATTTAAAAAACAACAAGCAATTACTTATAAAACATATCCAAGAATAAAATGAACAAAGCAAATTCAATTCATACATGTGGGAGAACAATGACAAATTATACCCACTAGCAGTGTTTCGATCATAAATTCTTCCTTCCTTGTCCGATTTGAGTGATTCCAAATCCAAATGAAAGTAAATTTATAGGTATATGTCCCTTAGAAAAATGTTTTTAAAATTATTTGTGATGATATTTCAAATTTTCTTAGTAACACCTTGCATGACAAGGTGTTTTTCAAATTCTGGACTAGACCCTCAGTCACGGTTTTAGGCTTAACGTTTTTGTTTGATAATGGATTGATGTGATTCAAATTGTAGATGAAATTAGATCCGTGTAGGTATATCCATTAGGAACAGGTTTTTCATCCAATAATAATTGATGAGTCAAATAGACCAATGAACAGTCTAGGAAACAGAGTTTTAGGAATGTTGATTTGTGACACGCAGTCGATATTTTGGTCATAAAATTTGCATACGATATAGGAATGGAGTTAGTCAAATTGAATTTTTAACTAGATTCATATGTTAATATACCAATGAAACATGTTTTCAATATATTTCCAATAATGCATCCAAAAAGTGACTATCCCAGCTCTATTCCTAAGCTTCCTGCTTGACACCCCGTTAGTATTTCGACCATAAATTTTTCATTTGATGCCCAATATTAAAAATTAAAATTGTTTTGGAAAATAGATTCAAAGGGATACTTGGGATGTAAACATGTTTTAAAAATAAGTCCATTTGGTCTCCCAAAAATGGACTCTCCCGGCTGTGTTTTAGTAAATATTTCAAGCCAAAATGCCACAGAAATCCAAAAAATTAAATATGGCTCCAAAAAAGTGACCAAAATAGGTGTGAATTTTTTTATTGATGTAAATTTAAATATAACACACACGCATGCCAAAAATTTCAAGCATTGAGCACCTAGATTGACTTACACAGTCTGTTGTAACCACAACTGCAACTCTTAAAAATGATATAATGTTGAAATAAAGCATGTGCATTTTTATGGATGTATTATATTTAAATGAAAAATAAATACATACCATGATGTGCAACACACACTTATCTCAAACTCACAAATTTTCACCTACGAGATAGTCACAGCTGGGTCTTGTAGCTCATTGTCATAGCTAGGTGTTGCAACTCACTATCACAGTTGGGTGTTGTAGCTCATTGTCATAACTGACAGTCGTAGCTGGGTTTTGCATCTCATTGTCATAGCTAAGACTCACAGCTGGGTGTTGCAAGGAACAAATTCATTCCAAATTTCAAGCTTGAAGGGTTCCATAATCATTGGCTCATTTTCCCATGGAGTCTTCATTCAGCTTCCCTAATTACTGTAATTTTGTTTTCAGGAAGGAATTTTTTTATTTTTATTTTTTTAATTTGTAACAAATAGAGACAAATTAAAATTGGAAAATTGAAGACAAAAATGATTTAATCATTTTGTTCAAATAGTCAACAATTCCAAACCATTCCTGAAAACATTTCATACCCATTCCTTATCTTTCTACTTTCTGATCTTCCAAATCGAAACAAGACTCAGGGATAGAGCATACTTATTCAAAAATAAAAACTAAAAAGAAGTGACTCAAGTATTCTATCCTACCCTATCCAATGGAGCCACTTTCGAAGAAGTGACTCAAGTATGCTCATACTCCCAATAGAAAAATATAACTTTATGAATGCTAGGATATGAGAGATCAACATCCCTTGAAATGATGGTGCCAAGAATTGGTGAAGTATGGAATGATGCTGCAGACTGATGATAGATTGAAACTGAGCTTCAATATAGTCTGTGTTCCCTTGACTTCTCATGGATGTTACACCATGAAGCACCTTAGTAAACTGATCTTCCTCAATGCATAAGAGATTCAGATCTAATGATGTGAATGATGCTTTTGGTTCCAATGTCTTTTCTTCATCAAATTTGTTGATCTTGTTAACTTGTTAATGATCATAAGAAACTTCAATTCCAAGTATTGGATTTAAAACATGTTCAGGCCTTGTATGGATTTGCTGAAACAATGCACTGTCTTTTCGCAGAGGTGTAGGTGAGGTAGAACATGAGGGAAATGTATGAAAGTTTTGCAGCTTAGCACTGTAAGCATACTATACTACTTTATTATGGTTAGGGTGGAGGGTGGAATGGACAGGAAATTGTGTTGGATACCAAGGCGTTTGATGAGAATATAGATGTGGTTGATGTAGAGGATTGGTTTGTGAGGTTGATATTGAAGGACCAAGTTGTGTTGCGGCATGAGGGAGGGTGTCCACGTGATCATAAGATAGGCCATTCCAACCTTGTGGATAGGGTAGGTAAGAGTTAAATTGAGGTTGCAACAACTGCCATGGTGGAAGAGTATTCAATGACTGAGTATGAGAGTAAGGAAATGGAGGGATACAATTTTGAACCATACATGTAGGCCATGGTTTCCATGACTGTTGCAATGAGTTGGTTGCAACTCCCAGATCTCTTTGATATCTTCCTTTCATCCCAGTTAAGGAGGGGTAGTAATCTATGGAATGATTCAAGTCACATATACCACAACTTTCAAGACTATCCAAAGGGAAATCCCTTGCTTCTCTTATTTCTTCCTGCTTTCCTTATCCTGCAAAACACCCAATTGTGAATTGCCTTTAAGAATTTCAAATAAATTGTTGATTTCAGCTCCCATAACTCTTGTTCTTGCAACAAATTTCTAAGATTGAAAAAAATGATTACTAGAATTCTTACCAGTCTTGAAATTTCCTCCTGAAGACCTTCTACATAACTCACGCATATCATCATATGATAATGGAAATGCATTACCTGTTCCCATGAAATTTAAGATTTCTAAACATTCATCTTGGATTCCTTAAGTAGGAGTGTTTTCAAGGTCTCATTCCCTAGTTTCCTTTGTTTTGATCTTTGGAGGTTATATTGAAAGCGTTCCATGTATTCTTCTAGACTCTCTTCTTCTCCTTGTGTCATTTTGAAGATGTCTTCATTGACCCTGCAATAATCTTGGTACCTTTTCAAGAATACATGTTTCATGTCTTCCCAAGTTTGTATACAGTTCCCATCGAGGCTCATGAACCATCAGAGGGATGTTGCTTTTAGAGTAAGGGGAAACACATTCAACTTTTGATCATTAGTACGATAATATCCTCTACAAAGTACTTCAAATTCAAATAAAAATACATCAGGGTCTTCATTTTCCAAACCATGAAATTTTGGTAGAACATGTGGGGGATTGTTTTTCATTGGTGCCACTCCTCCTAAATCTCTGATGGGAAATTCGAAGGTAACAACTTATGCATATTTCTTACCTTCCATCTCTTCATAGATTCTTCATGTGTTATTCTGAGCCTCTTCCTTCGAATGTTCTTGTCAACTTGTTAGTATAATAGGAAGTGCTTACAACACGAATAAGGGGAATGATAATATTTATGCTCCAAAAGTTGAAAATAAAATAAAACTAAATGCAAACAAAGACGAAAAAAACACACTCAAAGAAAATTCAATGAACTGAAAAGTAATCATGCAACCTACATGCCCTACTTTAACAATGCATCTACAAAACAATGTTAGATATACTTTTGCATCATTGATAACTTCCCCAGCAACGATGCCAAAATGTTGGTCGGATTAATTGTCTAATTAAACAAATAAATGATCTTTTGAAACATGAATTATCAACCCGAGGAAGTATTTTATTTCAAATCTATCGTGCAATATCTATGTAATCACAATTTCTACCTGACACTGTTATCTATTGGTATGAAATCGAAACTCTTTGTAAACTAGATCACACCTTCTTGAAAATAAATCAAATCCTAATTTTATTCATAAAATCACACTGTAAGCCTAATCACAATTAAATCATGGCAATAAAAATAAACTCTTACAAAGCAAGATCTAACTACATAAACCTGGAAGAAATGCTATGTTGGCGAACAATCTATCAAACGAATTAACAGGAAAACAACTATGACAAATCTAATGAATAAAAGCATACAACTATGATAAATCTAATGACTACAAGCATGAAATAAGTAATAAACGAATCTATAAAGTAACACACTTACAATCAACCCTATCATCATTTTCTCATGGAAGAGGTCCCTTCCTCCACTCAGCAGAGCTGGATCTCCACAATGAAAGTCTACAACTCCAAAATTAAGAAACTGCCAACATGTATTATCAGAATGAAAGTATTACAATAGATTCTGGATCAAATCCTATAGCATAACATTACTTTTCTCTGCTCCTCCCCTGCTCAATGAGATTGATTACATATTTATACATAAAATTCTCTCAAGAGAATGAGAAACCAAATCCCCAACTTGTGATCTGTTTCAACAAATTTGCTAATTTGGAAAACCGTACGCAACAATAAATATGAGAATTACACGTTTAGAGAACTATATGTATATCCTAAACCATAGCTTTTTTCGGTGATTTCCTCACAATTCAGGTAAATGAGGTTGTTACACACAAAACCCATGTCTCGAATTTTCGATATTTTTTCCTATCTATCCGCAAATCAAGACATGAATCAAGATGTTCTTATATGGCATGCCTTTTTAGTTAAGGCTATAACAACTAGCTATGAGTGTCCTGTACATGACAAATAACTCCACAAACCATCAATAGTAAAATTTTGCATAATAGTTTTCAATTCATTAAAAATAAATGAAAATAATCATGGTTAACCACTAAAGCATCAATGGAAGTAACATGGTATTTTACGGACAATTACAACAAATGGATGGAAAATGGAATGCTAAATGGATAATAATATGAAGAAGAGGGATGAAATGTATGTTGATAGGTGATGAAAATATGGACAAATCCAAGACCCAACACTCCACAGTCCCTCAGGCTATGCCTTCCCTTCCAGTGCTCTTCAGGGAATGCGATGAAGATTTACTAGCCACTCTTACCTTTTCATGAGGTTCCTCTCTGTACCAGGTTTATCAATCCCATTCCTCTTATCTTCCACTCGTTAGTCTTGCATACATTCATTGAAATGGAGAAACCGAGTCCTCCACCTGGGCCTCCACTTCAATCCTCTATCTCAATGGCAAGCTTACAAAGTAAAGGAAAGCTTGGGAAGAGCAGCATTGTGTGCTCCAAAGGGATAAAGTGATGCAAACTCAAGCATAAACAAGTGAGGCAACATTGAACTATAGTTTCCTTGCTCTTCAAATTATCCTCCTTCAATGCATCCAAGAAGTTCAATATATAGCCCTCCAATAGGCAATGGAGGGTCGAGTCCGAGTGTTTTCTAGGCCTATGGAAGGCCAAGAGTCAAGTTATTCAGGACTCTATGAGGAAAACTCAAAATCATTTCGTATTTATGCACATATCCTAATGTACCAGGCTATTGGATCAAAAGATACGTGTACATGCAAATATTGGTTTAAAAGTCGCATATACACATAAACAGGTGTTTTTCGGGGACTTTCTTGGTTGATCAAAGTATAACTTAAGCAAATGGGGTCCAAAGAGTCTGCAGAGGGACATGGAATGCCATAAATGTGTTATCTACAAAGTGCGGTAAAATAAGCTATAAAAAATCTCCAGAACTTTCAGATCTCCAGCTGCAAAACCCTGTAGAGCAAATGGAAACAAGGAAACAATACAATTATATCTACACATGAATTAATCTAAGCTAATAGTTTAGGAATAAATATATAAAAATTATCAATAGAACAATATTTATGGAAAGAGTTTGTATTACGTAATCAAGGAGATACATAGAATTACATAGAGAAAAAATTTCACAACCTAATTTTTAACATTGCAACCTTCCATCCAACAATCTGATCCAATCCTCCAAAGAAAGATAGTTTTCCTCCCAAAAGGATGAGTAGGGATCACCTAGAAATTCCATCAACATAAGAGTACCATAGTCCTTCCTTCTTTCACAATAAAGAGAGGGTTCAATTTATAATGATAAAGGGATATATTAGGTTGAATATTAAGATAAAAGGTCTAAGGTATCCTCCCATTATGTTAGGGAATCGAATTCTAGCTCACCTAGAATCTAGGGATGACCTTCCACCTCATCTACCTTCAAGATGGGCCTCGAAGCTTCAAAATTTTCCCTCTAAACACCACTAATTCATGTTGTAGTAGGAGATAGAATTCCAGAGAGGGGATAGCACACCTTGTAAGAGGGCAAAGAGTTCCAGTGGCACACCCTATCAAGGAAAAAAGAGTGCCAGCAAGGGGATGGCGCACCTTGCCTTAAGAGGAAGAGCAATAGCCTACATAGAGGAGGAAACATGGCTAGAAATAACCTCACTTTCAGTTCGTTTTAGGTAAGGGAAATTTAGGGATTAGGCACAAGGTTGACACATGGCTCAAGATGACGAGATTTTGGTGTAACACAATCCCCCCCAAAGCATGAAGCTAAAGGAATGTGATAGGTGAGTGCTTTGCGAATTGAAGAAATTGAAGGGAAGGATGTTGGTTGGAAGCTGTTGAGGTACAACTGACTCAAGTTTCATATGAATCATAACATGGCTATGGACCAATACACTTCATATCCATGGAAGTAAAGACCGACTAAACATGATCATGGATACTAGACACAAACATAGATCCATGATGATATGACAAGACAACCACAACTAATACAAAGTGGATGCGTGTAATATGACTCAAACAATCCCCATTGCAATCTAGGAGAAATATCATACAACCCAAGGTCTTCAAGACAAATCCACAATGATACAAATCTAACCATGTGATTATGATGTCCTTTCGTCAAACATGGTGGAAACCACTTGATTACTAGTTATTGATGTAAAATTTTAACAAGTGCAAGATGAATCATCATTGATGTCAATTACTCCCAAGCTATCTCTATACATCCTCCCATGTGTGAATAAAGGACTTGAAGTCGAGCACTCGATAGAATATTCCAATCAGAGGTCATGGATGGAAACCTACAGTTGAAAGTGAGGAAACCTGCCATTGAGGCATGCAGGATTCAAGGTATTTGACTAGTTTCTAATTCTAATTCCTGGATGATTTGTTGAATTCAATAGGAATAGAGTCATGGAAGGAGGGCCATGATGAATCCCCCATCAGTGACATGAAACATGATCACATATGTTTTAAATAATACCAAACATCATAGTGATATGCAAGACTAACTCAGAGATGACCAACATGATAGAAGGTAGAGTGACTGCAGATAGTGATGACAAAATTTCTATTGAACATGGACATGGAATTAATTGGAAGTAATTACTTTGACAAGATTGATACCAATCCCCAAATGCAACTGATGGTGGGATAATTCTTGGAAAAATAAAATGAGCAAGAAGACTAAAGGAATCAGAAAGACTTGAAGACAAATGGATTACCCAAGTATTGAATGCATATGTATACAAGTAAGAGTTATTATCTACTTCCATAAATACAACAAAACACAAACTCTTTCCTTAATTTCCCCATCATGAAGGATGCATACCTCCTTCTATTTTTACAAGTTCAGAGAGGGTAACAAACACTCATTATAGCTCATCAAGTGATGAGTCCATTCTCACATTTTTATGAACCTAAGAAATGAGGGGTTAATTCCTAGAAAGGGTCCTTCCTCATTTAATCTTATGATTCCGATGAAAGAAAAACTCATTCATCGTTTCATATTTAGAGAGTCTGAAATGACTAAGAAGACTCCAAAATGGAATTTTTTCGTAAATTTAGTCCCCTAGTCCTGAAAAAGTATAAAATAATACCCAGGAGAACTCCTCCAGTCATGATCGGTTGGAGTATAATTTTTTCACAAGCAGTACCCCTTGGTCCAAAATAAGGGTAAACTATCACCAGGAATATGAAACTTTAGGTACTTTTATGAGCGTGAAGAAGACAAGTTCACTCAGTGATCTTTTCAGATTTTAGGAGTCCGAAAAGAGATTAAAGAGGACTCTATTAGGGTTATTTTTTCATAATATGATTTTAAGGAGTCTAAAAAATAGTAAAAGTATAGTTGATACCTATTCACTATGTTTTTAATGAGTACATTGAAGCTATAAAAGGAACTCATAACCTTTTTCATGTTTGAATCCAAAGCACAAAAAAGCGATAAAGTAAGCTCAAACCACTTTTCATGTTTTAAGCTAAGCATGAAAAGTGAAAAGTAAGCTCAACACCATATTTCTAATTTTAATGAGCTCACGATTGGTTGAAAGAATGATCTGAGTAAATTCTTCATTTTTTAACGAGCTTGGAATAGAGAAAAAAATATTCTCAAAGTGTCATTTCATGGTTTAACGAGATTGAAAATTGGTTGAAAGAATGCTCAAAATGACTCTCATTAATGGGTGTTTTCTCAACATGATACCCAATGGTTGGTACTTTCCCCTAGTATAACTATCAAGTAGCTTAACTCCAACATAAAGAGGTAGGATTGTTACGAAGAGAAATTCCTATGGCTTGGGGTACCACAACAGACAGCTTGACTCCAGAAATCAATCCTTTCCAATATACAATAGAAAGTAAATGTCTAACACTAAAGGATCGGGCCTTATACCTTATTCCAGATGGTTGAAGTAGATCCCTGTTGAGCTTTCCAACTTCAGCTTGAATTAATAAATTACTTCCTCAACAACAAGTAAGCAATACAAGCATACTATATATCATGGTGTTAGATATATTCTAGCATATATAATCAACAATGTATAAGCATTTGAAATAATCCCATCGATAAAATATTCATTCAAACACACATTATTGGACAGGAAAAGATATTTCTATTAATATAAATTAGATATTACAATAGATACAACCTCTGTCGGCACATTTGTGAATCAGAGAAACTGAATCTCCCACTTGGGCCTCCACCACCTCAATCCTCCATCTCTCGATAGCAAGCTGACAAGCAAAAGTCAATATTGGGAAGAACACAAAAGTGCTCCAAGGGCCAAAGGGATGCGGACTCAATCATAAGTTCCAGCAACAATGGACTATAGTTTCTTTGCTCTCAATTCTCTCATATGCCTTCAATGTACCATAGAATTCCTTATTTAGCTTTTCAAAGGGTTAATGAAAGGTCAAATCCGAGTGATCTCAAGGAATAGGGAAGGGCAAGAGTCAAGTGAGTCAGATCCATGTCAAGGAAAACTCCAAAAGGATTTGGATTTTGTACACATCCCAATGTACGCGGTTTTAGGGGTCAAACCCGCATATATACGTGATTAAGGTGTTGAGGCCTGGAAATTCATAGGCAACAACAGCAAGGGATTCTCCCCAATCAACGTTCCCAACTATCCGATGACTGTTTTCCATGGGGAATCCATCTGGTTTGCGGTCCGGCTACCGTAGGTCAAAGTAACAAAAAAACAAAGGCTTTACCGGTCGCGGCCTGGTCCACCGTGTCTTTTTTGTATTTTTTATTTAAGTATGATATGCATATGCCTAATTAACTATGCAGGGTGATAAGGATGCAAGGAGCATTCAAAACGTGATGCGCAGGTTCTTACCTCTCGTCTTAAGACTCACAAGCATCTAAATCACATATGCTGAAATAAAATGAAACTAACTACCTATCTATCTATCTATCTATCCCCGGGGAGCAAATTGTAACTTATTTATGAGTAATGTGTATCGTGCATGCATTATAAAGAGAAATTATAGATAGCTGATATTTCTTCCTACAACACATGAACGATTAGAGATATTTCAACAATCATATAGCTAATTGTTTTATGAACAACATACATCACTCATGGTGGTAATTCCACAAAATAAACCAGAAATCATTTAAACAGGAGCATAGGCTCTAAGAGTTAGAACGATCTCACGGTTAATGGACAAAAGATGAAAAACAAAATAGTTCATCTTTCCGCCATCCACGGCATAACATTTGAAAGTGCCACCAATCTTTCTCCAACAGGAAAACAATACTTCTTTATTCCAAAGAGAAATAGTTCTTCTTACAATATTGCTTTTCATGTCTAACTGGGAAAAATCCCCTTTTCCCTCTAAGTATTCTATATGTATACAAAAGGGCGAGACTGTTGGGATGCCCAAAATGACCCTTGGGCTTGCCAACTTTTCACCTCCCAAACCTTTTCCTTAAATGATTTTTACAAAATCATTACAAATTACAAAATGATCAATCCTTCACGAGGAGGGTCCCACTTGGGTGTCTAGAAACTTCTTCCACGCCAAAGCTTTAGAGGCGATGCCTTCAAAGGCACAAGGTTCTAGAAATTGAATGTTGATCTCAAACTTCGCAGCCTGGTTCTTTATAGCCTCAATCCTGGCTGCACTCAACCGAAGTTGCACACTGATAGCTGACTGATCTACTTCGCTCCTCAAGATCTACTCATCCAGGGCTTTAATATGCTGTAATTTAGCTTCCTCCTCCTGATATCTCTTCTGCAATAGCTCCATAAATGAGTTGTGGTCTGGGAAATCATCAAGCCTCTGCTCGACCTCTATCTGGCACCGGTTATAGGTAATAAGGAGCCTTCTAAAAAACTCTGTGCATGCTCCTTTCATCTTTTTAATGGCTTTCTTGAAATCCTCTGCGGTATTTATAGAAAATTCCAATAAGCCATAATCCCGCTTGAAGGCTGGTTGATCCTTTGCTAGCAGCTCCACTAGAGTTTCTTCATTGTTTTCCAACCTTTCCATTCTTGCAGTCGGGTTTTCAAGGATGTCCTAAGATCTATCAATGAAATAAGAGGAAGTCTCTAGGATTTCCTCCAATCGGCTATCTACCTGCAGCACTTTGCACCTCTCTCCTTCTATAACAATCTGTAGCTATAGCATCTTAGCCTTTTGGGCCAAGAAATGCTCTTTGAACGGTTGGAGGTTAACTTGGTGCTCCCTTGCTTCCTCCAGAGCAGTTGTTAGAGAAGAAATCTTCTCTTGATGTTTCTTTTCCCGTTTTTGGGTGTGCATCTCACAGGCCTCCGAGATGATCTTTTTCCGCTCTTCTAGCTCTTCTACCTTTCCCAGCAGCCGTTCCTTCTCCATCTTTAGCTCTTTATACTCTTTTTGCACTTTCTCCAGGCACTCCTGCATAGTTTCCCTAACTTGTCTCTCTACTTGGAGGAGCTGCAGTTCATTCTTTGAGGCTCTCATCTCTTCTTTCATGTCGTCATACTTCCTTTTTAGCCTATTGCTTTCCTCTCTGTCTTTCCTCAATGTGTATTTCAATTGAGCAGAGGACTTGTTGGATTGCTCCAAGTCTATCATAATCTTGTCCACATTATCTTCGGAGGCATGAATCAGTGCTGCTCCGGCTCTAATGGTGAATCTAGGGTCTTGGTCTATTCCAAATACAACGGGTGTATCCGTTATCATTTTCCTAGGAAGACCTCCCGTTTCAATCTTCCTTTTTGTTGCCTTGTCATAGAAAACATTATTGAAATCAGGGATCTCTTCCCCTTTCTTCTGTGCAAACGGGTTCAGCTTGAGTGTGGGGAATACAGATTGTCCAGGTGTGCTAGCAGCAGGTATTTCTGGGACCTGCACCTCGGGATTTTCAATGTCCTGGGTCTGCCCTCTAGCTGTGTCAGAGGTTGACTGTTCTGTCTGTGTCTGTGTCAGTTTTAGCCTCTCTGCTTCTTGTTTCTGTAACTCTTCATCAAGCTTATTTTTCTTTTCTTCTTCTTCATTTCTTCTCTTGGATTCTTCCTCAAATTTTTCTTGTTCATCTCCCTTCCCACCTTTGGTGACTATCTTCTTCTTGAACCTCCTCCTCAAGGCTGTCATATTCAGAGCATTGCGGAAGACAGTTTCTTTCCTATCCCAATGGTGGGTGTACTAAAAATGTACGTTGTTTTCTTTGCAATGCTCAGCTACTTTACCATGGGAGTCATTTCGATGGAATGGCATCTCGCCAAAATGAAACCTTTCTAATTCTTCTACAAATTCATCATCTTTCTTCACCCTAGCAAACCTGTAACTTCCGAACTTGAAGGGAAAAGGAGGATAGGTGGTTTTCTTATGCTCAAACAAGAAGCTCCCTATGCCATCCAAGAAGACCTACCTCACCACCTCCTTGTGAATGATGTAGTCAGTGGCATATTTTGGCAGCAAGGAGGGTGCTCTTGAACCTCCAAGCATCCTGAAGTAAAGGCCATCTTCAGTCAGATAGTAGTCTGCATATTCTTCAATTACTTGCAGCGCCTCCTCTGACATGCAATCAAACTCTTTCAAGAAAATGAGTGTATATAGTGGCATGATGAAATATTCACGTACTTCTCGATAGTGACTGTGGTACTTGTGCGCCCACAGTGGTTTATAAGAAGAATAAACAGGCATTCTTTCCCTATTGCAGATGCACCTGAGGCCGGGGAAAGGCTGATTGCACAATATGGAATCGACAAGTATGGAGCTCATATAGAATTCAGATCTCTTTTGGGATACCCTCCCAAAGCTAAGGCCAAGCAGGCTGAAATAATGTTAGATACAATGTTGGCCCAGTTGAAAATAGTCCCTTGGGTCGCAACATAAAAAATGATGGGCATCCATTCCAATTTGAAGAACCTGCCATGGGCTCTCCCAAAAATCCTGTTAAGCATTAGAGCTATGAATCTATATGGGGTTCTTAAGCTGGCTGTATCATAATCACCTGTTGGCCTAGTTCTGAAATGTTTCCTAGGAAACAACATTCTTTTCATGGTCTCCACAAGGTCCATTCTAATGTTATTCAACCAATCGTCCGACAGAAAAACTTGCACTTCAGGCAGGTGGTAAGCCAGGGCTACATATCCTGGGCTATAGGCAGCATAGCCCTATTTGTCAACATTCTCCACAATCATCGTGGTCACATCTTCCTAGGGCAGAATCCAACCAATTACTTCAGAGCATGGGAACAGCTCTAGTCTTGTGCCAACCTTCATAAGAGAAGATTTCTCTATGTTGGCATATATGCTCTCTTTCTCCAAGCCCATATAAGGCACTTCTCTGCGTGTGATCAGTTTGTAAATCTCTCCCCATTGGTACTTTGGGTCCACACCAAATATACACTTGGTGTCTTCATATATGTGTTATGTTTTAGTAATGACTTCCACTTCGGGCTCCTCCTCGACCATAGGGGCCTTCTTCTTTTGCCTTTTTGACATTGTGAGTTCGAATTCTTCCTGCGATATATAACATTGTAAATAGTAATCCATTCTCGGTTAGGTTGCAAACATTTACATAACAATGTGCAGCGTTTTACTCCTTTTATGTGTACCATGATAGCAATTGGTTAATGAAGCAAATATATGGATGTATATAAGCTGAAATGGCCTAACTAATAGACCTATTGTGAGAAAACGAAAACTACATTGAAATGAAGAAATTTTGGACTCGTTGGGGGTGCCATAACCATTGTACTACGCGGGAATAACAGAGGCACTATATGAGCTATTGACGGTGTGTCTTTAGGAAACAAACTACTGCCTGTGGTTAAAACTGATACACCTCAGCGCTATATACCCCAACCCGACTCGCAATCGAAACCAGCCACGAACCGGTCGCGCGGAACCACATGGCGAAAAATGACTGGTGTTTACATGATGCAGGTAACAAAAAAATGGGACAAATAGTCCAAACCCCACAGGGAAAATCCATGACAAACCTACTCCTACCCCAAAACATCATCACAGGGCGGATTGGTGCAGACAGCGTAACGACCGTCTGCACCAAACCCCCTCACTCTATGCATAGGGTTGCATTACAAACGGCGGTGGGGAAAAAACTAATCTGTGAGTCAAACCGCCCTCCCACGGCCAATTAAGATAAAAATCCCCACCTATATAGGTGCGTAACTAACGGGGCCAAGGCAAAACGGCCGTGAACAAAACCAACCGTAGAAAACAGCCAAAAGCTTAACCAGAATGGGAAAGGAAAATACAAGCCTACCTGGCACTACATTGTGTAACCGGTGTGGAGAAACCTGTCAAGCTCCTAAGGTTGAGACACCTGGAACGAGGGTACCGATAATGGGGGACTGGGTGAATGTGAGCAAGTGACAACAACGATTTTGACAGCTTGCGATAGTCGAAACGATAATAGTCGAAAATCAAATAGAATGATAAAACACGACCCCAACCCTATATATATATATATATATATATATAATCAACACGCGCGGCGGGGAAAAGTATCGGATGGTGGAGAGTTTTGGATCGGAAGTCGACAGCGTATTTCTTTCTGCAATCGTGGAAGGCCAAACCATAAATCCAATCCGCGGGGACATAACGCATCGGAGCCTTAATACATCGGAGCAGAAAGTGGAATGGGAGCTGCAACGAAGGAGATACAAAAGGACAAGTCATCCTGCCATAGGCAAAGTCTTTATCGGAGGAGAAACCATTAATTGATCGGAAGGGTTATGCATTTCGCAGCCGCAATGGCGAAGACACAAAGGGCGTGACCTTTTGCAACGTCGGTGTTTAAAATGACTTGGCGACCTGAAAATATAAAGATTTCCGCAGCCGCAACGGTGGAAGCCCGAGACTTACAGGATCGGTGAAAATAACACAACTGGAGTCGAAAGCCAAAATAGTAATCGAAAGAGTTAGCAGTTCACCATCCGCAACTGCGGAGGAAGAAGCAATAAAGGTTTTGATGCAAAACCAAAAAAAATAGTCGATGTGAAAATCGACATATCGAAAAGGAAATCAGAGTCAAGATTTGTTATTTTGCCGCAACGGCGGGAATATCAACCAAATCAACTTCTGATTCAAACAAGCTAAGAATGTATCCAAGGGAAACAATCAAGTTTGATCAAACAGTGAATTGCTTCAAGCATTAGAGGAAAATCTAAAACAAATGATAGATCAATCCAAGTATTAAAAAATTATTCTGAAAAGATCATTGGATCAAATCAAAGAATAAAATTGCACTAATCCAAGCAAAAGGAGGGTCCTAAATTTTTTTTGGAATTTTGGGAAATTGTTGCAGCTGCAACAATTGGAGACTACCTGGTGAACCCCAGATTTCTGACTTAACTTCTTCTCAGTAAAAGACTATCTAGCTCAAAATTAAAATATTCTAGATGTTTGTATTCCTAAGTTGGCCAAATTATGCATTTAAATCATTAAGAAGCAGTTCATTCATTTCGAAAGGTAACATCAGAAATATTTGCAAGTCTGAATAACTCTTTCGAGGCCAAATAAGTGAGATTTATTTTACCCCTTGTCCTTAGGTAGCTTCAGGCTTGGACACCACAGGATTGTAACATGTAGTAAACAGTGTTATCCATTTGTTCCTCATTCCCATGCCAATTGCACCTTTGTTCCTTTCAAAGTTTAGTTCTTGTGAGTCCTCCATTTGCCTTTCTTTCTGAATTTTATTCAGGCTCCTCTATCCATAGTGTCCTTTTGTGTGAGAGAAGAATTGACTTTTCATCTCACGGACGGAGAGGAACTTTTGGCAATTCGAGATTCATGCCTTTGATAATTGCTTTGATGTGTATTGTTTCTTTTAGGAGTTTTGACTCTTGATAGATTTTTAGCTTTTCTGAGATTATGGCATGGGATCATTTATATATGATATACCATTTACCCTGCTTCCTTTCCGTGGGTCTTTTGCTGTCACCCCCTTGGACATTTAAGATGTGAAATGGATGGAGCCTCGAAATAGTATTCCAGACCTTCTTTTACTTCTGAGTTATTTACAGGGGTTAAGTATAACTTCAATGAATGTAGGGCCAATTAGGAACACTGCTACTAGAAGACATTCTATGTTTCAAAGCACAGTCTTTTGCTCAAGATTTCAGTTAATTAAGAACTCTGATGTTTCCATTGCAACCAAAAATTTTCCTCTTTATTCAAAACCCAAAAGAACTACTAACAAAGCAGTAAAAATAAAGAAAGCAGCATCAAATCAAATAATCAAAAAAGAAAACAGCATCAAAGCATTAAAGAAAAACAACATTATTTATGTACAAGGCAAAAAGACAAGAAAAGAAAATGTGTGCCCGCCCTTAAAATCTTCAATCAAACGAGTTAAATGGCTAGGCTGTAGTGAAGGTCAAAAATATATCCATGGTCTAAGTGTACCATTTTTTAAATCGAAACCATGTCCAATAATCTACCATCATTCTTTTCAGCCTGAGGAAGTTGAAGGAGCTTAGGCTAATTGTCAATCTTAGAACTGGCCTTTCTTTCTGTATGATGTCTTAACTTAAGCTCGGTTAGATAATTTCCCAGGATAGAGTTAGCAGACTTGTTACTTTCTCCCAACTTAATGACAGTGTGCTTCATGTGAGGCTCTCTTAAAATTTTAATCTGATTAGGGGTACCCTTAAGAGGTAACCATAAATGAGACCAGTCTGAAGAAAAATAACCTTTTAATATGGCATACCAATCTTGGTTGAGAATAAGCCCTTATTCCCCTGGTATGTCAGCCACCGTAATGTCAATGAATTGGCATATCTTGTTATTAGTAGAAAAGTGAATTAGCAGATTTTTCATTTCTCCTAATACTTTGACACCTGTGCTATCTAATTGCGTTACTTCCAAGGCTATGGACTCTGGCTATCCATTAATATTTTCGCAAACCTCAAGTGGCATGACATTCACTGATGATCCATATTCTACCAAGCAATTATGCACCTTATGATTCAGCATTTCTAGGGTCAAAAGAAAAGGTGGGTGTCTTCTTTTTCTTCCCAACCTGGCTCTATATCTTCTCCCCTCGGTTGATTTTGAATAGGTATATCCCTTTTAATCTCCTTGATTTCTTCAGTGTTTCCTTCCTCAACACCTTCCACATGTTTAATAGGCTCATTGATTAACTCTACTTCCTGGTTGACAACAGTGACTTCAGGTGTTTCATTTTTTCATTCACAACTACCTGTCTCTTGACATTCTCCTGCAATTTTTTAATCTTTGAAATTATTGTACTGTCTTTAACTGCTAGGTATGTGCCTTTTGTTGATGTTGGTGTGTGTTCAGATTTAAGAGAATTATTTTCAATGTCAAACAGTGAGACACCATTCCATAAAAACATGGGATTGTCATCTTGTTTCTCTATGGTCTGGTTTTTTTCTCCTTCCTTACCACTATCCTTAGTCAATTTAGAGTCCAGCAGCCTATTCATCACCAATTTCACCGAGTTTAACCATTGAGGACACTTCTTTTCTGAATGAGGTTGTTGGTGAAAAGTGCAGAAATTATCCCCCCCTACTTCTGTTATATTCATTGATGGAAAATTTGGTGGAGGTATTTTCCATTGGTTGCTATCCTCTCCTTTTGGGTAGTGGGGTTTGTAATTTCTCTAAACTTCCCTTTCTTTCTCCAGATCTATTATTCGGTTGGATAATTTCTGAATCATTTTCATCATTCCCTGATAATCATGTGATTGTTCATCTTTAGGTTTAGACAGCACTAAGGCTCTTCTCCTAGTAGTTTTCTCTCAAGGTAGATCGGAATAATCTGCCACACTTTCTTTTTCAGCTTCTACCTTTTTTGCTTCTTCATAGGTCTCTACCAACGTGGGTCATGCTTTCATTTTGGCAAACATAGCTAACTCAGGTCCTAGGGAAGAGGTATAATATTCAATTAAGACCTTGTCAGAGGGTTTGTCAGCTTGAAAAAAGTTCTTTAGGTATGTTGAAAATCTTTGAGTGAAACTATGTACCTTCTCATTCTTCTCTTTTTTTAACAAACTAAGACCTTTCATCAATGAGGGATGCATCTTCTGGACTGCGTACTTACCCCTGAAAATATTTTCAAAAGTGTCCCAATCAGGAATTAAGTTTGCAGGCAAGCCAAAATACCAGGATGCTGCTGCTCCTTTAAAGGTATATGGGAATAATCTATAGACAACATCTTCGTACTCCCCAACCCTTAACCCTTCTACTGCTAAATAAAAACTATGCAAGTGGTCATCTACAACAGTCTTTTCATCAGGATCAAACTTAGGCAGTAGCTTATCAAAAGCTTGAAGTAGGTTATGCAATGGAGGTGTGAGGTTTAAAGGGGATCTAGCTCTCCAAGACGGCAGTGGATTGGGCTGATTCACATTTACACCAGCCATGAGCAAGGCGAATGAAACAGATTCTGAGCAAAGAGAAATGTAAGGTGAAAACAAGATTTTTTACTTCAAAGGTACAACCAAACTTGTAAGTGCTTGGGTTAGGTCAAAAGCTTCAAAACATCTGCTGGTAAGGTAATCTTGGGAAAAAAATTTCCACGGCCAGCCATGCACTGGCGGCCCTCCTTCTAGCGCCAGAACTGTTGAGGCCTGGAAATTTGTAGGAAACAACAGCAAGGGATTCTCCCCAGTCAACGTTCCCAACTAGGCTGTGACTGTTTGGTAAGGGGAATCCGTCCGGTTTGCGATCCGGCTACCGTAGGTCAAAGTAACAAAAAAACAAAGGCTTTACCGGTTGCGGCCCGGTCCACCGTGTATTTTTTGTATTTTTTATTTAAGTATGATATGCATATGCCTAATTAACCATGCAGGGTGATAAGGATGCAAGGAGCATTCACATCATGATGCGCAGGTTCTTACCTCTCGTCTTAAGACTCACAAGCATCTAAATCACATATGCTGAAATAAAATGAAACTAACTACCTATCTATCTATCTATCTATCCTCGAGGAGCAAACTATAACTTATTTATGAGTAATGTGTATCATGCATGCATTATAAAGAGAAATTATAGATAGCTGATATTTCTTCCTACAGCACATGAATGATTAGAGATATTTCAACAATCAGATAGCTAATTGTTTTATGCACAACATACATCACTCATGGTGGTAATTCCACAAAATAAACCAGAAATCATTTAAACAGGAGCATAGGATCTAAGAGTTAGAACGATCTCACGGTTAATGGACAAAAGATGAAAAACAAAATAGTTCATCTTTCCGCCATCCACGGCATAACATTTGAAAGTGCCACCAATATTTCTCCAACAGGCAAACAATACTTCTTTATTGCAAAGAGAAATAGTTCTTCTTACAATATCACTTTTCATGTCTAACTAGGAAAAATCCCCTTTTCCCTCTAAGTATTCTATATTTATACAAAAGGGCGAGACTATTGGGATGCCCAAAATGACCCTTGGGCTTCCCAACATTTCACCTCCCAAAAATTTTCCTTAAATGATTTTTACAAAATCGTTACAAATTACAAAATGACCAATCCTTCACGAGGAGGGTTCCACTTGGGTGTCTAGAAACTTCTTCCATGCCAAAGCTTCAGAGGAGATGCCTTCAAAGGCACAAGGTTCTAGAAACTGAATGTTGATCTCAAACTTCGCAGCCTGGTTCTTTATAGCCTCAATCCTAGCTGCACTCAACCGAAGTTGATCCTCCAGAAGCTGCACACTGATAGCTGACTGATCTACTTCGCTCCTCAAGATCTGCTCATCCAGGGCTTTAATATGTTGTACTTTAGCTTCCTCCTCCTGATATATCTTCTGCAACAGCTCCATAAATGAGTTGTGGTCCGGGAAAGCATCAAGCCTCTGCTCGGCCTCTATTTGGCACTGGTTGTAGGTAATAAGGAGCCTTCTAAAAAACTCTGTGCATGCTCCTTTTGTCTTTTTAATGGATTTCTTGAAATCCTCCGTGGTATTTATATCAAATTCCAATAATTCATAATCCTGCTTGAGGGCCGGTTGATCCTTTGCTAGCAGCTCTGTTGGAGTTTCTTCATTGTTTTCCAACCTTGCCATTCTTGCAGTCAGGACTTCAAGGACGTCCTGACATCTATCAATGAAATAAGAGGAGGTATCCAAGATTTCCTCCAATCGGCTATCTACCTGCAGCACTTTGCACCTCTCTCCTTCTATAGCAATCTGTAGCTACATCATCTTATCCTTCTGGGCCAAGACATGCTCTTTGAATGGCTGGAGGTTAACCTGCTGCTCCCTTTCTTCCTCCAGAGCAGTTGTTAGAGAAGAAATCTGCTCTTGATGTTTCTTTTCCTGTTCTTGGGTTTGCATCTCACTGGCCTGCAAGATGATCTTTTGCTTCTCTTCTAGCTCTTCTACCTTTCCCAGTAGCCATTCCTTCTCCATATTTAGCTCTTGATATTCTTTTTGTACTTTCTCCAGGCACTCCTACTTAGTTTCCCTAACTTGTCTCTCTATTTGGAGGAGCTACAGTTCATTCTTTGAGGCTCTCATCTCTTCTTTCATGTCCTCATACTTCCTTTTTAGCCTATTGCTTTCCTCTCTCTCTTTTCTCAATGTGTCTTTCAATTGAGTAGAGGACTTGTTGGATTGCTCCAAGTCTATCATAATCTTGTCCACATTATCTTCAGAGGCTTGAATCAGTGCTGCTCCGGCTCTAATGGTGAATCTAGGGTCTTGGTCTATTCCAAATACAATGGGTGTATCCGTTATCATTTTCCTCAGCAGACCTCCCATTTCAATCTTCCTTTATGTTCTCTTCACTATCCTTTTTGTCACCCTGTCATAGAAAACAGTATTGAAATCAGGGATCTCCTCCCCTTTCTTCTGTACAAACGGGATCAGCTTGAGTGTGGGGACTATAGATTGTCCAAGTGTGCTAGTAGCAGGTATTTCTAGGTCCTACACCTCGAGATTTTCAATGTCCTGGGTCTGCCCTCCAGCTGTGTCAGAGACTGACTATTCTGTCTATGTTTGTGTCAATTTTAGCCTCTCTTCTTCTTGTTTATGTGACCCTTCATCAAGCTTCTTTTTCTTTTCTTCTTCCTCATTTCTTCTCTTGGCTTCTTCCTCAGCTTTTGCTTGTTCATCTCCCTTCCCACCTTTGGTGACTATATTCTTCTTGAACCTCCTCCTCAAGGCTGTCATATTCAAAGCATTGCGGAAGATAGTTTCTTCCCTATCCCAATGGTGGGTGTACTCAAAATGTATGTTGTTTTCTTTGCAATACTCAACTACTTTACTGTGGGATTCATTTCGATGGAATGGCATCTCGCCAAAATGAAACCTTTCTAATTCCTCTACAAATTCATCATCTTTATTCACCCTAGCAAACCTATAACTTCCCAACTTGAAGGGAAAAGGAGGATAGGCGGTTTTCTTATGCTCAAACAAGAAGCTCCCTATGCCATCCAAGAAGACCTGCCTCACTACCTCCTTGTGAATGATGTAGTTAGTGGCATATTTTGGCAGCAGGGAGGGTGCTCTTGAACCTCAAAACATCCTGAAGTAAAGGCCATCTTTAGTCAGATAGTAGTCTGCATATTCTTCAATTACTTCAATTCCCTCCTCTGACATGCAATCACACTCTTTCAAGAAAATGAGTGTATACAGTGGCATGATGATGAAATGTTCACATACTTCTCGATAGTGACTGTGGTACTTGTGCGCCCATAGTGGTTTATAAGTAGAATAGACAGGAATTCTTTCCCTATCCCAGATGCACCTAAGGCTGGGGAAAGGCTGATTGCACAATATGCAATCGACAAGTATGGAGCTCATATAGAATTTAGATCTCTTTTGGGATACTCCTCCCAAAGCTGAGGCCAAGCAGGCTGAAAGACTGTTAGCTACAATGTTGGCCCAGTTGAAAATAGTCCCCTGGGTTGCAACATAAAAAATGATGGGCATCCATTCCAATTTGAAGAACCTGCCATGGGCTCTCCGAAAAATCCTATTAAGCATTAGAGCTATGAACCTATATGGGGTTCTTAAGCTAGCTGTATCATAATCACCTGTTGGCCTGGTTCTGAAATGTTTCCAAGGAAACAACATTCTTTTCATGGTCTCCGCAAGGTCCATTCTAATGTTATTCAACCAATTGTCTGACAGAAAAACTTGCGCTTCAGGAAGGTGGTAAGCCAAGGCTACATATCCTGGGCTATAGGAAGCATAGCCATGTTTGTCGACATTCTCCATAATCATCGTGGTCACATCTACCTAGGGCAGAATCCAACCAATTACTTTAGAGCATGGGAACAGCTCTGCTCTGGTGGCAACCTTCATAAGAGAAGATTTCTCTATGTTGGCATATATGCTCTCTTCCTCCAAGCCCATATCAGACACTTCTCTGCGTGTGATCAGTCTGTAAATCTCTCCCCATTGGTACTCTGGCTCCACACCAGATATACACTTGGTGTCTTCGTATATGTGTTCTATTTTAGTAATGACTTCCACTTCGGGCTCCTCCTTGACCACATGGGCCTTCCTCTTTTGCCTTTTTGACATTGTGAGTTTGAATTCTTCCTGCCATATATAACATTGTAAATATTAAGCCATTCCCAGTTAGGTTGCAAACATTTACATAACAATGTGCAGTGTTTTACTCCTTTTATGTGTACCATGACATCAATTGGTTAATGAAGCAAATATATGCATGTATATAAGCTGAAATGGCCTAACTAATAGAACTATTGTGAGAAAATGAAAACTACATTGAAATGAAGAAATTTTTGACTCGCTGGGGGTGCCATAACCATTGTACTACACGGGAATAACAGAGGCACTATACGGGATATCGACGGTGCATATTTAGAAAACAAACTACTGCCTGTGGTTAAAACTGATACGCCGCGGTGCTATATACCCCAACCTGACTCAGGATTGAAACCGGCCGTGAACCGGTCACGCGGAACCACATGGTGAAAAATGACTGGGGTTTACATGATGCAGGTAACAAAAAAAATTGGACAAACAATCCAAATCCCATAGGGAAAAGCCACGGCAAACCTACTCCTACCCTAAAACATCATCACAAGGTGGATTGGTGCAGACAGCGTAACGGCTGTCTGCACCAAACCCCCTCACTCTATGCGCAGGGTTGCATAACAAACGACGGTGGGGAAAAAAATACTCTACGGGTAAAACCGCCCTCCCACGTCCAATTAAGATAAAAATGCCCACCTATATAGGCATGTAACTAATGGCGCCAAGGCAAAATGGCCGCATACAAAACCAACCGTAGAAAACAGCGAAAAGCTTAACCGGAATGGGAAAGGCAAATACGAGCCTACCTGGCACTGCAGCGTGTAACCGGCGTGGAGAAACCTGTCAAGATCCCAAGGTTGAGACACCTAGAACACGGGTACCGAGAATGGGGGACCGGGTGAACGTGAGCGAGCGATAGCAATTATTTTGACAGCTTGCGACAGTTGAAATGGCAACAGTCGAAAATCGAATAGAATAATAAAACATGACCCCAACCCTATATATATATATATATAATCAACACGCGCGGCGGGGAAAAGTATCGGACGGCAGAGAGTTTTGGATCGAAAGTCGACAACATATTTCTTTCCGCAACAGCGGAAGGCCAAACCATAAATCCAATCCGCGGGGACATAACGCATCGGAGCCTTAAGACATTGGAGTTGAAAGCGGAACGAGAGCCGCAATGACGGAGATTCAAAAGGACAAGTCATCTCGTCATAGGAAAAGTATTTATCAGAGGAGAAACCATTAATTAATTGGAAGGGTTATGCATTTCATAGCCGCAATGGTGGATACACAAAGGGCGCGACCTTCCGCAACGTTGGGGTTTAAAACGACTCGACGACCAAAAAATATAAAGATTTCCGTAGCCGCAACGACGGAAGCCTGAGACTTACAGGATCGATGAAAATAACACAATGGGAGTTGAAAGCCAAAATAGTAATCGAAAGAGTTAGCAGTTTGCCATCCACAACTGCGGAGGAAGAAGCAATAAAGGTTCTGATGCAAAACCAAAAAAACCAGCCGATGTGAAAACCAACGTATCGGAAAGGAAATCAGAGTCAAGACTTCTTATTTTGCCGCAACGGCAGGAATATCAACCAAATCAACTTCCAATTCAAACAAGCTGAGAATGTATCCAAAGGAAACAATCAAGTTTGATCAAATAGTGGATTGCTTCAAGCGTTAGAGGAAAATCTAAAACAAATGATAGATCAATCCAAGCATTAGAAAATTATTCTAAAAAGATCATTGGATCAAATCAAAGAATAAAATCAAACTAATCCAAGCAAAAGGAGAGTCCTAAATTTTTTTGGAATTTTGGGAAATTGTTGTAACTGCAACATAAGGGTTTAAAAGTCCCGTGTATCATTTTTCACATGTTTTTAGGGATGGTCAAGGAAACATCAAAGGACAAAAAATGGTCCACAGGGTCTAAGGAGTCTGCAGAGGGACAGGGGAAGGCCATATAAAGTGTGATTCACCTGGAGTGGTAAAATCAGCTATAACAGATGCCCACTAATGTGTGAGGTCAGAGGAGTCATATGATGGCCGAAATACATTATAAGTCCATCCGAGAAGTGGAGTGATGAAGAATCCCAAATGGAAGACCAGCCACCCAATCAACATAGTACAATGATACAACTTTGCACCTCACTGCAAATACATATAGCAGTCCTGGATACATAAGAGTACAATGGCCATGAATAGGCATGATACAAGATATCACATAAGTGGTCATCACCACGTACAATATACATATATCAAAATCTCCATGATGAATATATACAAAGGACCATGGTCTCCATAACGGATGAAGATATATAACAGATCCAAGTCTCCATAATGGATGAAGATATATAACAGATCAAGATCTCCATAGTGGCTGGAAATGTCTGACATATACTGGAATCAAGTCACGAGAGCTAAAATCTCATGAACACTGGCAAGATCAAGGAGGAAACATATAAGAGATGCCACCAATTTGGAAGGTCTTCTACACAAACTACTACGAGTACATGTCCTACTATGCGAATAGAGGTGTCGAGGTCGAACATAGTAGTCCATCATCTGATTACCGGTCATTAATGTATACCATTAACAGACGCGAGATCACCCACCAATAATGAAAATGGGAATCAAGATACTAGAGTGAAAACTAACAAGTGTGAATAAATGTGTTGAGGTCGAACACTTGAGAGGATCCATTGATCAGGGGACATTGATGTATTCCCAAAGACTGTCGATGGCTAGAGAACCTACCACTAATAACTACAAGTCTCAAGGCACTCAAAATGACTCTAGATTCAAGTCCAAGAATAAATGATCTGAATTCGATGGTATGAAATCCACTGGGAGGAGGGAATTAAGGCATCCCCCATCATCCAACACGAGGTACTTAGAAAAGTTGTATAATGTGGAAGGACTCGATCATAAGGTGCATGAACCAGTAACTGTATCGGGAATGGTTGACATGCGAAGTCAAGATAACTAAGGAATGGCCGACTCAGGCTTCAACTTCCTTCGAACAAGAGCATAATGGCATATGGTGACTGAATAAAGGAAGCATAGACTCAATATACAAACTAGGACATCTCTGCGACATAGGAGGCATCGATAGAGGCTCCATGGGGACTGGAAGCTTAACCAGTCGGTGGAGATAAACTTAGATAAATGAGTACACCTCCTAAATCCAAACTATAAACCCAACCAATGGATGTGATATACAGTGCTCTGTTCGAAGGTGACACGACTCGACAGCTGCCAAAGATAACATCTTTCCTTGTTTGGATTTTTGGTTTTTTATGTTTTTGGACTTTTTCAAATATTTAAAAATATTGAAAAAGAATAAAATTGCTTTATAGTTATAGACTAGGAGGAGACGAGTGTCATAAAGGAAAACAAACTAGTTCCAAGCAGTGGAACATACCTATGCTCAGTGCAAGGATACATGTGTAGGGTATCGACACTCGGGGGAAATCCCCTTCTGGTAAAAAGGGAAACAAGCTGCGAAGGATATAAAAAATGGCTCTGCATGGCTAGACATGAGACAAGCTCAGCCTATATGGTTGAAATGCAATGTCAGGGAAGCTGGCATAAAGTTCAATAAGGCAGGAAAAGCTCATGATAATGCATTCACAACTTGACATGAGGGAGTCCTAAGGGAAATAGGCCAACAAAACATCAAGAGAAGTATGAGGCTCTTGCAAAATGTCATGGTAGTACTATACAACCGACTCCCACACCCTAAAGGAGAAAACGTCAGCATGGGCACCAAATGAAAATAAGGTGCTAACTAGGGTACCCATTTGTTAGCACTCGGAATGTACCCTGGCTGTAAAAGGTATACTCCAAGGTAACAGCAAAACCACTTTAGGAAGAAACTGGTATTTTCTTCTAGAGAGGGATCTCTCAATAAAGATTTAACAAGACCAGATTTAAAACAACATTCACATATTTATGTATTTGGCTAAAACAATCACATAACCATTGGGCATGGAGTCATATACAAATATAAAAATACCACAAAGACATATACATGATATTCATCAAAGGCAAGATAATCATATCATCACAGTCATTCAAATTGATTTAGGTGGAACAGAAGAGATGAAAGAACAACCCATTAATACAGAGCATCAACAAGGATGGGTTCTATACCAACTTTAGCAGAGAAAATCATATAATATCTGAAATGATGATCAGAGCATAAATACATGAATTCTAATCATCTAATGCTATATTCCAGATACGAGGAAGAAACAAAACGGAGTGTTACACAAGGTAAATACAATCACACAAAGAAAGAGGGACAGACTGTAATATCAACGACACATGAATCTCTAACAGAACTCTCATGCATTCACTTTGCCATTCCAAAAATAGATATTTTCTCCAAAATTATTTACTACCCGATGGGTTCCAACCCCCATCTCTTAAAAAAGATGCATATTTATACATAAAATGATCGGTGCTCCAACAAGAAGATCAATAACAGAATGATCGGCTTCATTTAGAGTTTGTAACTGAATTTCCTAACACCTAGGAAGTTTGTTACAACTCCAATCCTAACAGACCACAAAGTACGAATCAAATTGACAACAAACTTTCGCCCATCAGCTCCATATCTTTGCCCCATCAGCTCCACGTCTTTTCCCCATCATCTCCACGTCTTTGCCCCATCAGCTCCACGTCTTTGCCCCATCAGCTCTTCAGTGCATGACACCTGTTCTTAGGGATGGAGAATATACTTTGTCTTTCCAAACCGCTCCACAGCTTTCCACTGCTCCAAAATTGGGGTGTTACACTCCATCATTTCCTGAATAGCTACCTCGAGCTCCATATATGCTTCATAGGAATTTCTGGGTAATCTGCTCCTGATGATGGCAAACTTCTACAGAATCTCGAAATCTTCTGTGAGCATATCCACGATGGCCTTCCCTGTCAGGTTTTTCTCCAAATCATTGAATTTGGTGTGATCCATGCAGCACTGAACAAGCAGGTTATGATAATGTTCCTGTGAGAACATCCACCCTTCTCCATCCCAGAAAGAAGGCAATCCATCCTCGAACAATTCTTTGAACTCCTGTTTAAAATTACTAAGCTGCAGAAGCAATTCTTCTGATTTGTCTTGGACCGTTTTGATTAAGTGATGCTTATGGATGATTTTCTTTGCCCACATCACTATTGACACTTTGTCCTTTATGCCCAATTCCTACAACTTCTGATATGACAGTGAATTTAGAAAATTTAATGTGTTCTGAGCCGTAACGAGGGGTCTTTTATCCATATGTTCGTTTACCAGTTTTAGCCTCTGGTGGGCCAGATTTATCATTATATTCAAATCATCAATAAAATTTAAATAGTGCCTATATTTCTTCTGTAATTGATTTCCATCCTACAATATTTGTTTCTTGCTTTCACTTACTCTAGCCAATTCAGCTTTCATCTTCTCATTCTCTGCTTTCAAATCTTTGATTGCTTCTTCCTTCAAACTCACCTGGGACATTGGTACTAACAAATCATCAGTAGAGAAATCATCTAAAGGCTTCTGGATATTTACAATAGACAAGTCCTCACCGGTGGGAGTTTGGCTCATCAATTCTTCCATAATATCCTTCTCTTCATTCTGATCTTTTTTCATCAAGGATATTTGGGATAACAGTTCCTCCCTTTCGGCTTCCCACTTCTCTTTTTCCTCCTGTAGCTCTCCGGCTCTTCCTTTGTATTCCATCATCTCCTGATGGAATTTATCCTTTTCTTATTGGAGGGCTAGCAACTCAGATGACTGAACATGTTCAGTGCCTAGGATCTTCAGTTTCTTCTTTAGGACCTGGAGCGCATTATCCTTTTCCTCTAACGACCTCTTGACTACTTGTGTACTGTCTGAACTAGCAATGTCTGTCTACAGCTTCTTAATCTGAACACCA
>LPNX010316325.1:3172-90094 GCA_001517045.1 Pseudotsuga menziesii | reverse complement strand
GATTTCCAATTTGTCTATCAAGACTTGCAATTTATTGATCTTCACCATGGCTTGAAGTAAGTCTGAGTAGATGATATCGCTTGTCTGTTTGTGGAGTTGACTTTTGTCTGGAGTGCTGATTTTGTCTAACCAGATCTCTATTTCAGACATTTTCTTGTCACTTACCATAGCCATTCTAAAAGTATTCCTCTCAACATCTCTAGTAGAGACTAGAGAGGTTTTCAAACTGTACAAAATTCTAACCTTCAGGGGAAAATTTCTCGTTTCCTCCATAGACCGTTTCCTCTTCTCCATGTAACTAGCTTTTAGTTCTTCCTTCGACTTAAACACGTGGCACAATTCCGAACTGTCTACATCACCTTCCGAATTTTTAAAAGAGAATTGACTTACTTGCACCACTTTCAGGGGAACTAGGGCACCTCTTTTGGAACCATCAGAAACCTCCTTATCTACAATTTCACCACTTTGAAGCAACTTTGCCCTTTTATGCGGCCCTTCCTCATCTACGTCCATACTCTCCGTTTCAGAAAAACTCCTCTTGACTTCCATACCAGCACCTTCTGTTATTTGGGTCGCTGTGACAGGTGTAGCATGTGTCTCTTCATCAGAATCTGACCTGTCAGTATACTGCAGCAAATTGGCCATTTCAGCAAGCCCCTCAATAGCCTGATGCTCAAATGGTTTATTCTTGTTTGCCTGCTTTCTCAATGAGATCACCTAGTGGGGGTCATAGTTCACATTTACATCTTTTATGAGATCCATATTCTCCATCAACCTTTCTATAAATTCCAGGGCACCTTTACCTTTAAAAATGAAAGGGACGACTTTAAATGGAAATTTAATATTCAAATATTTTTTGAAAGCACCAAAGTGCTCTTCCTCAGACAACAATCTCTTCCTTATGAACTCCAGTGCGAAAATCCTTGGGGTCAAGAAGGATGGTAGCCTATAAGGATGACCAGTAAAGCCATATATTCTTAACACTGTGTAACCTCTGTATAGGAACCAGTCCCCCACCCGATCTTCAGGTGATGACTGCATTAGACATCTCATTTCATCCAGGACATGGGGCAGGTCCTCATCAAATAACATCTTGTATATTTCGGACATGATCGAATTGGCAAATTCGACCTTGTTGATTTGCTTGGGCAAATCAGAAGAACATAGAGCACTTAAGAACTTTAATTCAGTAACATTAGAACATAATAACATGTTAAGCAAGTATGTTTGAAACCTAAAGAACTGGACCTTGGGAAATTTAGTCAACTGGAGGTGGATCGCTTCGGCAAGGTACTCATCTAAATTAAGCACGGGGACTGACTAGGAATCGGGACTTAAAGAATTTATTTTTGACAAGAAACCAAGGATAACATCGCCTACATGACAATCGTCATCTAGACCTAACACTTGACAGACCAAATACATTACCAGTTGCACCTCAGTTCTAAAAATGTGCAAGGGGTAAGGCGAGAAAAGGCCTTCAAGGGACTGACCTTCCTTCAGGATACTTGAAAGGAATCGAGAGAGACTTTCACTTTCGTAATTTTTGAAAAACTCGGCAAGGACAGATTCATTTACAGACTCACGATTTACAGGGTAGCTTTCGGGCAGACTAAGGTTTTCTCTAACGACCGAAGCATCAATTTTACACAGTATTTTCGACGCGGACCGACTCACAATGATCCTCTGAGAGGGAGAATAGTTCACCGCGAACCATTTGGAAAATTCAAGGAAGTGTAGGGTTTTCTCAAGGGCGAAATGGTACAAAAAATACTTGCATACATTCAGAACGTCATTCCCCTGTGAAAAATAAGACCACAATTTCTCTTTGCTGCCGGACACGCTTCCTGTGGACAGGAAGGGGTCGCAGACGCCCCTTTGTCTGTCTACTAAAAATTCCTCTCTGTCATTCCTGACCCGACCAGACACACGAAACTCACTCCCTTGGTCCATTTCTTAATTTATAATGGTAATTGGATGAAGGAGTTACAGGATTAAAGTCCTACCTGGCTTACTGTGGAGGCGTGTGTTCACAACGTGCCTGGTACTGACAACTGGAATCTCACAAATTTCCAGGTCCTTTTCACTGGGTCCCAAGCAAATAAAATAATCATTGGAGAGGTCAACCCTGCCTTTATAGGACCACCCAATTCACCACGTGGACACCATTTATTTCCGCAACCACCACTTATCCCTAACTTCCGTGCGCTTCTATTTTTCGATTTCATCCAAGACCGTAGATCTGGTTTCTCTTTAATTTCTGGCCTTTGGATCGGTGCCACGTATCCCGTTCCTCCCGGCGCCTTGGTGATAAACGACGTGCCAGTCTCCATCCCAGAATGACCTCCTACCGTTGATGAAATCACCTTTTACCATGAGCCGTTGGATCGGGTGACACGTACCAGATTCCGTTGGGAGTCTGGGACTTATCCCCCATGCAAGTTTCAACCCCTGAACCGATCCCAACCATCGATCATTCCGCCTTTAAGTTTCGACCGTCGGATCAAGCACTATGTAATGAATTCCGCTAGGATCCTTTCTTTTATCCAACGTGCAGCTTTGATCCCCGGAATTGTTCTCGGTCGTTGATGTGATACCCCTTTAACTCTCCACCATCGAATCATATGCCACGTACCAAATTCCGCTGGGCACATCGGAATTATCCACTGCGCAAGTTCATCCTCCGGAAATTATAACAGTCATTGATCTGATTTACTTTGATTTTCAGCCATCAGATCGATCACCGGGTAACTCATTCCGCTGGGCGTTGCAGGTTTATCGGTCGAGCAGGTTCTGGTTCTGGAATCAATCTCAACCGTAGATGTGATTCGACTGCGTCTCTCCGCCATTGGATCTAGTAGCCTGTACCCGATTCCACCGGATTGTGTCGTTTTAACCACTATGCAAGTTTGCGAAGCGGATTGGATATGGACCGTTGATCCACCCGAACCAACCTGACGACCATTGATCTGTGCACCTGATAAGCGCCCGATCAAACTTTTATCTTCCTTGCATCTCCTAGGAGTAGAGAGAATACCAGCCATTGATTTTCTTCCTTCTTCCATCGCGGCCTAGGATCTTCAGTGATTTGATCGCATTTTGCTTATAGCTCCATTTTTAGGATATATCCTTTGACCCAAGTATCCAAACAACCATCTTTCTTTCTCCACCATGGTTTCTTATCCTCTTGATAAATAATGGTGTTAACAGCTGGCTCCATCCTGGGATGATATCCTCCCTACGAGGTATCAAATAACTCGTAGACCAGGTACCTGTTTTTTATTTTGGATACTAACTCTCAAAAACCCATCTTTTGTCTTTTGTAAATATATCATTTTTATATTTTTCAGAAAATGAACGGTAGGCCTCCTGGATCTTAGGGATTTCACTGCGAGCTTCAAATACAATCGGCCTACCATCCCTATTTATTTGTAAAGAGAAACAGATATGTACAGTTCTATGATACAAATTTTACCTTCCCTCTCAGGACAGGTAATGCTTTAGATATCTTCCATTTACAGGGTTACTCTCCAGAAGAACCCCATTAGTATATTCCAGCAAAAATGCATTCTGTCCTCTGTACCTAGCAACAACATAAGGTCCGACCCACATAGGGTCGAACTTTCCATGCTTGTCTTCGTTAGGAGCATCCCACTTCAAAACTAGGTCATCAATCTAAAACTGCTCTTCCTTGATCCTTCTGTTGAAAGTATTCTTCATCTTCTCTTGATGAGACTGCACTTTGTCATAAGCCTTACTTCTTCTCTCTTCTAGCTCAATGATCTGATTTATCCTCCGCTGTATGTGATTCGGTTCTTCTTGCTGATCCTAGAAATATCTCATAACAGGTACCCCCAATGATGTTGGAAAAATTACTTCAGCCTCGTATACCATTTGGAATGGAGACATGTCGATGGCTCTTTTAGTACTAATCATGTCAGCCCATAGAGCATATTTTAGTTTGGTGTGCCAGGATCTCTTATTATCTTCCAGCAGCTTTTCGATAATCCTCACCAGGCTTTTATTTGAAGATTCAGCTAATCCATTTCCTTGAGGGTAATATGCAGTTGAGTGATTGAGGCTTATATGATATTTATGGCAAAAGTTAATCATCTTCCTAGATTTGAAAGCAGCTGCGTTGTCTGTTACTATCCTTTTTGGACACCCGAACCGAGCCAATATATTTTCTTCAAGAAACTCTATGATCACATTCTCAGTGGCCCTCCTGGTAGGAATTGCTTCTATCCATTTATTAAAATAGTCTGTAGCTGTCAAGATCCACCTATGCTGACCTGATGATTTGGGGTTTATTTCACCGATAAAATCCAAACCCCATTGCTGGAAAGGAGCCTCAACTGTTATTGGATTCAAAGGGAGAGGTAGTACCTTTCTCTTCCTGTCAAAAATTTGGCATTGATGACATTTGCTGATTTCTTTATAAAGATCTGAGAATAATGTAGGCCAATAATAACCAGCTCTCAAGATTTTGTTTCCAGTCACCTTCCAAGAATGATGTCCCCCACAGTCCCCTTTGTGAAATTCTTTGGTAATTTGCTGGGCTTCATCCTCTAATAGACAATTAAGTAGAACTCCTCATGGATCCTTCCAATAAAGATATTTATTTATGATACAGAATTTAGCAGATTTCAATTTTACAAACCTTGCTCTCGATCTACTTAATCCTTCTAGTGCTTGCAAATTTTAGATGACATATACGATACTAGAGTACCATGGAGAGGCCACAAAGTTAGGCATCACTTCTATCTCTGTGTCCAACTGATCAGACTGGTGAGTCAAAAAATTGATCTGTAAAGATTCACAATTTGAGTTTGTCATCATCTTTGCTAACCCTTGTCCTTTAACCAGCTTCGTAGGTTTTATTTCTATATCATATTCCAATAATGTAGCTATCCATCTCGCCCTCTTGCCTTCGGGGTCTGGCTGAGTCAAAATCGCTTTTACTACAGCGGTTGGAACATGTGCAATTACATGGGAATGCAAAACATATATTCTGAAATTCTTTAATGCTTTAATCAGAGCATAGGCCTGCTTTTCCATGATATCGTATTTCAACTCCCCATCCCGTAGCATTTTACTGAAAAAGGCTATGGGTTGTTCCAAATTTTCCTCATTTTTCTGTAACAATACTGCTGCTATAGTATGTTCAGAAGCATATGAGAATACTGAAAAATCCTTTGCAAAATATGGACTTACCAAGATAGGAGCTTCTGAAATGGATTTCTTGATTTCCCGAAATGACTCCTTAGCTTCCGTACTCCATTTTATTTCGTGACCTTTCCTCAACATATTTGTAATATTCATCAAGATCTCAGCAAATCTTGGCACAAATATCCTCAAGAAATTCACCTGTCCCAGAAATGATTGTATCTCCTTTTTTCTTCTGGGTTCTCCTACCTTCAGAATTGCATTCACTCTTTCAGGATCAATCTTTATGCCATCTTTGGATATTATATGGCCTAGCAGCTTTCCTTCCTCTAGTGCAAAATTAGACTTCTTAGGGTTCAAAGATATGCCAAACTTCCTACACTTCATGAAGACCTTCTCTAAATGATACAAATTTTCTCTGTTAGACTTTGAGTAGACTGTGATATCATCCATATAAATTACCATGAAACTTCCAATTTCTCTTGCAAAGGCAATATCCATAGCTCACTGGAAAGTGGTTCCTGCATTCATCAAACCAAAAGGCATCTTCGCATACATGAATGTGCCCCATGGTGTAGTAAAGGAAGTTTTCTCCTGATCTTCTCGCAGCACTTTGATCTAATTATACCCGAAAAAACCATCCAGCATCGAAATCCTTTCGGCTCCCACCACTTGCTACAGTATATGATCCATCTTAGGTAAGGGATAGTTGTCTTTCATGGAGACCTTATTCAAATTGTGGAAATCTATGCACAGTCTTATCTCTCCATTCTTCTTTCTGACAGGGACCAAATTCGCAACCCATTTAGAAAATCTGAGTGTCACAATGATCTTAGCATCAAATAACTTCTTTATTTAGTTCTCAATGACAGGGAGTAGCTTAGGATTGATCCTCCTGAGTTTCTGCTTGAAAGGATTTTCTCCAGGCTTTATAGGAATAGTATTCTGTATGATAGACGTATCATATTCTTTGAGATCTTCATAACTCCAAGCAAACACATCTGTATACTTTTTCATCAACTTTACATACTCCTCTTTTTCTTTTTCCGGCAGCTTCTTGGATAATTTTAGGATTTTAGGATTTTCCTCAGTGCCAATATTTTTGTCTTCAATGGCATCACCAACAGGTTTCACTTTGGGGTTCTTGGCAACATCATTTTGATCAAAGAGCCTTTCTAAAGGGATCAGGCCTCTTGGTATGAAATTATTTTTCAGCTGGATGATATCCTTACCTCCCAAGGTCTTTCTTAACTTCTCAGTATCTTCTTCTGATTCAATTTCTTCGTCATCTCCAGGGGTCCTATTATTATCATTTTCACTGTCAAAATGGGTATTCACAAACTCCCCTGACAACTCTAAAAATCTTCGGATCTGCATATCATCTTCGAACACCTGCCAGTATTTGTAATTGTCAGGGATAGAAGGTCTGTTCAAAATCTCCACCTGGTATTCCTTTTGACTAGTCATTGGGGTCTCAAATTTTCCAGCAGATACTGCTAAGGAATCAGCCACCAAATTTTCAACCCTGGGAACCACTTGAATTGCATGCTCTGTGAAGAAATTGCCAAGCATATCCCATACTTCATTTCTGTAAGCCCTCATTCGAGGATGCTTGGTTTGATAACTCTCATTTACCTGGTTTACCACCAACTCAGAATCTCCCAAGATCCTGACCCTTTGAGCCCCCAGATCTTTCAAAGCATGTAACCCCAATAACAGGGCCTCATACTCTGCTACATTATTTGTGCATTCAAAAAGCAATTTGTATGACAAAGCTTTGAAATCATGGATAGGAAAAATGATATAGACACCAGCCCCAGCACCAACCTTTGCAACAGATCCATCAAAGTACATGATCCATTGGCCTTCTTTTTTCTGCTTTGCTTCCAAAGCCTCCTGTTCCAACACTTCTTTTTCATCATTTTCTTGAGACTTCTCCTGCAATGTCTTTTCTACCTCATGTGGGACAGTCTCATTAAAGAAAATGGAAGACCCCAAATCAATATCATTAGCATATATGTGATGGACTTCAGGTTTATCTTGACTACTCACAACATAGGGAGTTCGTTTTTCACTATATAACCTTCTGCTCCCATCTGGAACAGGAATCGTTGCATATGACATGTCCATCTGTAAAATACCTTTCAATTTGGAGGTCCAAGATCTTGACAGCAATACCCCAAATTTAGGTGGAATGTCTGCTACCACCACATCCATGACTATAGTTTTAGATGGCAATTTATTCAGGGTCACTACCATGTCTTTAATTAAACCAAGGCATTTTACTCTCTTAGAATCAAATGAGTATAAATCCTTATATGGTCTAGTCACTTCTAATCCCAGACTTTCCACGACTCCTTTAGGCATTAGATTGTGTGATGCCCTGGAATCCAACATAGCATTATGGACCACTTTGTCATGCACATTTAGACTTAAATAGAAAGGAGGAACTTCTTCATCTTCTAAATTTTCAACTTTGGGTCCAAATGAAATAGCAGGATTATCATCATTCAATTCTAAAATGTCTAACTGCCATTCTCCTTGGTTCTTGATCATTTTGGTGATGGTATCTCTGTATTCAGTGTTTCTCAGTAGCTCATTAAATGGAACAGTGATCTTTAGTTTTGAAAGTTCATTTTGTGGGTTGAAACCAGCACCAATCTTTTCCACATCAATCGGAGTCGCCCTCTTTATTATTTTATCCCTTTGTATCTCATTTTCAACCTCTTTACTCATAGAGGGTTCGTTTTGTAGTCCTTTCCCCTTTTCTCCATCCAAAGAACTAGAGGAAGGCTGATTTGGATTTGCCTTCCCCTTATTTATGGGGACATCCCTATTTTTCAATCTCATTTTCCTTTGCACATCATCCATTGCATGCAAGTAACCTCTCTGATATAGCTCATTTTCAAATTCTTCATTTGGACCTTCCTGCACAAACATATTATGTTCTTCTTCAGTGAGATATATTTCTGAATCATGTTCCCCAAATAGATGAATCTCATTTTCAGGTGGGTGTTCTTCATCCCCAACATAATTTTCAGGGAAAGGTGGACGAATAGGCTGTTCTTCTTGGTTTCTTGGATTTCTCTGCCTGTTCTGGGGAGGAACAGGGGGATTGGGTCTCCTGAAATTTGGATTCCTGATTTGGGGATCCCCCTGCTCCCTGTTGAAAGGCCTAGTATCCATGGTTAACCTATACATCAACTTTTCCATGGTCTTCAACATTGTCTCAAATTTAACATCAATGGAAGAAGATGAAGTAGAAGGCCCATTGTCTTCTTTTCTCCTCCTATCCATGTCTCTATGTTTTATCTTCCCACTAGCCATCATGTTAGCTTCCACTTCTAGGGAATCAGTAAACATGACAGCAAGAGTTGCCAATCTCCTTTCCCGTAATGAAAATGCAAAATCATTATCAAAAGCTCCAGCATAATGCAGTTGAGCAGCTGCAGGAGAAGGTTTTATATCTTCATGAATAGAGTTGTAAGCCCTCATGAATCTACTCGAAAATTCATGAACAGACTCAAAACCCACCTTCTTAAGACTATTGTACTAAGATAAAAGCTGCAGAGGGTTCTGTTTATCGTCCCACCTATCCAGAAAGGCGTTTTGAAAAGCCTGAAAAATTGCTATAGATCCATTAGGAAAGTCTTTAAACCACTTCTTTGCCTCCCCAGACAAACTGTGGGAAAATAACCGCAGTTTGACATCAGGATAGTCAACTTCTTCCAAGTCAATGAAATCTTCAAACTTGGCAACATGTTGTTTTGCAGTTATATCACCTTCCCCATCAAATAAAGAAATCCTTTGAGAATAATTTTGGGGGAGATCATGTAATACAGCCGGTAAACGCAAGGGAGCAAATATAGTGACCATTGGTCTGGGTGGGTTCACAGGAACTACAGTACTTTGAGGATGCTCGAAGGCTGTTGTTTCAGCTTTAGAGGTTTGTTGCAAGTCCTTCCAGAGGGAATCTAATAGATAGGAATCTAACCTACTAGGATTAGACTCAGTATTTATGAGTTCGGATTCGAACTTAGCTCTCGACTTACAAGGAATGAACTCAGTATTTTTTAGGTCGGGTTTAGATCTAGTTCTCAACAGGGTCTGTGCAGTATTGAATTCCCATGCTGGATTGATATGAGAATCTGGTGATGATGATGGGCCGAACAAAGGGAAATCTAACTTCTCTTTATTTTTTCTCTTAAACAGCTTTTCTGGATCTTCAAAGCTTTTCAGAATTTCGGTATCAGAGTTACCTCGTTTATGTCTTCTTGAAGCCAGAATATCGTTCTTGAATTCTGAAAACAATATCACAATGAAGTCGCCAGGGAAAATATACAACCTTCTTTTCTTTTTGAAACCACTGTTTGCCCACAGAAATCTCTCTTAATCTTTGTCGTTCTCCCGGGGCAGATAAGCACTTTCGTCCCCGGCAACGGCACCAGTTTGTTAGCACTCGGAATGTACCCTGGTTGTAAAAGGTATACTCCAAGGTAACAACAAAACCACTTTATGAAGAAACTGGTATTTTCTTCCAGAGAGGGATCTCTCAATAAAGATTTAACAAGACCAGATTTAAAACAACATTCACAGATTTATGTCTTTGGCTGAAACAATCACATAACAATTGGGCATGGAGTCATATACAAATATAAAAATACCACAAAGACATATACATGATATTCATCAAAGGGAAGATAATCATATCATCACAGTCATTCAAATTGATTCAGGTGGAACAGAAGAGATGAAAGAACAACCCATTAATACAGAGCATCAACAAGGATGAGTTCTATACCAACTTTAGCAGAGAAAATCATATAATATCTGAAATGATGATCAGATCATAAATACATGAATTCTAATCATCTAACGCTATATTCCAGATACGAGGAAGAAACAAAACGGAGTGTTACACAAGGTAAATACAATCACATAAAGAAAGAGGCACAGACTGTAATATCAACGACACATGAATCTCTAACAGAACTCTCATGCATTCACTTTGCCATTCCAAAAACAGATATGTTCTCCAAAATTATTCACTACCCGATGGGTTCCAACCCCCATCTCTTAGAAAAGATGCATATTTATACATAAAACGATCGGTGCTCCAACAAGAAGATCAATAACAGAATGATCGGCTTAATTTAGAGTTTGTAACTGAATTTCCTAACCCCTAGGAAGTTTGTTACAACTCCAATCCTAACAGACCACAAAGTACGAATCAACTTGACAACAAACTTTCACCCATCAGCTCCATATATTTGCCCCATCAGCTCCACGTCTTTGCCCCATCAGCTCCACGTCTTTACCCCATCAGCTCCACGTCTTTACCCCATCGGCTCTTCAGTGCATGACACCTGTTCTTAGGGATGGAGAATATACTTTGTCTTTCCAAACTGCTCCACAGCTTTCCACTGCTCCGAACTTGGGGTGTCACACTCCATCATTTCCTGAATAGCTACCTCGAGCTCCATATATGCTTCATAGGACTTTCTGGGTAATCTGCTCCTGATGATGGCAAACTTCTGCAGAATCTCGAAATCTTCTGTGAGCATATCCACGATGGCCTTCCCTGTTAGGTTTTTCTCCAAATCATTGAATTTGGTGTGATCCATGTGGCACTGAACAAGCAGGTTATGATAATGTTCCTGTGAGAACATCCACCCTTCTCCATCTCAGAAAGAAGGCAATCCGTTCTCGAACAATTCTTTGAACTCCTGTTTAAAATTACTAACCTGCAGAAGCAATTCTTCTGATTTGTCTTGGACCGTTTTGATTAAGCGATGCTTATGGATGATTTTCTTTGCCCACATCACTATTGACACTTTGTCCTTTATGCCCAATTCTTGCAACTTCTGATATGACAGTGAATTTAGAAAATTTAATGTGTTATGAGCTGTAACGAGGGGTCTTTTATCCATATGTTCGTTTACCAGTTTTAGCCTCTGTTGGGCCAGATTTATCATTATATTCAAATCATCAATAAAATTTAAATAGTGCCTGAACTTGATAATCTCTATACACAGGGTATCCCAAATGATGTGTTTTTCCCCCTGAAGAGGGCCTTTGCCAATGCATTTTTCTTTTAGCTCATTCAATTTCTTCTATAATTGATTTCCATCCTACAGTATTTTTTTCTTACTTTCACTTACTCTAGCCAATTCAGCTTTCATCTTCTCATTCTCTACTTTCAAATCTTTGCTTGCTTCTTCCTTCAAACTCACCTGGGACATTGGTACTAACAAATCATCAGTAGAGAAATAATCTAAAGGCTTCTGGATATTTACAATAGACAAGTCCTCACTGGTGGGAGTTTGGCTCATCAATTCTTCCATAATCTCCTTCTCTTCATTCTGATATTTTTTCATCAAGGAGATTTGGGATAACAGTTCCCCCCTTTCGGCTTCCCACTTCTCTTTTTCCTCCTGTAGCTCTCCGGCTCTTCCTTTGTATTCCATCATCTCCTGATGGAATTTATCCTTTTCTTCTTGGAGGGCTAGCAACTCAGATTACTGAACATGTTCAGTGCCTGGGATCTTCAGTTTCTTCTTCAGGACCTGGAGCACATTATCCTTTTCCTCTAACAACCTCTTGACTGCTTGTGTACTGTTTGAACTAGCAATGTCTTTCTACAGCTTCTTAATCTGAACAGCATTTGCTTTATTTTCTACTTTCTCATGTTTCAACTGGATTTCCAATTTGTCTATCAAGACTTGCAATTTATTGATCTTCACCATGGCTTGAAGTAAGTCTGAGTAGATGATATCGCTTGTCTGTTTGTGGAGTTGAATTTTGTCCAGAGTGCTGATTTTGTCTAACCGGATCTCTATTTTAGACATTTTCTTGTCACTTACCATAGCCATTCTAAAAGTATTCCTCTCAGCATCTCTAGCAGAGACCAGAGAGGTTTTCGAACTGTACAAACCTCTAACCTTCGGGAGCAAATTTCTCGTTTCCTCCATAGACTGTTTCCTCTTCTTCATGTAACTAGCTTTTAGTTCTTTCTTCGACTTAAAAACGTGGCACAATTCCGAACTGTCTACATCACCTTCTGAATTTTTAAAAGAGATTTGACTTACTTGCACCGCTTTCAGGGGAACTAGGGCACCTCTTTTGGAACCATCAGAAACCTCCTTATCTACAATTTCACCACTTTGAAGCAGCTTTTCCCTTTTATGTGACCCTTCCTCGTCTATGTCCATACTCTCCGTTTCAGACAAACTCCTCTTGAATTCCATACCAGCACCTTCTGTTATTTGGGTCGCTGTGACAGGTGTAGCATGTGTCTCTTCATCAGAATCTGACCTATCAGTATACTGCAGCAAATTGGCCATTTCAGCAAGCCCCTCAATAGCCTGATGCTCAAATGGTTTATTCTTGTTTGCCTGCTTTCTCAATGAGATCACCTGGTGGGGGTCGTAGTTCACATTTACATATTTTATGAAATCCATATTCTCCATCAACCTTTCTATAAATGCCAGGGCACCTTTACCTTTAAAAATTAAAGGGCCGACTTTAAATGGAAATTTAATATTCAAATATCTTTTGAAAGCACCAAAGTGCTCTTCCTCAGACAACAGTCTCTGCCTCATGAACTCCAGTGCGAAAATCCTTGGGGTCAAGAAGGATGGTAGCCTATAAGGCTGACCAGTAAAGCCATATATTCTTAAAACTGTGTAACCTCTGTACAGGAACCAGTCCCCCACCCGATCTTTGGGTGACGACTGCATTAGACATCTCATTTCATCCAGGACACGGGGCAGGTCCTCATCAAATAACATCCTGTATATTTCGGACATGATCGAATTGGCAAATTCGACCATGTTGATTTGCTTAGGCAAATCAGAAGAACATAGAGCACTCAGGAACTTTAATTCAGTAACATTAGAACATAATAACATGTTAAGCAAGTATGTTTGAAACCTAAAGAACTGGACCTTGGGAAATTCAGTCAACTGGAGGTGGATCGCTTCGGCAAGGTACTCATCTAAATTAAGCACGGGGATTGACTGGGACTCGGGACTTAAAGAATTTATTTTTAACAAGAAACCAAGGATAACATCGCCTATATGACAATCGTCATCTAGACCTAACACTTGATAGACCAAAGACATTACCAGTTGCACCTCAGTTCTAAAAATGTGCAAGGGGTAAGGCGAGAAAAGGCCTTCAAGGGATTGACCTTCCTTCAGGATACTTGACAGGAATCGAGAGCGACTTTCACTTTCGCAATTTTTGAAAAACTCGGCAAGGGCAGATTCATTTACAAACTCACGATTTACAGGGTAGTTTTTGGGAAAACTAAGTTTTTCTCTGACGACCGAAGCATCAATTTTACACAGTATTTTCGACGCGGACTGACTCACAATGATCCTCTGAGAGGGAGAATAGTTCACCGCGCACCATTCGGCAAATTCAGGGAAGTGTAGGGTTTTCTCAAGGGCGAAATGGTACAAAAAAGACTTGCATACATTCAAAACGTCATTCCCATGTGAAAAATAAGACCACAATTTCTCTTTGCTGCCGGATACGATTCCTGTGGACAGGAAGGGGTCATAGACGCCCCTGTGTCTATCTACTAAAAATTACTCTCTGTCATCCCCGACCCGATCGGACACATGAACCTCGCTCCCTTGGTCCATTTCTTAATTTATAATGGTAATTGGACGAAGGAGTTATAGGATTAAAGTCCTACCTGGCTTACTGTGGAGGCGTGTGTTTGGAACGTGCTTGGCACTGCCAACTGGAAGCTCCCAAATTGCCAGGTCCTTTTCGCCGGGTCCCGAGCAAATAAAATAATCATTGGAGAGGTCAACCCTACCTTTATAGGACCACCCAATTTGCCACGTGGACAGTATTTATTTCCGCAACCACCAATTATCCCTAACTGCCGTGCGCTTCTATTTTCCGATTTCATCCAAGACCGTAGATCTAGTTTCTCTTTAATTTCTGGCCTTTGGATCGTGTGCCATGTATCCCATTCCGCCCGACGCCTTGGTGATAAACGACGTGCCAGTCTCCATCCCAGAATGACCTCCTACCGTTGATGAAATCGCCTTTTACCATGAGCCGTTGGATCGGATGACACGTACCGGATTCCGCTGGGAGTCTGGGAATTATCCCCCATGCAAGTTTCAACCCCAGAATCGATCCCAACCATCGATCATTCCACCTTTAAGTTTCGATCGTCAGATCAAGCACTATGTAATGAATTCCGCTGGGCTCCTTTCTTTTATCCAACGTGCAGCTTTGATCCCCGGAATTGTTCTCGGCCATTGATGTGATACCCCTTTAACTCTCCACCGTCGGATCATACACCACGTACCAAATTCCGCTGGGCACATCGGAATTATCCACTGTGCAAGTTCGCCCTCCAGAAATTATAACAGCCGTTGATCTGATTTACTTTGATTTTCAACCATCAGATCGATCACCGGGTAACTCATTCCGCTGGGTGCTGTAGGTTTATCGGTCAAGCAGGTTCTGGTTCCAGAATCAATATCAATCGTAGATGCGATCCTACTGCGTCTCTCCACCATTGGATCTAGTAGCCTATACCTGATTCTGTCGGATTGTGTCATTTTAACCGCTATGCAAGTTTACGAAGCGGATTGGATATGGACCATTGATCCACCCGAACCAACTTGACGACCGTTGATCTGTGCGCTTGATAAGCGCCCGGTCAAAATTTTATCTTGCATCTCCGAGGAGCGGAGAGAATACCAGCCGTTGATTTTCTTCCTTCTTCCATCGCGGCCTAGGATCTTCGGTGACTTGATCGCATTTTGCTTATAGCTCCATTTTTACGATATATCCTTTGACACAAGTATCCAAACAACCATCTTTCTTTATCCACCATGGTTTCTTATCCTCTTGATAAATAATGGTGTTAACACCCATGTAAGGTGAAGCTCAACCACTCATGTCGTGCCACTTCTAAAACAGCAAGAAGGTTCTATGATATAATAGAGTGGGTTCGTACCTAAGGTTATGATGAAATGGTCATAATGTCATGCAAAATGCAAGCGATGATGAAGCCTAACCTATATGCTAGTTTAGACATGATACCTGAGATCGGCATGAACGAGTCAATCCAACGGCTGAAACGACACTGAAAAAGGCCTCCTACATCCTAAGTTAGGTAAAAAATGGTCCAAAATGATTAGAAATTGTTGAAACTATAGGAAAGGCGGTACAAATTTTAAAATATTTGAAAAAAATCTATAAATAGTAAACAATTCAAAATATTATAAAACATTTGAAATTTTTACCCATTTAGGCTCAGATTTTCAACAGCGAATTCCAGGAGATCCAGCCGACGGAATCCACTACCGTTTCTTCCAGGTATTTACCCATGCTCTTCTCTTCCATTTTGGTGCAATTTTTATCAAATTCCATGGTCAATTCATTTTTCTAGGTCAAACTAAAAAGGGCGCTACGACCCACGTAGAAATCGAGGGTTTTTCCACATATAGGGCTAGATAAACGTGGAAAATGCCCCCAAAGTCATGTACATACATGGCTGTTTTGGAAATAGTCATGTATGAGGCTATGCATAAGGATTTATAAGTAATCTAACGGGCAAATTTGCATTTTTTTTTGTAGGATGGTCCTAGAGTGGAGAGAGCGTGAACATGGTGACGTAGAGGAGGTAGTAAGGGCCGATCTAATGGCTCAATAAGCTCTACGTGCATGTGGACTCTATAAGTTTTGGTGTCTTCGTGGCTAGAGAGCCAAACAAAGACTATTGCAGATCCTGGTGGATTACTAGGATCCAGAATCTGAGTCCTTCTAGATAGATGGGATGTCCCTCACTATAGAGGTGGAGGACATATACTTCATTACTGGGCTTTCTCGATGAGGGGAAGTAGTGAACCTTCGTTCTCATGGTGGGAGAGGAGGTGGCCTAACTATCGATGAGTACATTGCGGTGTGCTGCTATCTAGACACAAATAAGGTGGGGAGTTGGGTCCCTACCAACGCGATACAGGTGTTGGGCCTAAAGGCCATACTATTGACATTGGGAAAGATAGCAGTCTTGGCATCACTCCACTAGGCCTCGCGGCCTCTGATGTTCTATGTAGTGGAGTGCATGAGACCCACAATTTATGACTGGAGCACTACACTACTGAGCAACATGAAACATCAACTCAGTGAATGTAAGGCAGGTAGAGTGCAGAACTTCAGGTTCAGCAATATATTGAGCATGTTTTTCTTCAAGCGTGTTCCAGGATTGAGCCCTAGAGTTGACGTTCCTCTTCATGGGGTTCGAGATCTAGCCCGACGGTGTTGGGCAGATGCGATGCGCAAAGTGGGGGGAGGTAGGGTGTCCAACCCCTATCCAGCTGACTTCTTTCTGTGGTGGCGACAACATATAGTTTCCATCGATGACTACCCCTATGTGGGGATATATTTTTGGGGGGACCCGGACATGCTACTACCACAAGGATCGGCATATGGTGATATAGGTAACGAATCTCGACCATCTCTTTTTTAATTTTTTGAGTTATTTAATTTTTTTGTGTTTTCTAATTATATGGAATCAAAAGACATATTTTTGCATGACAATACATAGTGACATCTACCATTTGTGTGTAGATGTGGGACCACGGTGGCTGAAAGTCTTTCCTCGTCATAGACGGAGGGGAAGAGGAGATGATATCATGGGTGTGGATGCAGAGCGGATTCTCTAGAGCATTCATACCAATTTTGTGAGGCTGACACATAGGGTTGCCATGGCGCAAGTCGAGGACTTTCCTGAGACTATGCAGCGCCAGGTGGTGGGTGTACCACGAGCATGGGTGCGATTATTCCAACAGCTAGCTAGAGCAGTAGTGACCTTCCATGATCACAACCCCCTCCTCCTGCACACGATTAGATACCTGGGAGTCTATACATTTTGTACTACCGTGTATTATATGTTGGTGGCTCGAGAGCCCCATTTTTGTATCATGACACTATGTATTACCACATTTTGGATGTTATATAAAATTTTTTATGGTGATCGGTTTATTTATTTACATGTGTAAAAATTGTGTTTGTGATGAATTTAATGTGAATGAAACAAATGCCAATCTAACACATAGTTAACATATGAGTCCACAACTTGATTATTAATTCTTGGAATGTGTATGTTTGTTATATTTTCAAATTTCCATTCTAATAATCTCACACGTAAGAATCTTATTAATAACGTCGGATATCTAACATGGTACAAACCATTCAGCTGTGACACTACTAACTCCGAATCAAGATGTACCTCAAGAGAGAGAACACCATGTGAAATGGCATCCTGTAGAAGCTCAATAACGAAACTATGTTCGGCAACATTGTTGGAAGATGGCCGCAGACATATGCCTCCTGAAGATAGTACTTGACCCATAGGAGTATAAATCACCCAAGCAGTAGAGGTTGAGTGTTGAGTGTGACGGCTCGCACCATCCACAAATCCTATGCAGCTGGAATATTCCATTGACATTTTCCAAAAGAAACGGAAAATAATCAGAAACCTAATCACTATAAGAAAAATACCTAACTATGTAAAACTGTACAATAGTATACAATAAGCAGCCTTGGATGAAAATCATGCATAGTACTTCTTGAGATAGAGCCCATTTATAGGCTCTTCCTGTTAGAAAAATGGGACCGTGAAGCAATAACAGATATACAGTTAAATCAATAAACAAGATGCAAAACAAATTTAAACAGTACAGAGAGACACAGATATAACGTTGTTCACACAAACGATGGCCTACGTCCATAAAGAAATTTTCCAGTCCTTTTATTGCAGTCCAGAAAGATGAAGGGATACACCTTGCAGCAAAACCACTGCACTTCTTCTTCATGCTCTCATAGTCTCTCTTCCAGCACAATACAATGCCCACATCCAATACAATTACAATGGAGCCTCCTCAAATATTATAAAGGCTTAATCACATGCAGTACCATGGGACAATACCATGGGATACAACAAACCATGTGCCCAAACCATGTGCTATACCTAACCAAATTTGACTCAATCCTGAGTCAAGGTTAACACATGAAATACCATGGGACAATACCATGAGGTACAACAAACCATGTTCCCAAACCATGTGCTAGACCTAACCACCTTTGACTCGATCTCAAGTCAAGGTTAACTCTAACAATCCCCCCTTTAAACTTGTCTTGGAGTAATCACCAACTCCCCTCAAGTATTTACTGAGGAATCTTACATACACCCCCCTATCACCTAGGTCTATCTCCCGACTTTACCGGTGAGTTACCAGGGGTATGAATGCCTTACCAGGTCTTACAGCCATATGCCCATTTACATGCAAACCGCTCCATTACCTTTTTTTCATGTGCCTTCATGGTGACTAATCACAGCAAATCTACCGCTGCTGCACTTGCTGGAACTTGGACTTGGAAAATTTCTTCTTTTCACCTTCATGCTTTAAGGCCAACAGAAACCGAGCAGGATCTCAATTTCTCTCTGGTTACTCCCTTTGTCAACATGTCTGCAGGATTTTGGCTAGTGTGATTCTTTTCCAGTTTTAACAGTTCTTCATCTAGAACAGATCTTATGAAGTGGTATTTGAGTTCTATATGTTTAGTCCTTGAATGAAAGACTGAGTTCTTTGCAAGATGAATGGAACTCTGGCTGTCACTGTACAGCTTACTATTCTCCTGTTTCTTACCCAATTCTTCCATGAACCTCTACAACCAAATCATCTCCTTACTAGCCTCTGTAGCAGCAACATAATCTGCTTGCGTTGTTGAAAGTGCAACAACTTTTTGTAGTTTTGAAATCCAACTTACTGCTGTTCCACCTATAGTGAACACATATCATGTGGTGCTCCTCCTGCTGTCTTTATCACCAACGATATCTGCATCAACATATCCCTGTAGAACAGTGTCTGAACCTCCAAAACATAATGCATGAGAAGTGGTACCTCTCAAATACCTGAGAATCCACTGTACTGCTTTCCAATGCTCTTTACCTAGATTATTCATATACCTGCTCACAACTCCCACTGCATGTGCAATATCTGGTCTTGTGCACACCATGGAATACATCAAGCTCCCAACTGCTGATGAATAGGGAATCTTGGATATGTATATTATCTTTTCCTATGTCTCTGGACACATATGCTTGCTTCGTTTGAAATGGCTTGCCAAAGGTGTGCTAACTAGTTTTGCATTCTGCATTCTAAACCTCTGCAACACCTTTTCTATGTACTCACCTTGAGACAATGTCAATTTGTGATTTTTCCTGTCTCTTGTTATTCTCATACCAAGGATTTGCTTTGCAGCACCCAAATCCTTCATTGCAAATGATTTAGCTAGTTTTCTTTTGAGCACATTTATATCCTGCATGTTAGACCCTGCAACAAGCATGTCATCCACATACAATAACAAGATAATATATCTTCCGTTATCTAGCCTCTTGAAATAAACACAGTGGTCAGAATGACATCTATCATAAACTTGTTCTATCATAAACTTATCAAATTTTAAATACCACTACCTTAGAGCTTGCTTCAGGCCATACAAGCTCTTCTTCAACCTACAAACCAAATTCTCCTTCCCTTTGACCTCATATCCTTGTGGTTGCTGCATATAAATCTCTTCCCCCAAATCCCCATGGAGAAAGGCCATTTTTACATCTAATTGTTCAAGATGCAAATCTTCTACCGCCACTAGACTTAAAATAGTTCTAATTGAAGTCATTTTAACAACAGGAGAAAATATTTCATCAAAGTCTATACCTTTCTTTTGTGCAAACCCCTTTACAACAAGTCTAGCCTTTTACCGCTTCTTTCCTCCATCTTCTTCCTTCAACCTGTAAACCCATTTATTCTGCAATATGCTTTTTCCTGTAGGAAACATAGCCAGATCCCAAGTCTGGCTTCTTACCAATGAGTCCATCTCCTCATCCATGCCTTGCTCCCACTTCTTTCTAGTTTCTACCTGCATTGCTTCTTCAAAACATTCTGGCTCACCAGAATCAGTCATCAATAAATAATACAGTGAAGGAGAGAATTGTTCAGTGGGTCTACTTAACCTGGTAGACCTTCTTACAGTTGCAAGAGTTTCAGGTACCTGCTGCTGCTCTTGATTTTCTGGTGCTTTTGGAGCTTCATTTTCTTTGATTTCATCAAGCACTGTGTACTCTGTGTTTTCCTTTTCTTCTTTCTTTCCCTGCAACTGATCTTTGTACATGACCTTTTCATTGAATACTACATCTCTACTCCTAATGATTTTGCAATTTTTAAGATCCCATAAGCGATAACCAAAATCATCAACCCCGTATCCAATAAAGGTACATTTCTTGGATTTAGCTTCAAGCTTTGTTCTATCATCTTTATCAATATGGACAAATGCTTCACAACCAAAAGTTCTCAGAAATGAGTATTTTACCTTTTTACCTGTCCATGCATCCTCTAGAATTCCACCATCTAAAGCGCTTGGAGGCCCCGTGTTTATTAAATAAACAACAGTGTTTATAGCATCAGCCCAAAACTGTAAGGGCAACCTTGCATGCAATATCATACACCTTGCATGTTCCATGATCGTTCTGTTCATCCTTTCTGACACGCCATTTTCTTGCGGTGTTCCAGGGACTGTCTTCTCTCTGCGAATCCGATTATGTGAACAGTAACTGTCAAACTCCTTGCTGCAGTGCTCGCCTCCATTATCAGATCTGAGACATTTCAACCTTTTTCCTGTCTCATTCTCAGCCAAATCTTTCCAGTTCTTAAAAGTATCAAACACATCATATTTATATCTAATGCAATAAACCCAAGTTTTTCTAGTTACATCATCAATAAAAGTAACATAATAACAAGAGCCACCAAGAGATTGTACCTGAGCTGGTCCCCATACATCTGTATGGACAAGATCTAACTTTTCACTCTTCTTTTGTTTCCCAACCCTGAGAAATCTAACTCTCTTCTATTTTCCATAAACACAGTTCTCACAAAATTCCAGACTTACTTGCTTCAGATCTGGAAGCATTTTCCTTGAGTGGAGAGTTTGCATCCCCTTATCACTCATGTGGCCAAGCCTATGATGCCACAACGATGCACTTGTTTCTGTGGAAGCTACAAAAATAGAATAATCAGTGTTATGAGGAAATAAATATAACGTACCTATCCTATTCCCTTTTTCAATTACCATTGATCCTTTAGTGACCTTCCACCACATTTCTCCAAACGTAGACAAACATCCACCATCTCCCAACTTCCCTATTGAGATCAGATTTCTTTTCATAGCAGGAATGTGCCTTACATCCCTTAGAAACCAGTCATTTCCATGATTTAGTTTGATCTGTACCTTACCCTTTCCAACAGTTTTACATGGTTCATCATCCCCCAGTAACACATGCCCAAAATCACCTTGAACATAATCATAAAATAATTTCCTATGGGGTGTAGCATGACATGAAGCCCCTGAATCTACTACCTAGTAATCACTAGTATTATCTAATTCAAGAATCAAAGCATCTTGTAACACATCACCTGCTACATTTGCTTCCTGGGTAGTCTCTTGCTTCCTCTCACCTTTCTTCTTTGGTGCTCTGCAATCTTTCTTTAGATATCCTTTCTTAATGCAGTTCCAGCATTCAATTTTTCCAAATATGGACTTGGATCTTCTCTTTTTAGACTTGCCGTGATTTCCTGGGCTCCTTCCTCTCTTGTTTTGTCTCCCACTGTTCTCCATGGTCAACACATTACCTGATGTCTCACCTGTGCTTTTCCTTTGCATTTCCTCGCTAAGAATAACACTAACAACATCATCAAACTTAAGAGTGTTTGAACTAGCGACAGAGTTACTTACAGCCATGACCAAGCTATTCCAGCTTTCTGGCAATGAGCACTATATTAGAAGATCGCTAACCTCATCATCAAAGTTCACTTTTATAGAACTTAACTGACTGGTAAGTGTATTAAACTCATTTAAATGGTCAGCAACAGATCCACTTTTCGACATCTTCATATTAAATAAATGCTTCATTAAAAATACCTTGTTAGAAGCCGAGAGTTTTTCGTAGAGCTTACTGAATGTGCTCATCACAACCTCTATTGTTATTTCTTTCAAAATATTGAAGGCCATCGATGAATCCAGGCACAGCCGTATTGTTCCTAGTGCCTTTCTATCAAGAACCTCCCATTCTTCATCCTTCATAGCCGCTGGCTGTTTTGCTTTTCCGCCCAATGGCAGGTACAGATCTTTCTGGTACATATAGTCCTCCATTTGCATCTTCCATAACTGATAGTTTTGGCCGTTAAATTTATCAATCCTAAACTTTCCTTCTTCCTCCATTGCTCCCACTCGAACCAGGAACCCTTCATTCCTTCAAGTTTACAAACCAAATAGACCTTTTGGCTCTGATACCAATTGTTAGAAAAATAGGACCACAGAGCAATAACAGATATACAATTAAATAAATAAACAAGATGCAAAACAAATTAAAATAGTACAGAGAGACACAGATATAACGTGGTTGTCCCAAACGATGGGCTACACCCACAAATAAATTTGCCAGTCCTTTTATTGCAGTCCAGAAAGATGAAGGGATACACCCTACAGCAAAACTGCTGCACTTCCTCTTCACTCTCTCACAATATCTCTTCCAGCACAATACAATGCCCACATCCAGTACAATTACAATGGAGCCTTCTCAAGCCTTATAAAGGCTTAATCACATGCAATACCATGGGACCATACCATGGACTACAACAAACCATGTGCCGAAACCATGTGCTAAACCTACCCACCTTTGACTCAATCTCGAGTCAAGGTTAACACATGCAATACCATGGGACAATACCATGGGCTACAACAAACCATGTGCCCAAACCATGTGCTAGACCTAACCACCTTTGACTTGATCTCAAGTCAACGTTAACTCTAACACTACCAAGGCCATTCCCTCATAATCCACTAACTCGTAAGCACGCTTCTCTAACACACGTTTGACCACGTAAGGACCCCACCACATGGGATTAAATTTTCTTACCCCCAAGGGTTCTTTTGTTTGATCCCACAAAAGGACCAAGTATCCCTCACTAAACCTCCCTGGATGGACAGACTTATGATATTGGACCTTTACGTGATGTTTATTTACTTCTAGAGCCACCAAGGCATCCCGACGCTGCTCATCAAGTTGTTCAAGGTGGACCAAATGCTCCTCCAATGGTGAAGTGTCTGGTAAGAGTTCTACAACTAGCTTCAAATAAGAAATATTGCATTCAACCGACAATATTGACTCCACTCCATGTACAAGTTGATATGGAGAAAAACTTGTGGTAGTCTTAACACCAGTTCTATATGCCGACAAAGCAGGATATAACATGATGTGCCAATTATTCTTGCTTTGTGCGATGGTTCGTTGGAGAATGGATTTGAGTGATTTATTCACTGCTTCTATCTATCCATTCGCTTGAGGGTAGTAAGAGGAGGAATGCTCTTGCTTGTACCCTAACTTTGATGCCAACTCTTCCATCATACGGTTCTGAAAGTGCGAGCCATGGTCAGTGACAAGCTCTTTCGAAATTCTAAATTGAGTAATAATCTGGTTGAATACAAAGTGGGAGGCTATCTCACCGTCAGATTTACCTGTAGGCATAGCCTCAACCCATTTCATGAAGTAATCAACAGCCACTATGATGTCATGATGCCCCCTAGTCGAAGCTGGGTTGCAATCTATAAAATCGAGCCCCCACTTAGTGAAGGGACTGGCGGTGATAATGGGATGTAATGGGGTAGGTTTCAAGTGCATATTACATGTGAACACTTGGCAAGGGTGGCACCTCTTGACCACATCTACACAATCCTTAAAGATCAACGGCCAAAAATAACCTACTCATAAGATCTTTTGAGCTGTAGAAATCCCAGATAAACGACCACCACACACCCCTCTGTGGAAATCATTCAGCACTACCTCAACCTCTTCATGAGTTAAACAACGTCGTAAAATGGAATCTACCCCACGACAGTACAAAGTGTTATCCACTATGAGGTAGTTCTTAGAGACGTGATGTAATCGTCATCGTTCATGTCGTGAGAGGTGAGTAGGGACCTTCAATATTTGTAAATATATTATGATATCCCCATACCATGGGTCTAAAGTTTATATTAAGAAGATGTGTTCATCGACAAACGTATCTTCACAAACCAACTCCTCGTCCTCGCTCGGGAAATCCGATATAAGCTATGTAAAAATTAAAGACTTCTTCGATTTTGCCGAAACAAATTCGAGATCGAATTCTTGTAGAATGACAATCCATTTATTATATTTTCCCTCAATCATCCTTCGAGTGAGGAAGAATTGAAACGGATTGACATGGGCTACAACCAAGGTTTGGGGAAGGATAATATAATGTCTCAACCACTGAACCACATGTATGGTAGATAAAGCAAGATTCTTGACATGAGAATAACAAATCTCTGTGTCAATAAGATTCCGTCTCAGATAATATATGACATGCTCTTGGAGCTCCTCATCCTCTTGAACCAAAACCATAACAATCGTCTCCATGGACATGGCCACATAAAGTAGAAAATCACGGCTATAGTCCCGAGGACTAATCACCGAGGCCGATGCTAGGGATCGCTTGAGTGCATCAAAGGACTCCTGGGCTCGCTCATCCCAACAAAAGGTGGTTTCATTCTTCAATAGACGCATGAATCCTCTAGTCAAATTGGCAAAGTTGACAACAAATCTCTGTAAGAATTTTTCCATGCCTTACAAACATTGAAGATGACGAATATTCTTTGGGGGAGACAACTGAAGTATTGCCTCAACCTTCAAAGGGTTGACTCTTATACCCTCTTTAGAAACGATGAATCCTAACAAATGACCTGACTTCACACAAAAGATTCACTTATGAGGATTTAACCTAACCAAATAATTCCGTCATCTTTCGAATACCAATCTCAAGTGATAGGGATGACGTATTCTCATACGAGAATGAGCAGCAAGGTCATCCAAAAATACCTCGATAATTGACTTGAGATCATGGAATATTAAGGTCATTTCCTGCTGAAATGTAGCTCCGGTGTTTTTACGGCTGAAAGGAATTTTCCGATATGCAAAATTTCCCCAAGGAAAAATAAATGCAGTCTTATGTTGGTCCTTAGGTTTAATTTGTATCTGATTATATCCAGAAAAGCCGTCCATAAAGGAAAAAACCTCGCTACTCGCACACTCATCCAAAATCTGATCAATTAATGGTGTGGGGAAATTGTCCTTAGTACAGGCACGATTCAAATCACAGAAATCAATACACATGCAGATCTCTCCCTGGTTCTTATCCACCAGAATGGGGTTTGAAACCTACTATGTCAAGGGAATGGGATAGATAAAACTAACTTTTAACAGTTTCTCTATCTCTGCCTTAATCGTGGGTGCTTTCCTAGGATTCACCACATGCAAGTGTTGTCGAATAGGCTTAGCATTGGGACAAGTCTTAATCTCATGCTCGGAAATATGAGGGTCGATACCTGGAATTTAGTCATAAGACCAAGCAAAGATATCATGAAATTCTTTAAATAGCTCTGTGTATTCTTGAATCTTAGCATGGGAACAGTCCACCCCAATATAGACATTCTCTATCATGCCAAGATCACGAGAGATATTGATAGGAATCGTTGAAGATAAGTTCTCCATGTTTCCATCAGCCATTGGACCAGGAGAGCTTAATGGAACCATAGGACTACCAACTCTCTCACTAAGAACCGCTCTAAAATCCTCACGCTCCAAGCGGTCAAGGTCAAGAAGAAAGTAAGATCTATGATGGAGTTCCTCCCTTGGTGGCTCAACTCTCTACATAGCCTCAATAATCGTTTCATCTGAAGGGAAAACCATATCAAGGTAGTCGTGTGCGTGAGAAGACTGTACTACCCATGCCGGCAGCACATAAGGGTCCTCCTCCTCCATCCATGAAGAGGAAGGACTAATCTCTACAACACATTTGAGATTAGCTTAATAAGCTATCATAGTTGTAGGCAATGGCACATCTATCATGATGGGCTCACTTGGAGTACTCGGTGTAGGAAGAATCCAAGGATCTTCCATATGACTCGTGCGAAAATACACCGATCTCATAGATGTCGAAGCCTCACCGAAACTATATCCTATCATAAGAATTAGTACAGGACAACTAAAGCTTCCCATGAGGGATGGATACATGCTTACACCCACACTCCCAGTTGTCGGCTGAGAGTGTTCAACAATCGGGATCGAAGCTCCCAAATATGCGGTAACAGATGGATTCTTGAATTTCGTTTGATCAATTGTGACTATCTTCCTATTATGTGGAAAGCATACAACGCGAAATAGGGAAGAAACCATGACTTTCATACTGTACATCCAATTCCTACCCAGCAAGAGATTGTAGTCAAGGGGTGCATCAACCACCTCGACCTCTATCGCAACAATCTTCCCTCCCAAATGGACTTTAAGGGAAGGAAGGATGTCGTGCGGCCTAAACGATCTCCCATCGAATGTAGTTAACATGGTCACTGATTTAGACAACTCAGGGGAACCTAGACCCTCCCAACATGATAAAGACATCACATAAGTGGCAGCGCCTTTGTCAATCACAGTGTGCTTGACGGTCATATTAAGACATTCTACGTGAATCAAAAGAGACACATAGTAAGGAAAGCAAGGCTAAAGTCCTGCGGTTCCAAATTTAATCATGGAGGAAGAATCATCATCGTTCACACCAAGGGAAAAAAGCAACGCATTCCTTTGTGAAGGACAACTCTGAAGCACTTCCAATGCAGACATCGCACAAGGAGTATGGCCCAAATCCTTGACAACTGAATAGTTCTGGGTGACTTGGGCATTAGGATTGTGCCTCGAATGCTTAAGGACTCCCTTAGTAATGCGAGGTGTAGCTTCAGGTTTATCCATAGGTTTCTTAATACGCAAAGGGGACCCTGGTGGATCAGGTTCTTTACCTAGGCTGGGTTGTGACAAACCATAGTCCTTCGCATGGGTCACAACTTTCGTAGCACGTACCATGTTAATGCAACCATGACCACTACCCTCCGATGGATCCTGATCACCACTAGACTAGTCATGGGACCTCAAGTTCATATTTTGATTGTGCGGTAAAGGGTTAGTTAGCACAGCTCGGCCCTGTGCCAAGAATCTCGAGGCCTCTTCAATACGAGGGCACAAGTAAGTGAGGTGATCGTCCTTACATAACTTGAAAGGGAACTTAAACTTACGTTTAGCTTGCTTGTATCCCCAAGCATTACGGCCGTTCTTGTCATTACTATTAGCATTCTCATTCTTATTCCCACCCTTATGATTATTCTTACCGTTTTTTCTATTCTGTATAGGCTACCGGTTACCCTTCTAGTCCGATGATTGCACTAAAAGTACACTCGCCATTTGGGTGGGTTGAGACAAAGCTGTAGCTTGTCCCGAAGCAGATTGGTTGATTGACAATTGACTAAATTTTTTTGCAACCGAATCCATAGGTTTCTCACTTGCACAACCCACAATGCCATTGACATGTGGTCCAGGTTTGACTTTGGGGTCTAAACTAGAATGTGGAGCATTGGGAATAATCTCATATAACAAACCAGACTGAGCATAAATCAAGTCTAGTTCTTGCACCCTAAAAATTGCTTGTTCCTCATTCTACACTCTGGATGTAGAAACATCCTTTTCTATATATGGAAATAATGACTTAAGGAACCATTTGAGGAGGAACTCTGGTGGTATAAAGGATTTAATTAACCTATTCCATCTACGCCACTCTTGGATATGATCCAAGATATGTCTGGCTTTATCCTACCGAAATGTTCACAAGAGTTCAGTACCAACGTCATAACACACTGGTAGTTGGAAGTGGTTAAGAAAATTCATCGCTAGGTCATCGAACAGAGCGAATTCCCCCCTAGGTAGCTCTATATACCATTTCGCAGCAAGGCCTCGTAAGGGTGCATTGAAATATCCTTAAACGGATGGAGTCCTGTTGTAAGGAATTCAAAGAGAACCATAGGTGAAAGGTAGTAACATGTTCGCTCGAATCCTCTCTCGGTTTTCCCTCGAACTTAGGTATATCCGAGGGAAGCTTAGTAGGGACAGCTAGCTAAGCTGGGTCATGAGCTACAGGATCGTTCATCAATCTCGACAAGTCAGGAAGATTCAGCGTCATGAGGAAAGGGAGCCTAGGATGATGAGGTTGATGGACCGCTCCCTGATAATTCTGATTCATACAAGTCTGATTACCACCATGGCCTTGGCCATAATGCCCTCCTCCCGTTTGACCCGTATAGGGTGGCATGGAAGCACCATAGTGTGGTGGACCTTGACTATTAGGAGCTACGAAGCTATAATTAGGAGAGTAAGCAGGTTGTTGATACCTTCCCCCATAAGGTGAAGAACCTTGTCCATATTGCGTCCCATAATAGGTTCCATAAGTCATCACATGAGATGTCCCATGAGACACTTCGTAAGTAGGAACATACACTCCAGAAGTAGGAATATACATTCTGGAAGTAGGAATGTGACCTCTAGAAGTATGAGCATGACCTCCCAAAACAACAGGTGGTACATGAAGTTGAGACACAACCGGTCTAGTAACCATAGTACGGACATAACTCGTACCAACGTTTCGGCCCAAAGGACCATGTGAATAAGGTGGAGGGTGAACATTTGAAGAAATAGGGACAGAGGATGGAGGGACAGAGGATGGAGGGATCTGTGTAATTATGTACGTACTATTCCCTATAGTCATTCATCTCGAATCTGGTATCCTGATAGGATCACTAACCCTAGACCTAGGAGGAATATGTGACGTAACTTCTACCACTAGGATGGAAGGTGCAATGTGACTAGTGCTCCCAAACCTCTCCGCATGGTAAGGAATGAGAGTGCCCCTAGGCATCGTGTTAGGCTCGAACTCAGATTTGACATGAAATGCCAAATCATGTGTGGGAAAACCAGACATACCATAACTACCATAACTAGTGCTGGCAGGTTCAAAATGAGTCTCAGCATCCTATGGCATTCCATACCGGTAATGCGTCAATGGGGAATCAACCCTAGAGTGAGTAGGTCTATCATGAAAGGTTCCTATCTCAGAAATCACAGGCCCTAACTCATCCAAGTCGGGTGAAGGATCATAGGTAGGAGTAAACTCCCCATATTCCACTTGAATGGGAGAAGGTGGTTTAGGAATACCTTCTATATGGTCTCCCATGGTGTGTGAATCAATGTGCGAATTAGTCCGCCTCGACTGTCTATGTCTCTCTCCTAAAGGAGGAGGAAATGTCGAAGGTGGAAGTCCTGCTAAATGACGAGAACAATGAGGAGCCACACCCGAATCCACAATGACTCAAAAAATATAAAAGACTCTCTATTTACCCAAACCCTAGGCAAGCTATCATGCACAGAGCAATCACCAATAAAATCTAAAGCCAAATGCAAGCAATCAAGGGCAGGATAAGTGAGCTCCTGAATGAAGCAGGTATGTCTCTCCTAGGAGAGGCTTGAGACTCCCATACACGACAAGCAGAGGTATGTAACCAATTATTGTGGCCCTCAGCTTCAACGCGTAAAGCGACTATGCTATTTGACGCCAACCTGGCCGGGACACCCATAGAATAACCCCTGCAAAGCACCCCCTCGATATCCTAGGTAAGGCCACTAAGTTCACCTCAATATAATCAATGCTCAAGCGGAAATTCGCAGGCAGGATTGACCGTATGGGCAGGGTAGCAAAGCCCGAAACTCTCGAAAGAGCCCCCAGATATGAATACAATTCTGGAAATATATCCAGTGCTACTCAGTTATGACTAGGGGTCATCCCAATCAATAACCACTCACACTACCTTGTGCTTAACTCCCTTTTGAGAGGAAGATCCTGAGAAACACTGGTTATACCAAGGATTTCACACACTCACCTGGATAGACACATACATGTTGTTGTTTAGTGGTCTTGGAGAATTTACTGACAATGAACTATTCCAAGACCCTAAAACCAAATCTTGTTGGTGCACCCTATAAAAGAAAAGAGTGTAGTTCATTTTAATTAAGCGTTGATTTTAATTGGCTTTATTACTCAAAAGAGGGATATGTACGTGCAACTAATGGTGTTATGACACAACATGAAGTAAAATACACACCTAACAATCAATGCAAATGCACTGTGTCCATGAAAACAGGGTATGCTACTATGTGAAATGCACATTTTTTCTTCAAATAATGAATGCAAGCTTTCCTATATGAAATCCTAACTAATACTCCCAAGCAAATCTAGTGCAATTACAATGCAAAATGCAAAATGCAATGCATGATGATAAGCAAATATTTTTGGATTTTTTGAAATAAAATGAGATACAAAAAGCAAAATAATGATTCTAGAACCCCCAGAATCTGCAAGCACACTCAAACAACACTCAAGCAAAGCACTAAGGTAAAATAAATCTAATGCACTAACCCCAAACAAAAAATCGAAAATGCCATGACAGGAACCTTCTTAAAAAAAAATTAGCCTAAAAAAAACCGTCTCTGGTCAGAAACAGAGTTATAAACAGACTCAGGAAATGTCAAAGGAGACTCAACAATTATCAAACTTCACCCAGCAACCATTTAACTTCCACTAAAAGGAAAAACTAAGGGCGTACGCGACTGTTTGCAGTAAACCCGCATGTATACGTGGAAATCACAGAGAAACCTGCGTGTATACGCGACTATGAGTTAAAAACTCGCATACAAGAAGACAGGTGCATAAAAATCAAGGTAAACAAACAAGATGAGACAAACTTCACACCAATCAGACACTACCAGGCAAACATGCCCCCAGACCCGACACAAAAACAATAGAGAAAGAGCAATTCAAAGTCATTGAATGTCGATAGAACAACCCCTAAAGGACAACTACTAGGAAGTCCCCAACGGAGTCGCCAATTCTGTTACAAAGAGAAATTCCTATGGCTTGGGGTACCACAATAGACAGCTTGACTTCAGAAATCAATCCTTTCCAATATGCAATAGAAAGTAAATGTCTAACACTAAAGGATCAGACCTCATACCTTATTCCGGACGGTTGAAGTAGATCCCCGTTGAGCTTTCCAACTTCACCTTGAATTGATAAATTACTTCCTCAACAACAAGTAAACAATACAAGCATACTATATATCATGGTGTTAGATCTATTCTAGCATATATAATGAACAATGTATAAGCATTTGAAATAATCCCATGGATAAAATATTCATTCAAACACACATTATTGGACAGGAAAAGATATTTCTATTAATATAAGTAAGAGATTACAATAGATACAACCTCTGTCGGCACGTCTGCAAATCAAAGAAACTGAATCCCCCACTTGGGCCTCCACCACCTCAATCCTCCATCTCTCGATAGCAAGCTCACAAGAAAAAGGAAATCTTGGGAAGAACACAAAAGTGCTCCAAGGGACAAAGGGATGCAGACTCAAGCATAAGTTCGGGAAACAATGGACTATAGTTTCTTTGCTCTCAATTCTCTCATATTCCTTCAATGTACCATAGAGTTCCTTATATATATTTTTAAAGGGGTAATGAAAGGTCGAATCCGAGCGATCTCAAGGCATAGGGAAGGCCAGGAGTCAAGTGAGTTGGATCCATGTCAAGGAAAACTCCAAAAGGATTTGGATTTTGTACACATCCCGATGTACGCAGTTTTAGGGGTCAAACCCGCGTATATACATGATTAAGGGTTTAAAAGTCACGTGTATCATTTTTCACATGTTTTTAGGGATGGTTAAGGAAACATCAAAGGACAAAAAATGGTCCACGGGGTATAAGGAGTCTGTAGAGGGACAGGGGAAGGCCATACAATGTGTGATTCACCTGGAGTGGTAAAATCAGCTATAACAAGGATACCTTTGCCCCAAGCTTCATTTCATCTGCTTACTCTTTTCTAATTAAATTTCAAGTTATTTCTAGGAAACGATTCCCTAGAAATAGAGGAAGAAAGAGGATCAAGTGCTACAAGTAGATGAAATGAAGGTTCAAGATATTGAGTCTTTACACAATGGAAGAATTCCTTTCATTTTTTAATGATCTTGACATGAAAATGTAACTTTTCTCAAAATGACCTATTTGATTTTTACACAAGCTTGAAACAGAGAATAACTATACTTATGGGGATTTGTTTCATTTTTACGCAATCTTGAAATAAAGTATAACTATGCTTGAGGACATCTCTTTCATTTTTTAACAATCTTGACACTGAATAGGAACTATGCTCACAAGCATATATTTCATTTTTTAATGAGCTTGACACATAATGTGAACTATGCCCGCAAGCATCTATTTCATTTCTTAACGAGCTTGACACACAATAGGAACTATGCTCACCATCATATGTCTCATTTTTTAACGAGTTTGGAACATAATAGGAACTGTGGCACAAGCAGTTCTAAGCCAACATGATGTCTAGAGTTTGGTGGGTTTCCACCTTACTGGAGACATGCCCCCAAGGATTCCTATTTATGGGAATAAGTTATTTGTTTTCAAACAAATACACTTCATCACGAAGTCTGGAGTCGAGAGTTACGACGGGTGAAGGGGAAGGAACCACAAGAACATGAGAGACATTTAGTGAATTCTGGTGGCTAGGAGTAATACGATGATTAGGTTTAACAAAGGAAATATTATGGTCATGATATTCCCATCATGGGGAAAATACATCACTCGAAAGAGTTTGGACACTACATATTTCATGGCATAATCATAATCACGCCCAAGGAGCATATTAAAATATAAGGGACCTTGGACTACCATAACATCAATGCAAACAATTTTCCCTCCTAAAATGACAGGAAAATGAGGAAAGTTCCCTAAAGGCATAGTCAGTATTCGACTAAAAGCTAGTATCTGATCAGTGGCTGACACAAGCTGAGGAGAACCTATGGTTTTCCAATAGGTTGAATATAGAATACTAATAGAAGCCCCTTTGTCAACAATAGTGCAGAGTATGCTCTTAGTCGTAAATCACAAAGTTATCTCGAAAGGAATACTTGAATGAAGACACCATTCTATTAGATTATTCCAATCAAAGGAAATAACCTTAGTACTTGGAGAGGGTTCTATTTAAAGAGATAAAATTTCCTCTTGAACACAATAATCTGAACTAACTACAAAACATTCTGTTCATTTCAGTTCACTCTCAATTAGAAGACAGGGACAAGACAAAGACTAAGTCAAAGTGTCTCCTTCAATCCTAATCCTCTCTAAAGAAAGAGTGGGATCGACCGAGGATGGAACTAGATCGACCACCTTATGAACCAATGGGATGTCAAGGTACCAATTATGATAACCCATTGGAATCCATTATCAAGAAACAATAATATCTTCCAACAACTTTAAAGCTTCATCCATGCGAGGACAACGGTAAGTAAGGTGAATTCCCTTACATAATAAGCAAGGATATATCGCTTTTCGTTTTCGAATCTTAACCACAGAGTCACTTGTTGATGGGGTATCATCAGCATTATGACCAAATACTAATGACATGGGGTGTTGGGAATCCTCAAACCACACTTATACAGTTGGGAAATACCGGGAAAATCCTTGAGAAGGTGGTCACCCTTGCAAATTCTGGAAGGGAACTTAGGTTTACATGAGTCAGAAATAGGTACATCAATAATCCCAACATGATGTATAGTGGATAGTGGGATTCCAACATGATGATCAGAGGTTGGAGTTGTGACCATCTGCTTAGCTTTCTTCTGCTTAGCCTTCCTTTTCATCTTCTTCTTAACCTCCAATTTACTAGCATCGGAGATTTCAAAAGGAAAAGATGAAGAAAGGGAAGTTGATTCAACATTCGATGAAGAAGGAGAAGGATTAACATGAGGCTGATGCTCATGTGGTGAATAACCATGATATGAAACAAAATATGCAATTGGTATAACAGGATTTGAGAATAACCATACAGGTAATCCTATAGTCAATGCAGGAAGACTCAAAGTGGCCATGAACAGAGCATCAACATCTCCACAAGGGGGAGAAACAAAAAACATGCCTTGAAAATGGGTCTCTTGGTTGGTGGTCCCAAGAGAGTCTCCCATATATAAGCTCTATAATAATGTATAAAGTACCACACAAATCAAACACTACTCAAGTCTAAAAACAACAAGTAAACTATGTGAATAGGAGTGGATGTAATGTCAGGATCCTCACGGGATTGTTAAGGATTCACAACTCCCTATATACCACAGGGACCAATAGTAAAATGTGACAAGGAGGATTAGGACCATACCCTTTCCTGAATATTCGACTACCTGGATGGTACATGTGTTGTAATCTCCCTGAGTGTTGTTATCAGTGTATTTTGATGTCGAAATGACCAAAAGGTTAACTCAGTTGGTCACAGGAATGCTAGTAGGGTCTCCCAATATACACTAGGTACAAGGGAGCTCATCTCTGTAGTTGTGTTATATAATGCACAACCGAATGACATGATCCTTATGATATACTATCAAGTAAGTGAAGTACTTATCTATCTACCCAAAGGTACGTGAAAATCCATTCGATATATCGGTTGGTACATGCAAGAACTACAATCCCTTGGGATGCAATGTAGGAAAATAACGATAGCTTCCATGCTTAAAGATGTCTAAACAAATCTCTAACTTACACATAGTTACTAAATGATTTTAATCCTAATCTAACATTAATTTTATCTTATGTGGTTAAGTGGATGTATGAGGTGTAGAGAGGAATTGTAAAAAGGTTGCATATCCTAGCTACATGACGATGCACATTTGTCTTTCGATGAAGACTACCTAAGATAAGGAGAGACTTTTTCTTTTCAAACTAGAATGAACCTAACCAGAAATGAAAATAATAATTTCTTCCTAGAGTGGAATAACTCTAACTTTCTGCAATAATAGTCCAAGAAGCATGATGAAAGCAAATAGGCGACAAATCTTAACAATGTATGAAACAAAGTAATGAAGCACTTTGATCTTTCAAATGCATGTACCAAAATGAAACTTGATAACTAATTTTTTTTCAAATCTACAAACAGAAAATGAGAGAATTCCTATAGCACTACAGTCATTCAGTAAACCTAAAGGAAAATGGCAAGCATCCAAACAACTCCAAAACACTCAAGAATTGTTCCAAATCTACCAAAATGCAACCAAAACTCAATGATTGAGGGTGGAGGGAGGGTTTGGAGATCATATCTAACGATATGAAGAGATATAAAAATATTTGGTAATGTGATCAAGGATGGCAAGATTGAACCAACAGTTGGGGGATTGAAATTTCCATACACAAACAAGTCACTCACTTCACTAGTAAATCATCCAAAATCAACAAAAACCAATCCAAACAAAGGAAATGTTGGACCTAGGGGCTCTATGACCACAATATATAAACTATGGATCACTATCAATCAAACCAAAACAAAAAAATGAAGGAAACCTGAGCTAATATCTAATTTTTAAATGGGTTGACGCACCTTACTACAATGAGTCAGAGTGCTAGAGAGGGGTTGATGCACCGTGTACACATGAAAAGAGTTACAGTGGCACACTTACTCTTAAGGCAAAGAGTGCTAGCAATACAGTGGCACTCTATATGCACAACCCGAGTGTTCTAGAAATCCATAGAGGCTAGCTCTCCTAGGGTAAAAGGTAAATAGGTCGAACACCAATCCCAAAATGAATCAAGCAGTTCCAAGAAACTTTCTAAATACAAAATCCAAAAGAGAGAGGGTATCAAAAGGATAGGAAATGGATGGATAAAAAGACATGAAATCAAATACAAATGAAATCATATCTATTTTAATCCCCAACAGAGTCGTCAAATTTGTTACTGGATAAATCTACTCAAGCGGACTCAAGCCATATCTCGCTAGTCCAAGTGGATCTAGAACAAATCAAGGACATAATATAATCTACTTTCATAGATAAAATAGAGATGCAAGTTAACAAATAGATCAATTACTTGAGGTCTAGATATCATTTTCCTCTTCATTGATCCATGCTCCATAACTTTCAGATCTCGAGGTGCAAAACCATGTAGATAAAATGGAAACACACAAACAGTACAAGCATATCTAGTCATGAATTGATCTAAGATAACAGTTAAGGAATAAATCTCTAAACATTATCAACACAATAATATTTATGGAAAGATTTTGTATTAATGTAATCAAGGATATACATATAATTACATAGAGAAAGAATGTCACAACCTAAGCCTTAGTGTTGCAACATTCCATCCTACAATCCAAGCCAAGACTCCAAACAAAGATAGTTTTCATCCCAATAGGATGAGTATGGATCACCTAAAAATTCCACCAGCATAAGAGTACCATAGTACTTCCTCCCTTCACAATGGAGAGAGGGTTCATTTTATAAGGATAAGGGGTTATAGTAGGTTGAATATTAAAAGGAGAGGTCTAAGGGATCCTCCCATTAGGTTAGGGAACCAAATGCCACCTCACATAGAAGTTAGGGATGACCCTCCACCTCATCTACCTTCAAGAAGAGCCTTGAAGCTTCAAATTTTTTCCTCTAAACACCACTAGTGCAATTGCAGTAGGAGATAGAGAACCAGAGAGTAGTTGGTAGACCTTGCAAGAGGGGAAAGAGTCATACAATAAATAATTCAACTATGTGGTTTGTACCTAGCTCAGTGCAAATTTTAACTGAACCTAATGTATAGAAACTTAAAGCTTAAAACTAGTTCAAAATAGTTATGAGACTCTTTTATATTGCTTTTTAGAAATAATTTCGAAAGATATTTATAAGTTATTTTTTTGGTATTTTTACTAGAATCTTTTTTTATTTGTGACATGTGCCTTTAGTCTAAGAAAATATTACCCAAGGGCATATAAACCATTAAAATCACTCAGGTTCGCACTCTACCTCGGCCACACCAATCCTCAAGTGGTTTTATTTTGGGTGTCTTCTTCTAACTAGCTCACCCATAAGGGGAATTTATAAGTATTGGGTTTCATATAAGGTGGCTAAGAAAGAACGAGGGTAAGAAATAATATTAATTAAAGTTAGATAAATATGATAAAAAATTAAAAAGAGAAACTATATAAATCATTAAAATTAAACAAAATTATAAACTAGTATAGACCGATCTAACTCTGATTTATAACCTAGAGGAACAAGACACTTTCCTAGCGATTAGTCACTTTCCACCACCCACACTGCACTATGCTACATATGATCCACTATGCTATAGCACATTGATGCATGCATTCTTTTTATTTTTATTTTTTTAATTTTATGGGATAGAACGACACTCTTCCCCTTCTAGGGCTATAGAAGTGTTCCTTATGGACATAATTAAGAATATAAGGGAGTTGAAAAGAGAGTTAGGATATTAGGACATAAATAAAAGACAATCATAGAGAAGAAGAATCTAATAAAGTATATTAAGTATGCAGACTGAATAATGAGCTTGTAAGAGTGGATACGTTTTACCCATGTTTTCTATTAAAATTATTATCATATTTTTCAAATTCTAGGGAACCTATGGTGATGTTGTTTCAATAATGAGGAGTGGATGCTAGGAATTTCATGTGTTCAAAACAAATAACATGCTTAGTGTTATTATCTAGTGCTCGAGAATTCATTATTTATTTAAGTACATGTAATTCATTTTGGAAATGAATAAAGATTATACAATACATTAAAGATAATGCAAATGTAAATGCGAATAATAAAAAGAGTGGAAAAGAAAAAATATATATTTAATTGAATTAGAAAATAAAAATAGGAGAGTGGAATGGGAAATGAAAATCCATGGCTGTTGGCTTCCCCCCCAACTCTCCANTATAATGTCACACACCTATAATTTACAAAAAAAAAAATATTTCAATATATATATATATCTATAAACTCTTTTACTAAGTGAATAATGTAGCATGTACTAATGATCGCAACATGAAATCTTACTAATTTGGACAGGTTTTAATCTATGCAGTGTTTACATCTTGTTAATGACGACCTTGGCACAACACATGCAAGTGATGTTCTTAATGATGTTTATATTTATCTTATTATATGGTTGGATAAGGGTTGTTTAGCCCAAGGTTGGTCTCTTCTCTAGCCATCACAACTTAACTCTATGATGCTACCAACCTATTTTTGTGAAGATGTAAAGTTTGGGAGACTAGGGTGTTAAACACCATAGTCTTGATCCCATTAATTTGGCATGGATTAATGATATGATTAACTTGTTGCTGCCTTTCACACACCTGGGGGGGAACATGGTAGAAATATTTGTTATACCAAAATCCTATCACCATCATGTGATAAGACCTTTGACATACATACTTGCCCTGAATCCCAGCACTTGGAGTGGAAACCCATGCTAATTGTCAATATTTCATGAAAATTCCCAGCACCATGCTTTCCCTATTGTCTAGGAGCGGTACCTTGTTTGCACTGCCTATCCCTTATTGTCCACAAGAGGTGCCACCGCTTATGGCCCTTAGTCCATAAGCATTTATTACCAGAACCACTCTATCATTGAAGGAGAAATGCGGTACCTTGGGTAAAAAGGGAAAATGAGAAGTTTCTCAAGGCTTCTAGATGATGAGCCTCATGTCTTCCCTTATCCCTATCATTGTGGGTAAGTTTAGCTCGAGATCCGTCATCCTAGGATATTAGAGGCCACCTCATCCACTAATCTCTCAACCATCCCTATCCATTGAGCCTTATAAATACAAGATCATATCTATGGTTGAGGGGGATAACTCTTAAGGTATTGTTATGTTGTTGGATTGATTACTTGGCCCAAGCCATTAGCGAGCATAGAGAGCTATATTTGGAGCTTATGGGGATGAGAGTGCTTGGTTTCATGGATATGGATGTCAACAGTAAGGATTGGTTGTAAAATTATTAATTTTTATCTTAATGCAAGTTGATTTCCGTCCCACATTATTGTTTTTGTTTGATTTCACATGTATGTTGTTAGATTCCTTAGTCATTAACATGGATTAGTAGATTATATTCTGGAAGCTTTGATGTGTTTGCGTGTTTAATCTGATTGCAGGTACATAGGGTTACTATTGAAGCATAGCATTATAGGTATCTACGACGTCCAGGGAGGGTCTTCAACCTATGTCCTTCGTTTGTTCTAGATCTGAACCATTCAGACCAGTGGAACACCTTACTATCCACAGAAGGTGAAATATTCCATCTAACAAATCTGGCAACTCCACTAGGGAATAGATATATGTATCACTTGTTCTGATATTCCTCAGTTCTCAACTCTTGTTCGAATCCATGCTCTTTCTCCAACACTTTTCAGTCAGATCTGCTTTCTGACTTAGTCAATTTGGGTTTGAAACTTCTAGATCTATTCAGATCTGAGTCATTTTTGACTTTTTATGCTCTATTTCCATACTCAATCTAGCAGTTTTTTCCTTGATATAATCCTTTTCTAACTTGATCTATCGTTCTCTTTGTGTTTTGGTCTTCTATAGGGAACTGTGCCTATGTAGTGTACGAGGAGCGGTGCCACCACCTGAACAAAGTGGGCAGCACATGGTGCCACCACCTGTATCCCATTGGTGAGAAGCAGTGCTGGGATAGAACCATTATGTCAACACTTGAGAAGCACAGTGCCAGGTAGGCATCCTTCCAAGGCCCTTTTTCCTGATTTTTCTTTTGTAAAAATTTGAGTTTTGTTGCTTTTAGTCCTGCACTATCAGGCTTGTGTGACAGAATCTGATGCTTGTGGCTTGAAAATTTTATGGTTTAAGATTGGTTTGACTCAGAAATTCAAAAGCTAGATTAGTATTTTTGATTGTTCATCTGCTTCTATGCTTGTTGGTTGTGTTTGCAAAAGGATTTCTTGTTTTATGAAAAGATTAGGGTGTTAGTAAGATCTCTTTTCATTTCTATTATATAGACTAGAATAAGAACACTAGATTAGCTTCTAGGTTTCATTTCTTGTTTGCATAGTAAACTTCTTTTTCCTTCCTTTAAAAAAGAAATTTTTTGACTGAGACTAGGTTATCATCATTGAGCATTGGAAATTGGTTCTCTGATTGGATTTACGAGCTTTCACGATCTTCATGTTATTTCGTCTCTTATGCATTTAGAACTATCTCAATCAAAATAAAAAATATGGTAGTTTTAAGTTAGATTTGCTTATGTTTCTAGAAGATTGAAAAAATAGAGTGCATTTGCATATAGTGTGCTTTTTGTTTTTCTTTTAGGAAAAGAGATTCTTCCCCTTCTTATTGCTTTCATAAAAGAGAAATCAGTTTGGAAAAGTACCGCTTGTCTTTGATTTTGTGTTCAAGACTATCGTTTGGAAGTATTTTTTGGTTTTGAAACAAAATAAAATACTCTCTTTCCCTCCCGTAAGTAGGCATACTGAATGGTAAAGTGAAATATTTGCACAAGCATACTGCATGGTTTTACTTTTCTGTCAAAACATCATGCATTCACCTAACCATCCACTTTAAAATTAACGGTAGTTATAGGTTAAAATTTACGTAGCAATTGGAATGATAGGTTAGAGACGTGTTCGGACGTCGTTAAGCGTAGGAGCTGTCATTATTTGTTCACATTACATCTTGGGACTCGCACGGTTCTTCCACGTACCATCGGTATATCGAACGGCCTTTCACGTACCCTTAAGGTACATAGAAAGGTACTTCATGTACTCGATTGTATATTGGAAGGCCCCTTGTGTACAGTTATGCATTAGACAGCACTACTGCCGATTCGAGCTCCCACGTACCTTGAGTATATCGGGAGACCCCACTAGGATACCCTAGCCATCTGAGAAAAGCCCTTTGGCCGTCTTGTTTGGATCCATACACCGAAAACAACATTTAGAGAGATTACTATGCACGCACCCTTGAGGTATATCGTGAGTGGCGCCTTCTTGACAACAATCCTAGTGAGACACCTGACTTTTTGAACTCCTCCTATAATTTTAAGTGTTCTTGTTTTGACCTATAACTTGTGAAGGGAAATTTTTTTTTGGTGTGTTTTCTATATTTTCGGACCCTAGGTTAGATAGGAACTGTACAAACTGGCTGAGTTAAGACAGTCCAGAAGAGTACGGGGCTTGCCACCCAATTTTTCTCCTGGTTCAGGAGAAAATCCAATGGATGCTATCGATCAAGGATCTGCTACTACCTCCCAAGTGGGAGATAATGTGGTTGCAGAAAGCAGCATACCATATTCTTCAAACTCACCTCCCTTGGTCCAACAACTTTCTCAAGGAAATACCTCATTCCATTCTCCCACAGAAGGTCATGTTGACGATACAACCCATCTGGATTATGGTCCCAATGATCCATTTTGGGATACCTCTATAGGATAGGCCATTGCCTCATTTGGCACCCATTTAAACTCTTTTGAAGATGAATAAGAATGTAGGAAATACCGTGATGCCATTCTCCATGCAAAAGAGATTGACAAGCAAATAGATGAACTATTAGGCCCGACACCATCATGTTCCACATCTGTTCCTGTGGAATATCGTTCACTTGCTGATTCTATGAGACCCATTGAACCGATTATAGATCATGCAATAACACCACACAACCCAGGTCAAATTACCACCCCTATCACCTCTCATGTTATGTCTGTTCCTAATCCTCCCAGGTATTATGCACCTGGGGCCTAACCTTCAGTTCCGATTTCGTCAGTACCTTCTAGTGCTGGGGGGCAACCCCTAGCATTACCTACATTATCTGACACTGGAATTGCACCTAGTCAAGGGCAGACCTCTAACATAGAACCATCTATAGTTTATGTCCCTCCCACCCATGTTGATGTGGTTAATCCCCCATCAAATTCAGGTCATCCCTTGGGGGCACAACCTGTAACCGTTCAAACTTCTAATGGTTATGGTTATCAAATACCTGTAGGTAATCATCCACCGAATCCTACAGTAATTCCTTATGTTGGAATTCCATACCCTAGTAACACTTTTACACCATGAGGTAAACCCAAATGGTCTTACATGCCAGCTATGGGAGGGATACCTATACATACTGCAGGAGTACTAGAGGACCACCTTATGGAGGTCCTCCCCCTGGGGGGCCTAATGGTCCCAGAGGATCTGGAAACTTTCCTCTTTATGTTCCTAGTGGGCCTAATGGTCCTGGAGGATCTATAAATTTTCCTCCTTATGGTCATAGTGGTCCTGGTGGTCCTGGGGGGCCTGGTGGCTTTCCTCCTTATAGCTTTGGAGGGTATGGTAGCCCTTCGCCTAGTGGTTCCGGAGGCTCTAGAGGCTTACCTCCTGGTGGCTCTGGAGGTTCTAGTGGTCCACCTCCTAGTTGTCTTGGTGGTCCTAGTGGCCCTGGTGGTCCTCCTCTAGGAGGCCCTAGTGGTCGTAGCAGTCTTGATCCCGGAAATCAACCCCCTGCAGGCAGATTTTCTGTTAGTTCTTCGTCACAGGAACCTATTTCCCAGTCAACTTATGGTCCTACTAGTAATTATATGCCATATCAATATTACTAGTATGTGCAACCGAACTGACAGTTACCTTTCCTAGCAACTTTGGACTTTCCTAACTTGTCTAAGTTTATTAATGACCCCATTTGACACAATCCCTCATGGCCTCCCATTCCGGTAAAGTTACCATCAGATATTCTGAAATTCGAGGGGAAGCAGGGAGACGATATAAAGAACCATCTTATGACATTCCATTTGTGGTGTTCTTCAAACTTCCTCATGGATGACTCTGTTCGGTTACAACTCTTTCAGTGAACTTTGACCGATACAGCCGCTAAGTGGTACATTGAACTCCCACAACATTCATTTGTGGATTTTGGTTCATTGGCAACTGTGTTTCTTACACACTTTCAGATCCCTATTCATTATGAAATAGGCACTGATCTTTTAAATTTTGTGTGAAAAAACACCTCCACCCACATATCCGATCACATTCATGAGTGGAGAAGGCAGAGAAGGCTTATTAAGGCCCCTATTCCTGATCAGTTATTAGCTGATTGGTTTACCAAATCCTTATTGCCTCTTATTTCTTGATATGTGGCTATGGTCGGTGTCATTATTGAAGAGCAGGCTATTAGTCAGGCTCAGTACCTAGACTTGGTTTATTCCTAGTCTGGAACTCTTTATGATCTGATTACTCAAGCTCCTCGATCCCGCTAAGCCACTAGCAGATGTACATGTTGATGGGTTTGTTGGTTCAATCCAGTCCCCGTCTGCAATGAAACCTACAAAGAAACCCCAAACTTCCACCCCTACTCCTTCGACTCCTAAGGTTTCCACCGAGGTCAACTCTATTCAAAGTACTCAAACCTCAGGTAATAATAAAAACAAAGGTAAAAATAAAAATAAAAAACCTGGAAACCAACAGGAGACTTCAAGACCAACCAACAGTGATAATGATAAAGGGAAAAGGAAGGCAAAATATCCCTGTCTGTTATATGGGAGTGACCATTTTTCAAAGGAGTGTCCTCGTCGGGACGAAATATCCCAGTTTCTGAAATCCAATCCCACACCTGTAATACTTACGGATCCTTTTCCCTCTCAACAACAAGTGATAGACCACATGTCTAATCAGGGTAACTCTATTTCATCATAGGAAATTCGTATGATGTCCTCAGATACCATAAATTTACAAATTCGAAGTCATAATTATGACAAACCCGCAGATAAGAAAGAAGACCATTCTTCTTAAGGGAAAACTCCCTCTAATAGTTCTCCGGAATCCTTATTTACTATCCCCTTATCTATCGAGAAACCTACTCTCGACATGATTTTTCACCCACCTAAGAGTACTCTTTGGAAGGATGTCTTTAATCCCAATGCCCGAGTTGCTCAATTTTATAATGTGGTTGAAGATCTCACTCAGGCACCTTGTGTGATGTCTACCTTAGAAGTACTCCAAAGTTTCCCTACACAGTGCAAAAACTTGTTGACAGCATTAGGAGCTTTAGACCCAAATAACACTAACTTGATTCATTTCAATGTTGAGAACTATAAGCCTAGATTACCACATAAACTTGTTTTTTAGATCATTACGAAAGTAGTGGGAAAGAAAGTTTTTTGAACGGTACTAGATGAAGGACCTTCAACCTCGATTTTGTCTCTGACTTGTTGGAAGGCTCTCATTTCGCCCGAGATCTTAACATCACCTACGACCCTCAAGGCCTTTGACGGATGGGGCTTCCAACCCCATGGTCTCATATCAGCCCTATCGGTCGATCTGGGGGAAAAACCTGTTTCCATTCAAGTAGAAATGGTATATACCCCTTTAGATTACAACCTCCTTCTAGGAAGAAATTGGTTCTATGCCATGACTGCTGTCGCCTCAACAGTATTCCAAACAGTCCAATTTCTGCATCTAGGGAGAATTGTTACTGTTTATCAACTTGATTTATGTATGTCAGATGTTACTACCTCCATGGCTAATAACATCCCCATGTTAGGCTAGTCCCCTCCTCCTTACCAGTTGATTGGTGTAGGCATGTTGAAGGATTCATCCTTTATGGGGATTTTTCCATCCAATCCTCCTAACATGGATACCGTGACAGTCCATATGATCGCCCCATTTGATTATGAGCCTAAGGGTAAAAAAGTTGTTGAGTCCACCTCGTTGAGTCCACATGAAGCTATGTATGACAACATTCAAAGATTTTTTGATGATCACACAGATGATCTTCATCTCATGGCTTCGGATCCTTACCATTTACCATACTAGTTAGAACCTTCTCTTCCTATTCTAGATTATCTCTCTGAGACATTTCCTTCTGATGAGTCCATTATGGAGATCATGAATACAGATAGCCCATTTGGGAGGATCACCATCATAGATCCATGTTCCTCCCCAACACCAGTTCGGTTAGCCATGATTTTACATCCTTGTTTCCTATTGATATTGTCAACATACCCCAAAGTCCTATATTGTTGCAAGATATAGATTCTGAAGGAAACCTTTGCAACATTCCTTAGACGAATCTGTTTGACATATCATCCAAGCCTGATACTATTGAGCATGTTCATGTTGGGAAGAACTACTCAGAAGATGAATCTGAAGCATACAGGACACTTTTTAAAGAATTCCGTGATATTTTTGCCTGGTCCTATGAAGCGATGATGGGGATTGACCCATCCATTGTGGTCCATGATATTAAAACCTATCCCATGGCTAAACCTGTTAGGCAAAAACTAAGGCAAGTCCATCCTCGGAAGGACGCAGCTATTAAAGCTGAAATTGAGAAACTTCTCAAAGTTGGGTTTATTTATCCTGTACCCCTAATGGAATGGGTATCGAATGTTGTCCCTGTCAATAAAAAGAAGGGCACCATTAGAGTATGTATCAACTTTAGGGATTTAAATAAAGCTTGTCCCAAGGACAACTTTCCTACCCTACACATCGATCAGATTATCGGCAACTGTGTTGAAAGTGTCATCTTTTCATTCATGGATGGCTTCTCTGGCTATAATCAAATTGAGATATTACCTTCTGATCAACATAAGACGACATTCATTTTCCCATGGGGAACCTTTTCATATAAGAATTTACCTTTTGGATTGAAAAATGCTGGAGCCATGTTCCAGCATGCGATGTCCTATGTGTTTCATGATATTAAACATATTGTTGAACCATACCTTGATGACCTCCCTGCTCATTCACAGTGATGGCAGGACCACCCTGGTCATCTTAGAGACATATTCTTGAGATGTCATCATTATAATATATGGCTCAATCTGCATAAATTTTTTTTTTGTGTTGAGATGGGATGTCTGCTAATATTTTTGGTATCCAAGGATGGCATCTAGATTGATCCTTTAAATATTGCCACTGTTTTAGATCTACCAGCCCCAACTAATCTCCTTGAAATCCAAATTTTGCAAGGGAAGGCAAACTTTATCCGTCATTTCGTGTGCAATTTCACAGAGAAAATGCACAGTTATATGTGTCTCCTCAAGAAGAACACTCCATTCTTCTGGTATGACTAGGTCCAACATGCCTTTGATAATATTAAGCACGACCTGACTCATTCACCCATGATACACCCCTCGGATTATTCAAAGTACTTTCTCTTGTATATTGCTGCCTCCGCTACTACCATTGCCATGGTTTTAGTGCAGGAAAATGTCCACGGTCAGGAGCATGTGATTTATTATGCCAGTAAGAATCTCATGGATTCTAAAACTCACTATTCATGTGTGGAAAAGTTAGTATTGGCCATGGTCATTGTTGTACAAAATTTTCGTCACTACATTCTGCTCCGCACTAACACTGTATTGGCAGACCAAAACCCCATGTATTACATCCTTAATCGTCAGGTGCTCGACGATAAGTAATCCCGTTGGATAGTCATACTTCAGGAGTTTGATCTGGAATTTGCCAAAGCCACATCAAAGAAATCCCTGGTCTTTTTTGAGCTTATGTGTGATCTTCCCTATGCTTCGAGGGAATCTAAGCCCAGTGATTCATTTCTAGATGAATTCTTGTTCCTGATTAGCACTACCAATCCTTTGTATTGAGATTTTCTTATTTATCTCCAAACACAACGATTTCAGTCACATTTATCCCGCGATGATCACCACAGTATCTGTCACCACATGAAGTACTATCTAATCTTGAATGACACCTTGTATAGACATGGGATTGATTCTATTACCTAGTGATGCCTCACCCATGAGGAGGCTGAACATGTGTCAAATGATTTCCACTTTGAAGCATGTGGTGGTCATTTATCTGGGATGGCTACAGCCCAGAAAATCGTTCGTGCTGGCTATTTTTGGCCTTCTATCTTCAAAGACTGTCATGAGGTTGTTAAGAAATGCCGACCTTGTCAACACTTTTATCCTAAAAAGCACACCCATATTGCTCTGCTAAACCCTATCATTGTCATTGGTGCATCTTCGAAATGGGGGATTGACTTCATGCATTGTAAGCCTACCTCAACTGGGGGGAATGGTTACATCATCGTAGTTGTTGATCATTTCACAAAATGGGCTGAGGCCATCCCTACATATGTAGAAGATGGTAATACTGCCACTCTCTTCTTGTTGAATCATATCATAGCTAGATTTAGAGTTCCGCAGTCCATCGTTACTAATCACGGATCCCATTTCTGTAATCAAATGATGGAGGAACTAAGTGCCAATCTAGGTTTTTGCCATGAAAACTATACGCTATATTATCCACAAGATAATGGCCAGGTAGAGGACATTAACAAAGTTTTTAAAAATATGCTTCGTCGGATGGTTGGAGATCATAAATACAATTGGCACCACATTCTTTTCTTCTCTCTATGGGCTTATCGAACTTCTGTGAAAACAGCCACTAGTTTCACACCATTCTAGCTTGTCTATGGACTTGAAGTTGTCTTATTGATTCAATGTTAGATTCCATCCTTACAACTTGCTGTCGAACTTCTCCTAGACACTGCCACGGAGGAAGAAATATTTTTGTACTTGAGTAACCTTGATGAAACTCATAGATATGTTGCCTTGGCTAATGAGGCACATAAGAAATGTGTTAAGGCACAGTATGATAAATCCGTCCAACCTCGTGTCTTTAATGAGGGTGACCTAATCTTGAATTATGATCATAGATATGACAAACTAAGGAAGGGTAAGTTTGAGTCCATGTGGTATGGACCTTTCGTTATTTCTAAGGTGTTAGAGAAAGGAGCTTACGAGCTCATTGATTATGATGTAATCCCTTTGGGGAAACCTTGCAATGGTTTGTACCTAAAAAGTTACTATTCCTAGGCCTTTCTTGGATAGTATCTTGTATATATGTATATTGATTGACTTTCAGTGTGCTTTTAGTATTTTCAAGATGGTTTTGAGTTTAGTGTCTGCATCTATTTATACCATGTTTTGGTCATGCAGATGGCTTTCTATGGCTTCACTGATGGTGTTTTACGCCACACCTTGAATCTCGCCTCGGCTCCTTGGGTCCTCTATTCCCTAGCTAAATATTTGGTCAGTTCAAGAGCGGTTTGTATTGGTCCCACTACTAATAACATCGCTGAGTATGAAGCAGTCATCGGTCTTCTGACTGAAGCTGCCTCCCAGGATGTTTGTGATCTAGTAGTCTTGATGGACTCAAAACTCATGGTTTGTCATTTAAACCATGTTTACACCATTATAAACCCGGTGCTCCTCCGCCTCTTTCGGAGAGTACGATTGCTAGAAAGATCATTTGAAACCATTACCTATAGGCATACCCCTAGGGAACATAATGTAGTTGCTGACTCATTAGCTAATTACATCCTAGACTGCCATATTGCCCATTCATTATGGAAAAATCAAACATGGTAGATTGTAAATAAACATTCAAAGACACATAAAACTCATAGAAAATGCATTTTCCATTTGAAACATATAAACACCGTGTAAAAGTATGTATATATATATACGAAAAAATTTACCAAAAAAAGTAGGTCCCGAGACCTCATCTGAAGCACGTAGGCTTTCAGGAAAAATCATCATACAAAATCCTGAAGCTGTCAGCTTTCAGTACATATATCATACACTAGTGATGCTCGTGATTGCACATCACTGTTCGAGCTACCCTACGTAGCAGCCTACTGAATCGACCCAGTACTCCCGCTGTGGATCTATGATATCTCATCAGGAGGTCATCAATGTCAGCATCTTGGATATCCAAGGTCAACCTCTCCAGGTTTTCCTCCAGCTCCTCAGTGATATCATCACCCGGTGGTACAAAGCGGGCTCCAGCTCGACTATCCAATGGAGAAGCTTCTCCAGGTCGCACTGCTCTGACATCTGCATGAGAATATATAGGTATCATCACTTAACATAAAAAATATAAAACATCAAAAAACATAAAAACATTTCATCTATTTTAGGGTTTCTTGCTTCTTACCGATGTCGCCCCACTGTCCTCCAGGTGGGAGCGGTAGGTCAGAATCTCTAGTGAAGTCTATACCTGTGTAAGCATAATCCTCAACCATGAGGATCTGATCTCAGAGCCATCTGAAGAATGGATCACCGAAATTCACCCTTCCCCTTCCTGCTCCTATATGAGCCATGATGACCTGGACCCACCTCAGCATATGGAGGTCCCGTGCTCTCAAAATCTGGAAGACCACCTGAGGTCTCATCTGTGGAACCTACTCAAAGAAGAAGCAGGATAAAATGGAGCCAAATCCAAACTGCTTTAGCTCTCCCTACCGACACTTAGTCAGCTGATCTTTGAATATTGGAAGCATGGCTTCCACCCAGTTGAACACCGTGGGTGCCATGGCCTCTATGGCATACAACATGTGTGCCCTAGAATCTTGGTGCACACCCTGACTCCCAGCCACTCTCTGCATAGTAAATAGGATGGTCCATAGAGGCCCATGTGTCACTGGTCTGATGCGGATTTTCTTCCCCGATGTCCTCGTCCCTGGAGCACAATGGTGATCTATAAGCTCTCGAGTGGTAATATCCCCTACATGGGGACCTTCTAGTGAGATCAGGGCACCCCGTCTCGAGATACTAGTTAGGAAGTATATATCCTCTACTTCCACTGTAAGAATATTGGCCCCCACCTCAAAATACTACTACTCTGGATTCCACATCCGCAGTATGTGTTCCAGTAACCGCTCATGTGACACCATGCTTGGGGTCCGAAAGAACTTAAAGAGCCCACAGTCCCGTAATGTGGCAATACAACCCGCATTTCTCTCTGTAAAGGAATCATCATTGTCATGTGTTATTTATTTCCATATCACCATGTTTTGAGCAACCAAGGCCTATAAAAAACAATCATAGTATGCATTAGAATCATTCCTAATCAGTAAAAATCAAAATAATGACTTATTATTGCTCATGCTATGAGTTTAAAGTCTCCACGGCCGGAATCGCCTGTGCACTGCTGGAGACAGGTGGTGGCACCGCCTATCAACCATGTTATAGGTGCATTTTTTGGGTGGTACCATGTATCCCACAAGGGGTAGCCGCAGTTCCTGCTTTTAAGGTTGTAGGGCTTGCCATATGAGCCCAAAACCCCACCAAAACTCAAAATAAACACTATGAAATGAAATAATAGGGTGTTAACTGTTACCTACAACTAACGATGCTTGAAACAGACAGTGGAAACTCCCGATATTAGCTACAAAATATCTAGCTAAGAAAATGCTCCAAGTGCTCTCCACTATGGGTAAATAGTGAAATGATTTGATTTTTTACTATTTACATGACCTATATAGGCATTTTTGGGTCTGACATACTATAGTTTTGATATAAAATCATATTTTAGTCAAATTTTATCTATCATAATCCCTTAATGCTAGTTATAAATGCATTTAACACTTGTTTCTAAGTCGATTGCAAGATAAGAGAACCACAGTAAGAAGCTTTGGAAGTTTGTTTATGGCTTTTTCGCACTTTCATAAAATGGAAAAGGTTGATGAGCATTCATTATGACTCTTTGATCATGCTCTTTAAACCTAGTATCAAAGGTCTAATTCCATTTTAGTTTCTTTCCAAGCTCATAAAAAATTGACATTGCGTAAAAAAGCGTCATGGAGTTTGCTTTTCACCTCTTTTTCAGGATCCTTAAACACGAAAAAAATCATCAAGACCATTTCTGATTCTTTCCAATCTCGTAAAATATGACATTGTGTAAATAAACCTCATGGAGTTCTCTTTAAACTCTTTTCAAGATCCTTAAATATGAAAATATCATCGAGCGATCTTGTCTTCTTCATGCTTGTTAAAGTATTTGAAGAGTCGTTCTTCCGACGGTAGGTTATCTCTTTTTCGGTTCGGATGGGACTATTTACGAAAAAGGAACACTCGAACCAATCATGACTGGAAGAGTTCTCTAAGGTATGATTTTAGACTTTTTTGGGCCTTAGAGACTAAATCATACGAAAAAGGACCCCTTTGGATTCTTCTTCCGTATTCGTTCATACTCTCTAAACATTAACAATATCAAGTTTTCTTTAAGTGAACTTGTTAAATTAAACATTGAGAGACCTGTTTTGGGAATGAACCCCTTCTCTCTTAGGTTCGTAAAACATATGAGTTTGGACTTGTCTTCTGACAAGCTATACCAAGTGCTTGTTACCCTCTTTGAACTCATAAAACCAAAAAGAGGCACTCATCGATCATGATGGGGGAAATGCGAAGGGAATCATTTTGTAAATAATGGCAGTTGTTTGTCATTACCTTTGAACATGGCACTTGTCTGCACATCATGTTAGTCAATTGGGTATTTAGCTGATATTCGTGATGATCCACTTTCATGAGTCATGTCACTCCTTTGAGTCTTTCAAAAGAATTCATTGTCCACTGTTGCATTGTGTGTTTGTCTCGTTCAGTCATGTTGCCAATTCTTTTTGTCATGTCGCCCGATGTTCAAAGGGAATTTGAAGAATTTTTACCTCTGTAGTCTACACAGTATTTGTGTCAGTATCTTTGAGTCAGTCTTATAGTTACTACATTCACATCATTCCAGAACTATGTTCCGAGTTTCATGTCATCGATGTGGGACTCATCATGGCCCTCCTTCGACGAGACTTTTCCTGTCGACATCATCTCATCATTTGGGACATAGTCTTAGAAACAATATTTAGTACCTTGATATCTATATGCCTTAATGATAGATTCTCTCGCTCTCAACATAGGTTCACATCATTGACCTTTGATTGATAGAATTGACTCGGTGTTCAACGTCAGGAAATCTATTCACAATCAGTAGATTGTACTAGAGTACATTGGGAATCATTGACATTAATGGTGATCTCCCGCGCACTTGTTAACAGTTCACATCATTGGCCGGTAATCAAGTGTTTTTCTTCCATGTTCAACTTCAGATCATTATAATCACATGGATAGAATCGTACTTTGTGGAAGACAAGATGAAGATCCTAGGTATTTGTTTAAAGCGCTCATTGCTTTTCCCTAGGTTGTGATGGAGTTTTGTATATCTAGCATGGATCCACATTTGTATGGTCATGGCTATGCTCAAATTTGTGTCTATATGACATAGTTCTATATTGTATGTCTGGTAGCTATGTCCAAGTTTGAGTCCTCTATCACATGGATCTACATTGTATTGTAGTAGCCGTGCTTGTTTATTCCTCTCATGGATTTTCCTTGTATTGGTCTGCATCCATGAATTTGGTTACTTGTGTCTATGAGTCAACATATTGATGTACTATAGATGCCTACTTGACAACATGCTCTGATCAAGCTGACATTTTCACCTCGTAGCGATGACTTGTTCTCTCAAATCTCTCATTTATCGTATCGCTCGAAGACTCATGCTTTGGGGGGCATCATGTTATACCAAAATTCTATCACCATCATGTGATAATTCCTTTTACATACCTACTTGCCATGAATCCCAGCACTTGGAGTGGAAACCCATGCTAATTGTCAATCTTTCATGAAAATTCCCAGCACCGTACTTTCCTTGTTGTCCAGGAGCAGTACCTTGTTCGCACTACCTATCCCTTATTGTCCACAAGTGGTGCCACTGCTTATGGCCCATATTCCATAAGCATTTCTTACCAGAACTACTCTGTCATTGAAGGAGAAATGCGGTACCATGGGTAAAAAGAGAAAAAGAGAAGTTTCTCGAGGCTTCTAGATGATGAGCCTTGTGTCTTCCCTTGTCCCTATCATTGTGGGTCAGTTGAGCTTGATATCCCTCATCCTAGGATATTATAGGCCACCTCATCCACTAATCTCTGAACCATCCCTATCCATTGAGCTTGATAAATACAAGCTCATATCTATGGTTGAGGGGGAGAACTCTTAAGGTATTGTTATGCTATTGCATTGATTACTTGGCCCAAGCCATTGGAGAGCATAGAGAGCTAGAGTTGGAGCTTATGGGGATGAGAGTGCTTGGTTTCATGGAGATGCATGTCAACACTAAGGCTTGGTTGTAAACTTCTTCATTTTTATCTTAATGCAAGTTGATTTCCATCCCAAATTATTGTTGTTGTTTGATTTCACATGTATGTTGTTATATTCCTTAGTCACTAACATGGATCAATAGATTATATTCTGGCAGCTTTGATGTGTTTGCGTGTTTAAGCTGATTGTAGGTACATAGGGTTACTATCGAAGCATCACATTCCAGGTATCTACGACATCCAAGGAGGGTCTTCAACCTCTGTCCTTCATTTGTTCTGGATCTGAACCATTCAGAATAGTGGAATGCCTTACTATCCATAGAAGGTGAAATATTCCAGCTAACAATCTTCAAGCCACTCGCTGTATCCTTGGGGGAAAGTATCGAGTCAAGGCTGTCACCTTGTTCTTGACTCGTCCATTTAGGCACAACTCCTAACAAAGCTAAGGGGGGTACACCCTATTAAGTTACTATGGAAAATTACTTTAGTGTGATGATATTTAATTGAATAAGTTTCTTAGGAGTTTGAAATTAACGATTAATAACCATATATGACAAGATGAAAAATGAGCACAAGTAAGCACAATGCTAACACACAATATATATATCGAAAGAATTAAAAAAATAACCAGTGCCTTAAAATGGAGTCACAAAATAATCAAATGTACTTGCATGTGATTGGAGTGAATGTTTTGCAAATGTCTCTTGGTACATTTTAAGTTAATATGAAAAATGAGTGGATTAAATTAGGCGAAAGGGGACTCCAGATATACCCAAGGGGTACTTGGAGTATGTCCAAAAGTAAAACCATCACGGCTACCCGCAAGGAATGTGTGGGATGAATGGAGCCTTTGAGACTATGTTCATAATACACCTGGTAGGGTGTAACAGAGATTGGCACCTCGAGCTCACTGTCCAGGAGTTCCCACTTCCTCTGGTTATTTTTCCACCCTTTACGGTTTGATCGAGGCGTTGGATTTTTTCCTGATGGTGGTGAATTGGGGAAGGTGAAACCTAATTAATCTAGCCACTCACATTGATTTTGATGTAGCATTACTGATCAGACAAACTGCATCCAAAACATAGAGCATACACACAGGAGTCTTTGTAATTTTTAGTAAATTTTAAAGGATGTGTTTTGATTAGAAAGAAAACCCTCCCACGAACCTATTTCGGTCCAAGTGGACCTCAATTGGAGAATCAAGGAGGGGTTTGATTTTAGAAATATTGCTTGCGAAAATTAATGATGAAGCAACAAAAAGGAAAAAAACCACAAGATTTCTAATTAGTCCTACCACGCATCTCTTTCCCCTTTTGGGTCAATCGGGAAGTCGTGGGGTAAGTATGAAATTTAATTTGATACTGTAATATGGAAGATATGATAAAAGTAATAAAAGAGTATTATTCTACATAAATGAAACTAATCTAGAGAGAAAAAATAAGAAAATGCAAAAATAGAAAAAAGAAGGCGAATTCCCCCAGGGGGGATGGGGAATGGGCTCGAAAGAGCCTATTCAGAAGTATTTTTTATTATCAGCAGTTACAATACCAGAAAACTGATATGATTACTCTTGGATCTTATACAGAATGAAACCAAGACCTTATAAAATGCAAAAAATTAAAGATTACAGTACAAAAGAGAGACCCTCGGAGGGATTCAGATGGCCCAAGAGCAACTTTCGAACAACAGATCCTCCCATTTTATGTTATAAATGATAAAAAATAGAAAGATTATTAAATTGAAATATGCCCAAAATCACTCTAAAAGTACGTTTGGGTTAGACTACTTTTAACCGAAAAAAAAGATAAGTTAAAACTAGTTAAAAAAGGTAAAAAGGAACCAATGAAGGAAAGATTTCCTTGGGATCTTGGATTTCCTTTTAGGAATCCAATATGATGTGCACTGATTTATGGATTTATCTTTTATAACTTAAAATAAAAATCTAATGCATGCAAGCTACAAATTCTCTTTAAAATGCCATGCAAAAAGGACGATTTCCCTAAAGCTAGATCTAGAATGCTTATGAAACCTTTTAAGAACAAGATCCAGATTATGAGCTTTGACAAGATGGTGTTGTGCTCTTACCCAACAGCCTTAAAAAAAAAAAACAAATTTCATCAAACAAAATAAAATTTTGTTTGATGAAATGTTTGAATTTCTTATTTCAAATCTAAGGAATTGGAAGCTACTGAAACAATCACTTTCCGTGAGCTACTGAAACAATGAAATTCCATGTTTTTTACAACCTTTGTGAACTATGGTTAGTTGACATAAATCACTACATTGAAATAATTATTTTGAATTGGCTTACATTTCAGATTAGGGTGTGAGCATTTTGATTTCCATACCTTTTACTATAACTTGACCATAAGCCTTATTAGAACACTTATTACTTGATATTTTTATTTGCGCTTTATGTGTGAATTTAATAAGGTTGTGAAATTGGAAACTCGATTATGGTATTTTTTGATACCTTATCAAAGTTCATGCAAATTTTATCTCCAAGGCTTGTGTTTTACTTCCGAATTATGTGCAGTCCAACCTTATTATTTGATCCCGACCTTTACAATATGCTCCATATCTTAATTTATAGTTTTACATGTGAAGTTTGGGGTTGGTTTGATGTCGTGTCGTATGCTCGCCACCTTCGAAGATTTAAACCATCATAGGGTAAGGTCGACGTTTAACGCTCAAGGTTCATCCCCTATGGTTGTCTTGACTCGCGTTGCCATTTCATTCATTTGATTGCAGATGGATACTGTATCATTACACTTGTACTTAACTCTACAAATGACAATAAATTTCCAGTACATGCTCAGCATTGTGGCTACATGTTCGTTCAACAGATATGATTCATTTACGGTGTGATTGTATGTCGATCGGGCCGGATAAATAATGGCAAAATGAGTCTAGTATGGAGTCTTCGTCGTCATTTCTTTATCACTTGATTACCGCTCTGTGTGATTATTCTCCCTCCCCCATGCCAAGTTTACAGGGGTCTTGTCTGGGTTTGCTCATGGCGTATTTTGTTTATGAGAGCGTTGGTTTTCATTGCTTGTGTATTCTGCTTGGTCTGCATCCTGAATGCTTGCTCTCCAGTTTACTGTCGTGTGTCGATTTGTGGTATCTCTTTTGTGTGCAGCTATGTGCATTTGCGCTCGTAGCTATGGCTCTGGTGGTTAGGGTTGAACCTAGTGACATGAAACTATTTGATGGAAACCCTGAACTCTTAGCCAAGGTTGAAGCAGTTGGATGGTTGTCATTTATTCACAAGTTTACAGACTCAAACCCTGAGGTGACCAGTTTATTTGATTTGTCACTGTCCGATACTAGGGTTAAAGTGGCCGACCTCCAATTTAGGGTCAACAAGCGCTTAGTTGCTCTAGCTACGGGTTTTCCGTTGACAGGTGAACGCCGGTTCAAGTACAAGCATATGGAGGTAATGGAATGGAGACAGATGTTGAAGAATCCTTGCTAGGAGGTGTCCTTCAAAACTGGTGTATCGCGGAAGTATTTCCAGAAAGAATGGAGACCGGTTCTAGACATTATTCACCAGTATGTGACCTGTGAGGGTCGTCTTTCCTTGACTTATGTCTATCACCTTCGATTGTTGGTTGTTTTGCTCGGTGTTCCTTTGAATTTTCCCTATTATTTAGTTTGAAGTTTGACCAATATGTCTTTGGCCATTAAAAAGGGGCTGAAGAACATCAGTCACAGTTTGTTTCATCATGGCCTGGTTAGGATATTGGTAGAAAGAGAGCTGAGTAAGCAAAATCAGTCATGGGATGATTTTCTCGAATAGAATGGCTTCTTGGCATTCTGCCATTGTCAATTCGATAACCCTGAAGAATGTATTAGACATCAAGAGCCTTGTCGAGCTCCGACTTCACCTGTGCATGAGCCTATGTCAAACCCTGAAGGTTGTGTAAGCCCCAGCGTCAGCGATAATCCTACTCCCACTCCTGTGTGTAGTCCTGGTACTCCTATGCCTCCTAAGCGTATGAGGAAGTCTTTAAACTTATCCCCTGTGATGCCAAAACGTAAGGACAGTGCCTGCAAACAAAAGGGAAAAAGGTTGAATGGTAAGGTGACTGGCAGGTTTATGAGGAGTATGTTAGCCAAGGTTAGCACTGTTAAGTCTTCTATGAGTAAGAACATTGACATTGAAATAGTTGTGATAGATGACGAAGAAGAGAATCCTGTATCGCCTAATGACGACCTTGACATTGATCATGAGCCTGTCGTGAATCATGCCGATAACAGTCCTCCTGTGTCTGATAAGAATCTTCAGGTTGACCCTGTGATCGATCCTCCAGTTAATGGCAAGTGCGTAGAAGCGAATTTACCGGGTCCTTCTCGAATTAGTGAAATGGTTCACCCGTTATTTGTAAACTGTTTTTTGGATAAAATACATAGGATGGAGGAAGAAATAATGTGAATGGTAGCACATCATGATGCTATGAAAGCTGAGAGTACAAGGATGAAAGAGAAATCTGATTCCGATGATAAATGTCTGTTGCGTCTGAAGAAGCATAAAAACAGGCTGATTCAGAGAGTACTGAAACTGCAAAACGAGAATCATAAGAGTGAGGAAAAAGTGCGTGAGCTCAATGCTCAGGTTACTTTAATGCAATTCAAAGGTCATTCATAGAATCTGGCGAATGGTGTGAATATACAGGTGTTTAATGCTCCTGTTAAATTATAATATTTCAGGCACACTCACTATTGTATATATGTTTAAGAAGATTTCAGGTTTGAATTTTATAATCAAGTGATAATCGAGTTATTTTGTTACAGGTATTGGTTGGATTTGATTGATAGATTATGTAGTTTATTTTATGTTGCTCTTGCGTATGTGTTAATTATTTCTCTTTATTGTGTAGTGCTGCAGGTTTTATGGTTGATGCGTTTTCTTGGATCGCTCATTTTGAGGATGATCCCTGGGGAATCGTGAGCAAATCGATTGTCCTTGCTATTTCCCAGGTGTCACTAAATCTATTAGTGCCTTTATCATTGTGTGATTTTGTGCTATAAATCGAATATTTCCAATTTCGAGAAAAATGACATATTGCATTTGTCATTTTTAAATGAAATTGGTTAAGATTTCGATTTTGTAGTTTCTAGTTTTATAGAACTATCTCCATGTGAGATTAAATGTATTTAAAGGAAATATGTATTACTGGATAGGAGGTTGATAGTGGGGAAAAGGGTGAGGCAAGATCACTGTAATCATTTCTTGTGACCTAAGACAATTTTTTGTTGGTAGTTACAACACTTTTGACTGGTGATATCTATATATATTTACAGTATTTATAGTATGGAAATGTATTTATGATATTGTTTGATCTTGCCACTTGTTTCTGCAGTCTTTATGTTTTGTCATCATTTCTTTAATGAATTATGCAAAATGTATCATGTTTAACTATTGACTTATGCTTGTTTTAATTTGCTAATTTATGTCACATAGTAGATTTGATGTTTTCATCATGATGTGTGTGATATACTTGTTCACTGTGTTATCTTGCTTAAATTTCTGAATTTCTTCTGAATACTTTTAGGATTTTTAGCACAGTAGCATTATTTGCAAATGTAATTCCAGGTTAATGCTTTCTATGCTCCTGATCAGGATAGGACATTTAGGTTAGGTTAGTGGTAGTTCTCTTCATTTATTTTACAGAAAAAAACCCATATTGGATCAGATATGACATTAATGTTTTGATAAGTTATCATTTTAATCCTGTTATTAATGTACATGTGTTTATAGTGTAATTTATGTAAATTGATCGAATCTGTTAATATTTCATTAATTATTTGTTATTACATTCATAGATTAATTGGTTAAATAGATTAATTTTTAATTATTAGTTGTGTAATATACGAACTAATTTAGTAATTATCCTTAACAGTTTGTTGTGTATATTCATAGTTATACTATAGATCTAGTTAACAAACATTAGCTTTAGTTTTTCCTTTTGAGTCTTTCCTTGTAGCTGGAGTAATTTAGGGAAGGCAACGAGGCCTTAATCCCGTCAGAGGCAGCTACCTAATGACTGAGAGCATATTTGAAAACTTTCGGATCGAGTTGCCTATCGGTTGACAATTGTGCCATTCCCGGCACGTCATCAATGGTGCTAGAAGGAGGGATAGCTTAAGCGAATGGCTGATGAAAAAAATCATGTTCACAAAATTAATCAGCCCACCACCCCTCAAATATAGTCATCATCTCAACCACAAACATTCCAGTCATCACAATTAGATGAGACTTCGTTGAATGATACTGTTCGAAATCTCATTGATCAGTTCAATGCTAGCGGTGCCCATCCACCTGAAGAAATTGATCAGTTCGAACAGGCCATCAATAAATCCCACAGGATTTTAATGAGAGCCTATTCAAATCTTACTGGAATCCAACCCACCGAAATTCCTCTTCCACAGATCAGACGTCTGCGCACTCACCATACTATGTCTGCATCTGAAGAACAGAATCAACCTTTAGGTGCCTTCCTTGACCAGTAATTGCAACAGTTCCGAATAGGCACCAATCAACCCTCATCTTCTTCAGGACCACCTGGTACAGGAGGGTCTGGTCCACCACCATTACCGCCTCATTCACCTCCTCACATTTTTCAAGCACCACCTTCACCACCCCCATCACCAAGGAACATGGCAGGTTTAAACCCGAACCCCAATGCCAATATGCCATGGTTAGCTCTGGATGTGGTTGTTTTTCCAGGTAACCAACATCCTTTACCAAAGCATCTTGAGAAATTGTTTCCCAAGTTCAATCCCGAGCTGAAAGAGCCCGCAGAAGATCACGTTAAGAAATTCATGTTAGCAGTTCGACTTTTGGATGTTGAACATGGAGATGTAGTCTGTTGAATTTTCCCTTACACATTTGAGGGCAAATCCTCGACTTGGTATTTTTCACTTACCACTGGGTCTATTACCAACTGGAACGAATTCGAGTTGGCTTTCATGAACAAGTTTGGAGACGATAAGACTCCAGTTGTATTGGTGTTAGAATTTTCTAGGATCCGTATGGAAACCAGGGAGAAGGTTAAAGATTTTAACCAATGGTTCTTGACCCCTAGAAACAGAATCCCTGCCACCTCAAGGCCGGCTAAAGATGTCACTATTGAATTTTATACTTCAGCCCTACCCATGTCTATGGCCATGTTTGTCAGGAGAGTTGCCAAGCCTACTCTCACTGAAACTTTTGATGAATCCATTAAGGTCGAGAAAGACATGTTCGCTATTAAGACGAACCCTGGGGTCAATACTGATTCTGCATCTTCTTCTCGCAAAAAGGCTGAGAGTCCTTCCAAAACCACAAATCCTGAGAATAAGGGTTGAGATGCACTAGACTTGGATAGTCTTCAAAGATTCATAAAGAAACTATCCAATGAAATCATAGATTTGAAGAAAGGTACTTCTGAAAGTACTCCGAATAAAGAACCACCTAGACAGCCTTTTAGAAGACCATTTCAAAATACAGCTGCTAAACAGATTCCACTATCTAAAGCTAATAATTTTGATGAAATTAATAGTTTCCTAAAAATATTAGTCTCAGGCCTAGAAACATCAGTTGAAAGTGAAATCCAATCTTCAGGACATAATTATGAAGATACCCAAGGCACTGATAATAACATTGAAGATAAACCTCCTCAAGTTATCAGTCACTTATGGGATACTACGGAATTGACCGATGATGAAGATGTGGCTGTTGTGAATGTCAATCAACATCAATATAACACTAGAAGTAAGAAGGATCAGCCCTCAGGGGAACCTTCTACAAAGTCTATAGATGACAGTTCAACAATAAAAACAAAAAACCAACCTTTGAATACTAAGACTACACAATCTCTGGATTTGGAGTATGACTTGGTTGAGGATTTGAAGAAAATAAGAGCCAACATTTCTATCTATGAACTCCTCAAATTGCCTGTGATTCAAGATAAGATGATGCAAGGGGTTTCTTTAGGTAAAAATGGCAAATATTCCTCCACTCAAAACAGTTCTACTAGCTCCAAAGACAACCTGACAAAATCTTCAGTCAACGCCTCATCCATAGGTAAGAAATCAAATTCCTGAACCCCTCCTTTTCTGCTTACATTTGAAATCTACAATCATAAAGTAAACAATTGTATGATACATTTAGGGGCTTCAAAGAATGTCATGCCATATTCAGTATGTAAAAAAATTAACGCAGTCTCAGTACCATGTGATACGAGCATTGTGCAACTTGACCGATCTAATGTAAAAGTGATAGGCAATTTGAACGAAGTGCTGATAAGGTTAGCCTCAAAACCTCAGGTTCATTTCATCATTGATATAATTGTTGCAGATATCCCTGAGGCATATGTCTTATTCCTTAGCAGAGATTGGTCTAAAAAATTGAAGGGATATTTTGCAACGGACTGGTCACATCTATGGATACCTCATAATGGTCATCCAAACAAAATCAGAATTGATCAAGAGCGTTATATGAAGCACACAGTCACCGAACTAGATGACTCAAACGAGCTAGTGTTATTCACTGATACTATAATGGGCAATTATATGGTCGATTCCTTCTTTGGAAACCTTGAGGTTGAAACATCATCAGTCCAAGATTTGGAACATCAATCAGAATTTTTCCATTTTACACAACTTCCGAGTGAAATTCCAGTTCCAAACACTACACATTTGGACCTGAATGATGGACTTTGGTCTCTATACTTTGACGAGTCTAAGTCAAAAGAAGGAGCTGGGGCTGGTTTCCTGTTAATAGATCCTTAGGGAAAAAGGTACTTTGTTGCTTGCATATTGGAATTTGAGTGCACCAATAATATTGCTGATTATGAAGCCCTTATTCAAGGGCTGAAAAAGGCAATTGATCTAGGAGCTAAAGCTTTGGTAGTGTTAGGAGATTCTAAAATTATTGTTAGACAGGTACGTAACACTATATATTGCATTGCTGGACATCTAAGAAATTACCAGACATAGGTGTGGAATTTATTATTGTCATTTGAAGCTTTTAATATAAATTCTATTCCTCGTTATTTGAATTAGGAAGCATATCTGTTAGCTAACGTTGCTTCAAGGTTAATTCCATCTAAAGGGATGCTTGCTGATTCTTTCTCTGTTGAACTGTTTTTCAGGCCTTCCATACCTGACAATGTTGTCAACTGGAGAGTCTTTGACCATGATGAGAAGTTAATCAAATTTTTTACCATGAAGGACACTTTTAAGGATGCAATCATCGATGAAATGACTCATCATGAAGATCTGTACAACTTTGCGGTAATTCATAAACCTTGTTCAATTGAAGAATCTCTCGATCAGGTCAGTACTCTCCCTGGATCTGTAATTAAACTTGAGAAATTCTATGATTTGAAAGATAAATTTAAAGGTGCAAGGAACTGTAAAACCAACAGCTCTACTATGCAATTTGAAGTCATAAATTTAGGCACCGAACACAGTCCTCAATGTGTAAATATGGGTAGTACATGCACTCCCCAAGAAAAAATAGCCTTCATACGACTCTTTAATGAGTTTAAGGACATTTTTTCCTGGAAATATGATGATCTCAAGACATTCAACCCAAACATCATGCAACATGTCATCCCCATGAAAGAACATGCTAAACCATTTCAGCAGAAATTGAGAAAAATGCACCCTACCCTAGAACTGGCTGTTAAGAAAGAGCTTAACAAACTCCTCACTGCTAGAATAATTTTTCCAGTGCAGCATGCGCAGTGGGTAGCAAATCTCGTCCCCGTTAGAAAGAAAAATGGTGATATTAGGTTGTGCATTGATTTTCGGAATCTAAATAAGGTTTCAGAAAAAGACAATTATCCCGTTCCGCCTATGGAAAAGATATTACAACAGGTCTTTGGATCTGAAATGTTCTTACTATTAGATGGCTTTTCGGGATACAATCAAGTACTAGTATCGAAAACAGATCAGCTGAAAACAACCTTTAGAACCCCTTGGGGAACTTATGCCTACAGGAAAATGTCGTTTGGCTTAATTAATGCTGGAGCCATGTTTCAAAGGGCAATGGATATTGCATTCAGAGGCTTAATCGGCCAATTTTTCGTCATTTACCTTGATGATATAACGGTATTTTCAAAAAACAGAGCTGATCACCCGACACATCTTATGAGGGTTTTTGAACGTTGCAGGAAGTATGGAATCTCCCTGAATCCCAAGAAATCCATCTTTGCAGTTACTGAAGGTAAGTTATTTCGTTTTGTAGTTTCAAAACAAGGTATCAATATTGACCTTGAATGTACACATGCTATAGCACAAATTTCTATGCCTCATTCCAAGAAAACTATGCAATCTTTTCTAGGGAAGATAAATTTTGTTTCCAGGTTTATTCCTAGATTCACTGAAATTGTCAGACCACTTCAGAAAATGATTAAGAAAAGATGCCGATTTTAAATGGTCTGCTGAAGAGAAATAGTCCTTTCATGATATATTAAAAGCTATTGCTGAAGCTCCTGCCTTAATAAGCCCAGATTTCTCTAGACCATTTATTTTGTATACGTTTGCTTCCGACTCCTCATATGCTACTGTTTTAACACAAAGAAACCAGGAAAACAATGAAGCTCCCATTGCTTTTACGAGTTCCGGTTTGAACTATGCAGAGCTCAATTATCCAGAAGTAGACAAACAAGCATTTGCTTTTTTTAAGTCAGTAAAACATTTTAGGCCTTATCTACTGAAGTCACACACCAAGGTTATTGCGCCATATTCTGCAGTCAGAAATCTTTTGGTGCAAAAGGACCTAGGTGAAAAGCGAGCCCATTGGGTTACAGCACTTCAGAAGTATGACCTGGAAATCAAGCCTTTAAATATTTTTAGAGGATAGGGACTTTGTAAGTTGGCAGCTGGATCTTCAGATGTATCTGAATATGATCTGCACTTCATCGATGAACAATTTTTGTTCGAAAGTGAAGTTTTTCCAATATCAGCCCCCTATGATTCCTGGTATCATGACTTTAAATTTTTTCTGTTGCATGGAAATGCTCCTGAACATTTATATTCCTGTAGCAAAAGGGCTTTGAGATTAAGATCTGCACCTTATCAGCTGATTGATAATATTCTGTTCAAAAAGAATTTTGAAGGAGTTCTCCTTCGTTTCTTAGAAAGGAATGAAGCTGATAGTGTGCTGCATCAATTACATGCATATGCCTTTGCTAGGAAATGTCAGGAGTGTCAGAGAGCAGGCGCCAGACTTAAAAAAGTAGCATTACCTCTCCAGCCTGTTATTATTGAAGTCCCATTTCGACAATGGGGCTTGGACATTGTTGGTCCAATTACACCAGCTTTCTCACAGCAGCAGAAATACATTTTGACAGCCACCAATTATTTCACTAGATGGGTTGAAGCCATCCCTTTGCGAGTGGTTAACTCAGAACAGGTGATCTCTTTCCTTGACTCCTTTATTGTCACTAGGTTTGGTGTTCCAGAATCTTTGATTTTTGACAATGCAACCTATTTTTCTTCTGTAAAATTAACAGAATATGCATTGGAAAAAGGCATAAAGTTAAAATATTCAGATAATTATTATCCTCAAGGTAACGGATTAGCTGAATCTTCCAATAAAAATTTAATCAAAAATCTAAAACGTACAGTGGTTAATCATCATATAAATTGGCACAACGCTTTATCAAATGCCTTGTGGGCTGATAGGGTGACTCCCAAGGCTGCCATAGGTAACTCTCCCTTTTCCATTGTATACGGTAAAGAAGCCATCCTGCCTCCTCATCTATTTTTACCTTCTCTACAACTTTCCCAATTAGTGTAAGAAACAACATGTTCTGCCATGGAACATAGAATTAATACCTTGCTTAAGCTGGAAGAAGAAATAGAGTTAGCCAGGAAGAAGTTTGACCAACATCAGAAGACAGTGAAACGCTGGTTCGATCACCGAAAAGCAGCCAATAGGAATCTGGAAGTAGGTGACCTAGTGCTGAAATGGGACAAAGAGCACGAAGACAGAGGAAAACATACTAAGTTCCAATGCCTGTGGCTGGGACCGTTTATCATTGTAGAAAAACTTGGTCCTAACACATTTAGGTTGCAGACGCTGGAGGGAGACTTCGAGAACCTTCCAGTAAATGGTCATCTTATAAAAAAATATTTTTGCTGATCCCCATTAAGGGATTATCCTATATATACCTTCTGTGGTTTTCTCGGTTTGTGGAATTTTCTTTTTGAGTGTTTATTTTATTTGTTTGCTTTGACTCTCTTTTCATATCTATTTTCCATTTTATTTGTGTGATTAGTTAAACTTCAAACTGATGACTTTTCATCAAATCCTGTAATTGATCTATGAATCATGCATCATAATCTTATTATCCCGAAATTTGTCATGTTGTTTTATGTTTTGAACAGTCAACAGTTTTTTCATCTTTCTAAGACTTTACCAGAAATTCTTAAATTATGTAAATATAAATTAATAAGATGAGTTTTTGCAAAGATTTTTCGAAGAGGATTAAGGTAGTATTTGTCAAGGTTATCTATTTAAGTATTTTACGCCACTCCCTCTCGTGAAGAGAATTAGATTTGCCTCCCTATCTGCTAAGATAATCTCATTGGAGATTAAACATAACTACAATGTGGCCATGGTTGGATTTGAATATTTATTTAAAATAATATGAAGGACAGAGGGTCTTATTACAAGCCAGTCTGTTCAGGATCATAGGTTTGCGTTTAGTAACATTGTCATTTTCGGTCACCAAGCCTGGACAATGGCCCGTGGACAAAACACCCAGGGATAAAAGGTCTCATCACGAGCCGGTTTATTTACTGTAATGTAGATTGGTGACTGACATGGTTACTATCTGGTTACCAATCTAGAACCGTGGCCTTCAGAGAAATAAAATGATTAAAAAAAAATGGAAAAAGAACAATGACCGTAACAGTTCAACCTAACCAGAATTGTATATCCATAACTGGCAGATGGGATACTGGCATTCTTTGGGCTTTGAAGCAACCCTGTCGAGGCTATGGACGCTTGCTGGAAGCAGGGCCATGCTTGTGGTATTGAGATTTCATTCTTTAAAATCAAGCCACTTAATGTTTTATTTCATTTGGACTTATTTTTGTGAGAGATTTCATTTTTTTTATCAAATAGATAACCTGAACTATAAATTTCTGGTAAGTTGTTAGAAATATGAAATTCCTGAATCTATTTAAGATATTAAAATATTGATTTCGGTATAATGGTATACAAGAGGGATCTAATGTTTTGATTGCATGGTTTCAGGTCAAGAAATCAGAGATAACTGTTCCGCCCAGTCAGTCGCCATCTGTTGTGCTCTTACCCAACAACCTAAAAAAACAAAACAAATTTCATCAAACAAAATAAAATTTTGTTTGATGAAATGTTTGAATTTCTTATTTCAAATCTAAGGAATTGGAAGCTACCGAAACAATCACTTTCCATGAGCTACTGAAACGATGAAATTCCATGGTTTTTACAACCTTTGTGAACTATGGTTAGTTGACATAAATCACTACATTGAAATTATTATTTTGAATTGGCTTACATTTCAGATTAGGGTGTGAGCATTTTGATTTCCGTACCTTTTACTATAACTTGACCATAAGCCTTATTAGAACACTTATTACTTGATATTTTTATTTGCGCTTTATGTGCGAATTTAATAAGGTCGTGAAATTGGAAACTCGATTATGGTATTGTTTGATACCTTATCAAAGTTCATGCAAATTTTATCTCCAAGGCTTGTGTTTAACTTCCGAATTATGTGCAGTCCAACCTTATTATTTGATTCTGACCTTTACAATATGCTCCATATCTTAATTTATAGTTTTGCATGTGAAGTTTGGGGTTGGTTTGATGTCGTGTCGTATGCTTGCCACCTTCGAATATTTAAACCATCATAGGGTAAGGTCGACGTTTAATGCTCAAGTTTCATCCCCTATGGTTGTTTTGACTTGCGTCGCCACTTGATCCATTTGATTGTAGATGGATACAGTATCATTACACGTGTACTTGACTTTGTAAATGAAAATCAATTACCAGTACGTGCTCAGCATCGTGACTACCTGTTCGTTCAACACCTGTGATTCATTTACGGTGTGATTGTATGTCGATCAGGCCGAATAAATAATGGAAAAATGAGTCTAGTCTAGAGTCTTCGCCGTCATTTCGTTATCACTTTATTACCGCTCTGCGTGATTATTCTCCCTCCCCCATGCCGAGTTTACAGGGGTCTTGTCTGGGTTTGCTCATGGCGTATTTTGTTTATGAGAGCGCTAGTTTTCATTGCTTATGTTTTTTGCTTGGTCTGCATCCTGAGTGCTCGTTCTCCAGTTTACTGTCGTGTGTCGATTTGTGGTATCTCTTTTGTGTGCAGCTACGTGCATTTGTGCTCGTAGCTATTGTAAAGGAAAGTGTCCTATGGCTAGGGTTTAAGAGGCCATCAATGTACTGGGGTTGAAAGAGAGATGCACAATGTTCAGCAAGCATATATAAGCAAGATGAGAGATGACAAAGATCCACACCTGATAAACTGAAGGATGGTCCAAGCTTTCTCTTCAATCCTCTTCTTGCTCCTCTCGCTCCAAGAGACCTGCAAAACAAATTATGCCTTCCTCAAACCATTATGACCACATATAATACAATGATAATCAAATAAACATAAACAAATGATCTGAATAACATCATCATATGATCAGAAACAGAGATTCAATCACACATTGAACAATGATTTGGGAAGGAGAAGGACATCAAATATTTATTAATCTGGAAAACAAGTACAAATATACCTTCTCTTCAAGTTTGGCACCTCACGAAACCTTGATATGGTTCTGCTGCTTCTCTTCTCCAAAGAAATCAGCCTCCAAGCTCTACAACACAAGGGGAAGACCTCCAGGGAAAAGGTGTGGGCAAAGAGAGTCCCGATTTCTCCAGCATAACAATGCAAAAATTCAAGTCCACCTTTCATGGACCTCCCTACCTCTATTTATATGCTGAAGAAGAGTTAGGGGCGAAGCCAAAGTGGTTACAACTGAAGGAGTCAGTTGCATAACTACCCAAACTAACTCAAAAGGCATGCTTTTATGTTTTAATGTTAAGAAACAGATGCACGACTATGAAGGAGAGCAACCCATGCATGATACGCAAGTTTACACAAGAGAAACCCGTGAATATATGCATGTGCTACTTGCAAAACACAAGAGTCGTGAGTGATGCACGAGTTGCACATAAGGAGAGTCGCACATACACAAAAAACACATTTTTAAGGTATTTTCGGGCATTTTCAGACTTTGGTGTCTTCTAGAAAGTTTTAGCTAACTGAAATACCTTTCCAAGAGTGTAGAAATGAGGTCAAACGGAGTTACAAAACTCAAGGTATGGGTCCTCCAAGATAGGTGTTTTTTCAGTGACTTTCATGAAGTGTCATCATGCGACGGAAACATGGGAAAGTGGTCACAGGAAAAGATGTGTCATTTTGAGCTATAACAGATGCCCCCTAATGTGTGAGGTTAGAGCGGAAGATGATAGCCGAAATACATTATAAAGGAAAGAGCTGAGTATGGAGAGAGAGCAGAGAATCCAAGATCGAAAGGCTCGAGTGAAGGTACCTGTAAGAGAGATAAATGTCAGAAAACTGATATCTGGAACATACACATCCATATACAAAACATCGCCATAAATATACAGGTGGATCCAACATATGTATAACTGATGAAACTATCATGGTCGCTCAATATGTAAAAAGGCGCCATATCAAATCTAAAGGAGCCATGGCCACAAATGAACAAGGTGGATCCATGCTCAACAATCGATCATAGCCACAAAAATACAAGGTGGATCTATGTCTCAGCAAAATGTCATATAAAGTATAACAAGGTCTTGCGCAACTTGGGTAATAGCAAAATGATGACAATGCTACTGTCGGCCCCAAGGTCTTCAATCCAAACCGCCCAAAAAAGGTATGAATCCTAACCATGCGAAATAAAGGAGCTGAAGTCAAACATGGAGGAAACCATTTGATTACCGGTCAATAATGAAAACCGTTAACAAACACGAGGGAAACCACCATTAATGAAAATGGTTCCCAAGGTACCTAGTACATTCTAACAAGTGTGATTACAAGGACTTGAAGTCAAACACTTGAAGAATCCATCGATTAGAAAACATTAAGGTATCCTCACTACTCAATAGCGAGGGAAATTGCCATTGAGGACAACAATTCCCAAGGTACTGTCATAAAACTCTAAATCTCATTCCGAGAGCAAGAGGTGTTGCAGTCGATAGGAAGAGATCCGTTAGAAGGAAGGCATTAAGGCATCCTTCATCATCCAACACGAGGTAAGTCAAAGACTAATTGGATCTGGAATTGGTACTGAATTTCACAAAAAGGACCGCTAAAGACATGATGTAATGAACGGATACCAGGGAATGGTCGACACAAAAGGTCAAGGCAACTGCAGAATGGCCGACAAAGGTTTAATCCTTGAACAGTGAGCACGACACAAAAGTGACTTAGGAAGCTTTTGACACAAAAGGACCAACGAAAAAAATCTGCAATGTTGGAGACATTGACAGATTCCCCATATAATTGGAAAAGAGACCAACTGGAGGAGTAAGAAACTCTGAATCAGGATAAGGTCAAAAGACTAGGACCCAACTGTTGATAAACTCAAAACTGGTGCTTTGTTCAAGGAAACAAGACTTGCTGCCATGATGTAAAAGACATGGAAATAAACCTTCCCCTTCCCCTCTTTCTTGTAAAGGTTTAACGAGTCCAAGAAAGAAAACTCGGGACCATCTTCATTTTTTGACAAGCTCGAAGAAAAGAAAGAAGAATGCTTGATAAGGCACTAATTCGTGGATTTTACGAGCCCGAACTAGTACATGCTCGACGGTGTTTTCATAGTTTAGAGAGTCTAAAAACTCCAAAGAAGACTCTAGGGGGGTCCTTTTTTGTACAATTTAGTCTCCTGAGGCCGAAAAAGTATAAAACAAACCAAAGAAGAACTCTCTTAACTTCTGAAGAAGAAAAGGTGCACCTTTTCGTAATTAGTCAGGAAGGTCCGAAAAAGGTTAAATTACCACCTACCCAACGCTCCTTCAAAAGTAGCATATATAGCCTAAGTTTTACGAGTGTGAAGGAAGGCAAGATCACTCGGAAAGATCCATTTGATTATGATAAATGGAGCTTACAACAATAAACTCGATTCTTTGTTCTTTAGGGTTTAACGAGCATGACAAAGACATAAAGTACACTCGGAATATTTTTCATGTTTTGGTCCAGAGCACGAAAAAGAGAAAACTAAGCTCATACCGGGGGTTCCTTTTCCATAAGTTTAGTCCCTCAGGTCTGGAAAAGAGATAAACCTATGCCTGAGAATACTCTTCTCAATTCAGTAGAAAAGAGAGGGATCCTTTCTCGTATTATTCCACATGGTCCGAGAAAGAGATAACCTACCACCAATGTGGATGCCCATTCACATATTCTTAACGAGCCTGAACGGATAAGTTTACTCGGCAGTCAAGTCTATTTTGAGGAGTCAGACTTGGGCCTAAAGAAACTCATAATCTTTCCCATGAAGTTTTAACGAGTCCGGAAAAGTCAACTCGTGGCCTCCTTACTGTTTTTAACGAGCTCGAAGGAGAACAGAAAGAATGCTCTAAATGCGAGGAGACGAGTGTCATAGACAGACGAAACTAGTTCCAAGCGCAAGGAACAAACCTATGCATAATGCAAGGAAAGTGAGTAAGATAAGGACACTCGGGGAAGGTCTCCTCAGGGTAAAGGGTGTCCAGTTGCAAAGGCGAAATGATACAAGGCTAAGAGGCGATGAGAACAAAGATGAGGGCTTATACAACGAGCTAAAAGCGTGGAAGCCGGAATCAGGCTCATAAGCGCGAGCAGGGCACATGAAAATGCAATTACAGCTTGAACAACAAGGTGAGTCCCATAAACAGTTGTGAATCCAACTAATAATCCTGTCTCCAAGAAACAACAACATCAGAAGAAATGATCCGATGTGGGTCACTTCAGTAGAAACACATGTGACTTTGCTATCTTCTACAAAAGGGAAAGTCAAGGAAGAATCAACCGAAGAAGATTCTATAGGACCAAGGCTCGAGGGTTTATAATCAATAAGATCAACCTCAGAAGTGAAAATCAAAAAGGGAGATAGAGTCTGCAGGAACAAACTCAATATCACAGGAGCTGAGAAATTCATAAGAAAAAAATCAAACTCATCAGGATCACTGACTTGCTTTTCAAATGAAGAATCAAAAGACTCAACAAAGACCAACATAAGAAAAAGGAAGGCTTACTAGGCAAATCAGGGTTAGAATTAATCACAACTGAAAAAGAAGGTCAGATTGTATCAAAGACTCCAGGAAGACTTCATCCGAAGGGAGGAAATCATCCGAGATGGGACACATATCTGAACTTTCAAATGGATGGACAGAGTGGAGAGAAGGCTCTACAATCTGTATAGGATGACTCACCTGATCAACTGCTGGGACTAAGTCCCGAGAAGGTAAGCATGAAAATAGAGGTTGCTTCTTAGTAGCAATTGAACACAAAGGATAAGAGGCCACATAGTTCACCTATGGTGGGGTGGTGTCTACAAAAACATTGGGAACCAATAAAGGAAAGACTTGGTCTCTAGTTGGGTCAGGAGACGGATCAAGAAAATCCAACTGATCGATAGTGACAATTTCTTCGCCATGATTAAATTACATCACATGAAAGAATGTTGACACCACAACTTGCATGGCATAGACATAATCACGTACAAGGAGCATATTAAAGTCCAAGGGGTCTTCTATTACCATGAAGTCAACTAAGACGGTCTTCCCACCCAAAGTAACAGGAGTTTGAGCAAGAATTCCCAAGGCAACACAAGTTCTTCTATCAAACTCCAGTAACTGACTAGCAGTCGACACAAGGCTGGGAGATCCCATACCTCACCAAGCATGAGTAGACAAAATACTAACTGAGGCTCCTTCATCAACAATGCAACGAGCAATTGTATAGGGTTCAACTTTGACCTTTATCTGAAAAGGTGAATGGGAAGGAAGGCGCGGCTCAACTAGGCTATCCCAATCAAAGGAAGCAATCCGAGGGCTTGGTGGGGGTTGATCCAAAACAAGTTCAGTGCCCCCTTGTTCAGTAAGATCTGAACTGGCAATAAAGAAAATGTGACTAGTAGACACTTCACTCTCCAAAGGAAGAGTGGGATCTATTGATACTGGAATTTATTCAACCGCTTCATCAAAGTCGCTCTCTGAAGGGAGAGTGGGATTGACCAAATATGGCATTGGTTCAATCACATGAGGAGCACTCTCCGAAAGAAGAGTGGGATCAAGCAAATCTGAGATTTGTTCGACCACTGGATTAACCAAAGGTTGAGTAGGATGTTGAGAAACTATAGGGTGTTCAGAAGAAATAATTCCATGAGTCTTGTGTAGAAATAATAGATCAATGCTATGTGCAATGATGCTAAGAAGAAGCACAGGAAATAGATCTTGCTACTAAGAATTCTCACAAGCATACACAGGAAAATAAGAGAGAAGAAAAGAGACGGAATCACATGAATGAAGAGATGAATATTGGTGTGTATCCTTCCATTGAATAATAATAGAGTACATAAATAGTACATCCCTCATGGGGAAGTCAAATTGTATGGAAACAACTCATAAAGCTCAAAAAGGCTGACTTACCAAAATATAGCAAACCCCCATAGGTGGATAAAGCACTTGCTAAATCTATCAAGGACCTCACGAGTTGGGAAAAGCATGAGTGAGTTGTCAAGGACATGGAAGTAACATGCTAATCCTAGAAAATGGAGAAAAACTAATGGAGGATGGGTTGGAAACAAAAGCACCCAGTTTCCTAGTTGACTAGCTTTTATCTTATCCATAGAAAAGCAAGATAAAGCATAAAAAGCAGAAAAAGCAGAAAAAGAAGAAAAAAGCAAAATCTGCTATAAGGTCCTGCATACTAATTCTAGATGAACCCAGAATCAGAAATAACTCATTCCTCGGATATAGATGGCATGCATTGACTTTAAGGTGCCACTTAATTAAGCTAGTGGGTGAATAATTAATCAAATAATGATTAATTATTTTATCCTAAGTTGTGAGTGGGTTTAATATATTCCAACACCCCCCTATAAGTCTGACTTTATGATGGTATGACAAAAACTATGGATGCATATAGGGCCCAGCAACAAGGCTATGGTCACCCTTTAACAATTATTATGTCCAGAAAAGTGAGGAAAGAGGCAAAACCACATGGGGAAAATCCTCCCTCAAGATAGGACAAGGCACAAAATTTGAAATATGTCTTCAACATATCTTCATCTTCACTTTAATGATCTGAATGAACTGCTTCTTGATGAAGGACTTGCTGAATAAATCATGAACTCCATGATCATGCGCTAGAGTGTAGAACCTGCAAGAACGAAGAGGAGAGACTCCTTGTATCTCATCAACTAATGAAGTAGGAGCATTATCTGAATTCTTCTTGCTGCTTTCAAACTCTGATATGCAAACATAATCTGAAATGCAAAAGAGATCTGTGCATACTCCTTTCCAAAGAGTACAAAAAATAAGGCAATTTATTTCACACCCTATTCCCTGAATAGCTGCAAAATTGTGATGTGAATCACATGTCAATCTTCCAATCTGATGTAGCACCTGTATAGATCTGATATGAGGCTGATAAAAGTCTGATATATCAGAAATATTAACATATGGAACAGCGAGGACAAAGTATTCAATGGCTCCATGAGGATATAGGGCTAGACTAGGAAAATTATGAGCAACTGGGAAAAACTGATAAGTGTAAAAATATGAATGATGGATGGGCAGAATGAGATGTTCACAATATTCAATAAGGCTCTGAGTATTGATGCCAAGATCAAAGAAGGATATGCTGAAGCTCATGAGATCAAGTAAGGTAAGTGGTATGACACAAATAAGGCTTGATGTGGCTAAGCAAACATCCTGGAAGTCACTGGGTTGCGCACCATCAATGAGAGAGGTATGCAAGAGGTGTAAGGAATCTGGCACATAGATCTCAGAATATAAGATAGGAGATTGAGAGAATAATGAATGGGTTATAGGATAATAATAAATATCAATAGCAGCAGCTCCATATGTTACTTCTTTTTCATCATTAGTACCACAAGAAGAAAAATCACCTTCAAGAGACACAGAAAAAGATGGCTCTTCAATATTTGCTTCTTCATTGAAGGAGGAAGCATTCGAATGAAAGAGGGAAGTAGAAACATGAAATGTATGAGAAACTTCTTCATCATGATCAACTTCATCAGAGAATGTAGAGGCCAAGAAATCTTGAGAAAGAGAACAAGAGGAGATTCTAGGTTCGCTCCATGCTTCATCTTCAACTTCCTGCAAACCAAAAGCTTTGTCCAAAATTTTTCAAAGCTCATATGGATATTCAGCAGAATCTATGAGATGATATATATTTGGAGACATTCCCAAACACATAATTCCATAATCTCTATCACAATTATTAAGCCAATCAATCTTTTCTTCATAAGACTCGGGTTCACTCAATGCACCAATGGAGACATCAAAGAGACATTGCCTCTTCAAGTATGCACTCATCTTTGGATTCCAATCAGCATAGTTGAAAGGATATAGTAGAGGAACTTTTGAATCCATATTGAAGTTGTTGATATGCACTAAGAGATACTCTCTGCAACCTGCAAAACAAACTAGGAGAAAATCTTGTAAGCTAGACAAGCTCTTCTTCAAAGAGGGATAGGAGACTGGAAGCGCTCCTCAAATTTGTAGAACTTGATCAACCTTGTAGATATGATACCATGTAGAAATAATAGATCAATTCTATGTGCAATGATGCTAAGAAGAAGCACAGGAAATAGATCTTGCTACTAAGAATTCTCACAAGCATACACAGGAAAATAAGAGAGAAGAAAAGAGACTGAATCACATGAATGAAGAGATGAATATTGGTGTGTATCCTTCCATTGAATAATAATAAATAATAGAGTACATAAATAGATCTTCCCTCATAGGAAAGTCGAATTGTATGGAAAGAACTCATAAAGCTCAAAAAGGCTGACTTACCCAAATATAGCAAACCCCCATAGGTGGATAAAGCACTTGCTAAATCTATCAAGGACCTCACGAGATGGAAAAAGCATGAGTGAGTTGTCAAGGAGATGGAAGTAACATGCTAATCCTAGAAAATGGAGAAAAAATAATGGAGGATGGGTTGGAAACAAAAGCACCCAGTTTCCTAGTTGACTAGCTTTTATCTTATCCATAGAAAAGCAGGATAAAGCAGAAAAAGCAGGAAAAGCAGAAAAAAGCAGAATCTGCTATAAGGTCCTGCATACTAATTCTAGATGAACCCAGAATCAGAAATAACTCATTCCTAGGATATAGATGGCATGCATTGACTTTAAGGTGCCACCTAATTAAGCTAGTGGGTGAATAATTAATCAAATAATGATTGATTATTTTATCCTAAGTTGTGAGTGGGTTTAATATATTCTAACATCTTGGACCACACTCTTCGCACCTCTGGGATAGCAGGGAACAGATGAGTAAGGTGATCTCCCTTACATAGCACACAAGGGAAGTTAAGATGATGCTTCGAACGACTAGTTTTCTCAACTAAGTCAACATGACTAGTAGTGGATGACTGTTTTCTCTCAACATGACTAGCAGAGGATGAGAGTTTTCCCCCAGCGTGAATCATCCTCACTAAGAGAGGCTGGTTGTTGAGAGACTCCATAATGTTAAAAAACGGGATGACCATGAATCCAAACTCTTCGCACCTCCTCAATAGAAGGGCATTTATAAGTAAGGTGGTCTCCCTCACAAAGCTTACAAGGAAACTTGAGTTTGTGTTTTGAACGGGTAGACTTGTCAACAGTGTCAAAATGACTCGCAGTGGTTGATGAGTTGTCCTCAGCTTGAAACACAGAGGCTGAAAGACTGCCCCCAGCGCGCGTGGCAGAGGCTGAGAGACTAGGTCCAACTTGACTTGCAGAGGGAGGACGAGCACCATCAACATGAACAACAGAGGTTGAATGGTTAGGATCAACATGCTTTGCAGCAGTTGAGTGTGTGCCCCCAGCTTGAGCAACAGAGGCTGGGTGAACGGATCCAACGTGAACAACAGAGGTTGGATGGGGAGGTTCAACTTGAACACCAGAGGTTGAACGAGTGCACTCAACGTGAACACCAGAGGCTGAGTGACAGGATCTGACATGACCTGGAAAGGTTGGAAGGATCCCACCAGCATGAACACCAGAGGCTTGATGGATGGATCCAACTTGAACAACAGAGGTTGGATGGGAAGGTTCAACTTGAAAACCAGCAGTTGAACGAATGCACTCAGCTTGAACACCAGAGGTTGAGTGACAGGATCCAACATGACCTAGAAAGGTTGGAAGGATCCCAACAGCTTGATCACCAGAGGCTGGATGGATAGCTCCAAAATGAACAACAGAGGTTGGATGGGTGCCCCCAGCCTGAAAAACCGAGGCTGGGTGGTGAGGTTCAACTTGACTTGCAGAGGTTGAATGGGTGCCCCCTTGCTTATGTGCTTTCTTCCTATTCCTCCTTCTTTTACTCCTTTTAGACTGCCGGTTACTAGTATCAGTACTTTCACCGCATGAGGTAGAAGGAGGAGGAGAACTAACTACAGGTGAAGGGGAGACAGTGTTTTGATACCCTTGATATAAGGTGCTTACTTGAGAATCATCAGGAGCATTCAGGATAGTTGGAGTGGAAAACAACCACACCGGTAGCCCTAGGGTGAATCCCAGAAGATTCAAGGTGGCCATCAAGGGAACACCAACATTCCCCATGAGAGGAATAGATCAAGGAGTTCCCATCGAGGGGATCTCTTGGTTGGTGTTCGAAGGGGTGCTAGCCATAGTTTCAAAACAAGAGACAAAGTCTGAGGTTGATGATCAACCAAAATTACAAAGCAGACACCTAAAGGCCCACTAAGTACAGACAAACCACACAGCACTCAGTAAAAATATCCTAAAGTCTCAAGAAATCTAAACAGGGTATAAAGATATACCTTCTAGAAGAAGGCTGATGAACAGTTACTTGGTGTCCTTGAGGGGTTCTCAGGCACAAGCAGAGGAATCACCCACCACCCTCCTGCATTTTCCACAAGGGTTACCTTCCAAGTCTGTCTGAGGTGAACCAGAAATAACCTTTCGGTTTACCTGTGTATGAGCCCTAAAAGACAAGAGACTAAAGGCTACCTTGATAATACCTACTGTCTGGGGGGACAGTCGCAAGCCGAACTCGTACGCATGGGCAGGGTAGCTGAGCCCGAAATTCTACCTAGACAGAATCCCCAGATGTGCAAAAGTCCTGGGTTACGTTTTGACAAGGATTCGGGGGGTTATCCCCTCTGTCCAAGCCTCCACGCGGCCTCGTGCTTAACTCCTGTTTGAGAGGAGCTTCCCAGATACAGTGATAGAATCAAGGATTTACCTAGCGAGGCCAACTACGTCTGAAATTTAACACTTGTGGGGAGCTTACACTTCCTAGCGCACAAGTCTAGCCTAAGCTAGTAGGTGTATGGCCCTATAAAATAAAACTTACTAGTAAATTTTAAAATTATATTGTTTATTTTATGGGTTGTTTCTTACTCAGAGGGTAAATGGCATGAAACTGATGTGATGTTTTGACTCAAATTGAAACAAAAATGACTAAGAAAAGAGAAAATGAAATGCAAAAAAGCAAATAGCTATTCTCTTTATATTTTCAAATAACTTGAAAGCCAAAAAAGATCAAATCTTTTTATATTTTTTAAATTTTTCAAAAAAATGCTATGCTATGCAATCTAGACTAACAGCCTAATCTATATGCATATAAAGCAAACATGTTTTTGTATTTTTCTTTTATAAATGCAAAAGAAAAAATCAGCCTATCAACTAATGCAAGCAATTACTGAAAGCAAAGGAGATAGACAACTACTTTATACCCCGAAAACAAACCCTAGGTTTCCCTAAAGTTGAATATAAACCTCTTTTAAAAGGAAAGCTTACAAAAGTAAACAAGCCAACACTTTGGAATGAAAAGACTGAGCATAAAGACTGACATAAACAAAGGTCAAGAAGTCCCAAGCATCAATCTAACCTACAAAAAAGGCTGCTCAGTACCTTGTCGAACAAGGTCAAACCAAAGAAAGAAGTAGGGGGGAAATCAAGAAATAAAAGTTCTTTTTAAATTTTCTTTTATAAAATGCAAAAGAAAAACTACCTACAAAGCAAAAGCATGTAGATAACAAGAACAAAACAAAAGGAACTTTCCTATGCAACCACCCAACAAACTCTAGAACCAACTAAAGTCAGCATAAACCATACTTGGAAGAAAGGCTTGTATAAGAGACAAGACAACTATTTTGGCAAGGTGAAGAAGACCAACCAAAGAAGGAGGAAAACAACATCCACAAGCTTCTGAAATCAAACAAAGGCCACTAACAGAGGCTGATCAGAAACAAAAGGCCAAAAAGCAAACCAAGCAAAAAAGACAGGTGAAAGAGCAAAGAGTAAATCCTAATGCTATAAAGGGGCTTACCACATAGATAAAGAACAACAAAAAGAATGACACAAACTCCCTGGATTCATGCACCCGCAGAAGACCTTAACAGACCCACCATGCACCTGAAATGCACTGTGCTTTGAGTAAACTTGGATCTAATAAGGCAAACAAGCAAGAATTACTCCAAGCAAAAAGACTCAAAGACTTTTGAAAAAGCAGGTAGGGTGATCACCAAAAGTCTTCAGACAAGCTACACAGCATTTATAAAGAGACACCACTCAGAAACAGGGATTACCTGAAGAAGGGAACAAGCAAAAAATTGACTTAAAAAATCCTAACTTCTAGGTATATACGTGACTGTCTATAAGGGCAGGTCGCGAATGATACGCAACTGTTCAGTAGAACAACCCGCGCATGCAAACTTGTATTTGCGACTGTTCAAAAGAACAACCCGCGAATAGGTGTAAAAATCACAATCAAGGGTAGAAAACTGCCTTAGGAAGGCAGGGGAGAGGGTGCAATCAAACTTAAAAATGTTCCTAAGTGGAAAGAAGGACCTGAAAGAATGCAAAAGCTGAAAGAAATCAAGAGAAAAACCCCAAACAGACAAGGCTAGTCCCCAGTGGAGTCGCCAGTTCTGTTGTAAAGGAAAGTGTCCTATGGCTAGGGTTTAAGAGGCCATCAACGTACTGGGGTTGAAAGAGAGATGCACAATGTTCAGCAAGCATATATAAGCAAGATGAGAGATGAGAAATATCCACACTTGATAAACTGAAGGTTGGTCCAAGCTTTCTCTTCAATCCTCTTCTTGCTCCTCTCGCTCCAAGAGACCTGCAAAACGAATTATACCTTCCTCAAACCATTATGACCACATATAAGACAATGATAATCAAATAAACATAAACAAATGATCTGAATAACATCATCATATGATCAAAAACAGAGATTCAATCACACATTGAACAATGATTTGGGAAGGAGAAGGACATCACATCTTTATTAGTCTTGAAAACAAGTACAAATATACCTTCTCTTCAAGTTTGGCACCTCACGAAACCTTGATCTGGTTCTACTGCTTCTCTTCTCCAAAGAACTCAGCCTCCAAGCTCTGCAACACAAGGGGAAGACCTCCAGGGCAAAGGTGTGGGAAAAGAGAGTCCTGATTCCTCCAGCATAACAATGCAGAAATTCAAGTCCACCTTTCATGGACCTCCCTACCTCTATTTATATGCTGAAGAAGAGTTAGGGGCAAAGCCAAAGTGGTTACAACTGAAGGAGTCAGTTGCATAACTACCCAAACTAACTCAAAAGGCGTGTTTTTATGTTTTAATGTTAAGAAACAGATGCGAAACTATGAAGGAGAGAAACCCGCGCATGATACACAAGTTTACACAAGAGCAACCCGCGAATATATGCATGCGGGACTTGCAAAACACAAGAGTCGCGAGTGATGAGCGAGTTGCACATAAGGAGAGTCGTGCATACACAAAAAAACACATTTTTAAGGTATTTTTGGGAATTTTCAGACTTTGGTGTCTTCTAGAGAGTTTTAGCTAACTGAAATACCTTTCCAACCGTGTAGAAATGAGGTCAAATGGAGTTACAAAACTCAATATATGTGTCCTCCAAGATAGGTGTTTTTTCAGTGACTTTCAGTGACTTTCATGAAGTGTCGTCATGCGACGGAAACATGGGAAAGTGGTCATAGGCAGAGATGTGTCATTTTGAGCTATAACAACAGCTATGGCTCCGATGGTTAGGGTTGAACCTAGTGACATGAAACTCTTTGATGGAAACCCTGAACTATTAGACAAGGTTGAAGCAGTTGGATGGTTGTCGTTTATTCACAAGTTTACAGACTCAAACCATGAGGTGACCAGGTTATTTGCTTTGTCGTTGTCCGATACTAGGGTTAAAGTGGTCGACCTCCAATTTAGGGTCAACGAGTGCTCAGTTGCTCTGGCTATGGATTTGTTGTTGATAGGTGAACGTTGGTTCAAGTACAAGCAGATGGAGGTCACGGAATGGAGACAGATGTTGAAGAATCCTTCCCAGGAGGTGTCCTTCAGAACTGGTGTATCGCAGAAGTATTTCCAGAAAAAATGGCGACCGGTTCTAGATATTATTCACCAGTACGTGACCTGTGAGGGTCGTCTTTCCTCGGCTTATGTCTATCACCTTCGATTGTTGGTTGTTTTTCTCGGTTTTCCTTTGAATTTGCCCTATTATTTAGTTTGGAGTTTGACCAAGATGTCTTCGGCCATTAAAAAGGGGCTGAAGAACATCGGTCACAGTCTATTTCATCATGGCCTGGTTAGGATATTGGTAGAAAGAGAGCTGAGTAAGAAAAATCGGTCATGGGATGATTTTCTTTAACATAATGGATTCTTGGCATTCTGCCATTGTCAATTCGATAACCCTGAAGAATGTATTAGACATCAAGAGCCTTGTCGAGCTCCGACTTCACCTGTGCATGAGCCTGTGTCAAACACTGAAGGTTTTGTAAGCCCCAATGTTAGCGATAATCCTACTCCCACTCCTGTTTGTAGTCCTGGTACTCCTATGCCTTCCAAGTGTATGAGGAAGTCTTTAAACTTATCCCCTGTGACGTCGAAACGTAAGGACAATTCCTGCAAACAAAATGGCAAACGGCCGAATGGTAAGGTTACTGGCAGGTTTACGAGCAGTATGTTAGCCAAGGTTAGCACTATTAAGTCTTCTGTGAGTAAGAACATTGACATTGAAATGATTGTGATAGATGACGAAGAAGAGAATCCTATCTTGCCTAATGACGGCCTTGACATTGATCATGAGCCTTTCGTGAATCATGCCAATAACAGTCCTCCTGTGTCTGATAAGAATATTCAGGTTGACCATGTGGTCGATCCTCCAGTTAATGGCAAGTGCATAGAAGTGAATTTACCGGGTCCTTATCGAATTGGTGAAATGGTTCACCCGTCATTTGTAAACTGTTTGTTGGATAAAATACATAGGATGAAGGAAGAAATAACAGCAATGGTAGCACATCATGATGCTATGAAAGCTGAGAGTACAAGGATGAAAGAGAAATCTGATGCTAATGATAAATGTCTGTTGCATCTGAAGAAGCATAAAAACAGGCTGATTCAGAGAGTACTGAAACTGCAAAACAAGAATCATAAAAGTGAGGAAAAAGTGCGTGAGCTCAATGCTCAGGTTTCTTTAATGTAATTCAAAGGTCATTCACAGAATCCGGTGAATGGTGTGAATATACAGGTGTTTAATGCTCCTATTAAATTATAAGATTTCGGGCACACTCACTATTGTATATATGTTTAAGAAGATTTCAGGTTTGAAGTTTATAATCAAGTGATAATCGATTTATTTTGTTACAGGTATTGGTTGGATTTGATTGATGGATTATGTAGTTTATTTTATGTTTCTTTTGCGTATGTGTTAATTATTTCTCTTTATTGTGTAGTGTTGCAGGTTTTATGGTTGATGCGTTTTCTTGGATTGCTCATTTTGAGGATGATCCCTGGGGAATCATGAGCAAATCGGTTGGCCTTGCTATTTCCCAGGTGTCACTAAATCGATTAGTGCCTTTATCATTGTGTGATTTTGTGCTATAAATCGAATCTTTCCAATTTTGAGACATTATGACGCATGTAGAAAAATGACATATTGCATTTGTCATTTTTAAATGAAATTGGTTAAGATTTCGATTTTGTAGTTTCCAGTTTTATAGAACTATCTCCATGTGAGATTAAATGTATTTAAAGGAAATATGTATTACTGGATAGGAGGTCGATAGTGGGGAAAAGGGCGAGGAAAGATCACTGTAATCATTTCCTGTGACCTAAGACAATTTTTTGTTGGCAGTTACAACACTTTTGACTGGTGATATCTATATATATTTACAGTATTTATACTATTGAAATGTATTTATGATATCGTTTGATCTTGTCACTTCTTTCTGCAGTCTTTATGTTTTGTCATCATTTCTTTAATGAATTATGCAAAATGTATCATGTTTAACTGTTGACTTATGCTGGTTTTAATTTGCTAATTTATGGCACATAGTAGATTTGATGTTTTCATCATGATGTGTGTGATATACTTGTTCACTGTGTTATCTTGCTTAAATTTCTGAATTTCTTCTGAATACTTTCAGAATTTTTAGCACAGTAGCATTATTTGCAAATGTAATTCCAGGTTAATGCTTTCTATGCTCCTGATCAGGATAGGACATTTAGGTTAGGTTAATGGTAGTTCTCTTCATTTATTTTACAGAAAAAACCCATATTGGATCAGATTTGACATTAATGTTTTGATAAGTTATCATTTTAATCATGTTATTAATGTACACGTGTTTATAGTGTAATTTATGTAAATTGATCTAATCTTTTAATATTTCATTAATTATTTGTTATTACATTCAAAGATTAATTGGTTAAATAGATTAATTTTTAATTATTAGTTGTGTAATATACGAACTAATTTAGTAATTATCCTTAATAGTTTGATGTGTATATTCATAGTTATACTATAGATTTAGTTAACAAACATTAGCTTTAGTTTTTCCTTTTGAGTCTTTCCTTGTAGCTGGAGTAATTTAGGGAAGGCAACGGGGCCTTAATCCCGTCAGAGGCAGCTACCTAACGGCTGAGAGAATCTTTGAAAACTTTCGGATCGGGTTGCCTCTCGGTTGACAATTGTGCCATTCCCAGCATGTCAACAGATGGATCTATGTTAAAATTTAATTTAATATAATAGATCTTAACAATATCAAAGCTTTCAACAAAGTAACCAAGTAAAATTTTAATATTTAAGAGAAGAAAGAGAAGAAGGCAAGCTTGTAGCCTTGAAGATCAATCATGGAGCTTTCCGGTTGAATGTTGAGGGACTATGCCTTTGAGAAAGGTTTGGAGAAAGTGAGGAAGCAAACTAGATCAACACCCTCTCCAAGCTAGGAACCTGCAAATTAATCCAAAGGCTTGCCAAAATTCTTGTGACATCCAGTTAATAGATAAATAGAGATATTAGAATAGCATGCATATAAAATTATAAAACATGTTAAATCTAGATCTCTAAACATGCATAAAAAGGAAAGAGATAGCCAATAAACTTATTAACAAACTCCTTTCCTATCAATATCATAATAAACTTATTATCAATCTTTTAGCACTAGATCCATAATATCAAAATAAGCAAGTTATGAACATAGATGCAGGTTACCTCAATAAAACATGGCAATGCTCATCCATACACAATAACATGATACCATCTTGCCTCCAAATCTTTTCTTTATTTCAAATGAAAAATAGTAAGATTACAATAGCAACATCTCTTCAATCCAACTCTAAATAGCTTGGAAGAGGAAAACTATGCTTTATTTATAGCCAGATTGGCCAAGAGGGGCGCATGCCTAACTGAAAAAGAGATTGAAGCTGACAAAGATTCAAGCCGAGCTTGATCTAATGGTGAACTGATTCTGATCTAATGATGAGCTGAGTCTAAGGGGACTAGAACTGCAAATCAGAGTGATACCTCACGCAGTGTACTGAGTCTAATCTGATGATGAATTGATTCTGATCTGATGATGAACTGAGTCTAATTCGACGATGAACTGAGTCTGATCTAATAATGAAATGAGTCTAACTGGATGAACTTAGTCTAACTGAACTAGAACTACAAACACTAGTACAAAAGCGCGGATTTTTCCATGGAGGTTTTCCACGTTTCTTACTTTTTGGTGTAAAATCGGAAGCAACAAGAACGAGGCGTCACTGTATCCATGCAGGGAGTCTTATCCGTCACTGTATCCATGGCTAAAGAGCTGGACGTCACTGTATCCACGGCTACTTGTCGCTATAGCGACGGCACCATCAAGTTGACCTAGGACATTGAGATTTTACTGGCTTTTTACAATAGTCAACTTGACCTAGGGCGCAAAAAGTCAATGTTTTCCATCGCTATTGCGACGTCTAAGAGTTCTATAAAAACGAAGACCTTAACGAGATTTTATTCACACTTGCCATTGTTGTAGCACTGTTTTTGGGTGATTGTTGGAGCTGTTTATTATTTCCGTCTCCTGCTGGTGAACAATCTAGATCTACATAGTTCGGATTTTAAACCTGCAAGGTTAGTTTGTGTTTTCAAATGATGCATACTAAATGATTTCCATTCTTCCAAACATGGATAGACATCTATGTTTAGGCCTTCATCCTCTTATCTTCACAATGTTCTTCTTTTACTAACTTTTTTTTGGTAGTATTGGATGAATTCGATTGAAATATTGTTCTTCTTTTGTAGCTTATGTGTCCTCTTTCAAGGTTTAATGCCTTCTACTGGAATCGGTTTAAGACAACATACATGTAAAAAGGGATTCGATTTTATTTTTATATGGAAAGTTCAAATGCCCAATAATATTTTAGATTAGAACAACATGCATGCAAAAAGGGACTTTTTTTTTATATGGGAAATTCAAACGCACAATAATATTTTCATCAAAGTCTTCAATATTGTCATTTTAGGTCACTTTTGTTGAACACCAAGGTCCATACATCGAAATTTGTCAAATATCTTATTATCACACTTGAACATATTTGAATTAGAGATTAATTGATTTTTCTTCCCAATTATGAAAAATAATTATTACTTTTAAATATAACTCATTTTTATATTAGTTTTATTATTTAATGTTTTTTATATTTAAACTTTATTTTCAAATTTCACTTTATTTACTTATATTGTTTTGCCAACCTGTTAGTCTCATATTTATATAGTTGTGGGGTAAAAATAAAATTACGGTTCAACTTTAAGTTTTATTTTATTATTAACAAATTTGTTAAAGCTTTTCATTAACTTATTCACGTTGGAAGTTTACACCATCTCTTATGCATTTCTGGTTATGAATTACTGGTTATGCATTACTGGTTATGAATCTTGTCTTAAACCATGTTTGGAAATGATTTTCAAATGATGCATATTAAATCAATGGTTTATTTGATGTGTGAGCATACTAAATTCATTGTGTTTTACTAATATCATTGATTTAATGTTCAATATTTTTCAAACAATGGATAACATACAAGAAAGTAAAGGAGAGACTAGTCCCTCTTGATATTGTAAAGAAGGTCATGTCCATAGATTTTATTATCTCTCTCTAGAAAAAGGATGTTATACTGGGTCTGAAGGTTCCTTATTTATACAAATAAACTCTACAATGCTACTCCACCATAGAAGGACATTTGTTGGGGTTCAAATCACATGATTTTCTAAACCTTCCAAGGGAATGTATGCATATTACATGCTTCTTTTTTCTACAATGTAGGTTACATGTTATGCACTCATACTAATATGCTTACTTTAATTTTTTTTGTGTTTATTTTTAGTACCATTATCCATTGCTCATGCACAATTGTGGGCACCATAACTTCCATTAGAACCTACAATGTTCCATATGAAAATTATTTACTTTTTTTTTTATGTTGGATTACGTCAAATGATGTGCACATGGCTATCAGTACAATGTGTAATCAACATATAGTTCAGATTTTTTGTGTGGTTAAAAGGAAATTGACCACAAGTTTCATGGACTTAAATTTCCTTCTTTTAATTCACTTCATTGATGAGGTTGAGTTAGCCATGGTATTCTCATGTCATACGATGTTATTCTTGGAGAGGTACATGATATATTAGTCGTTATGTGATGATAGTGAGTACATAAAAAAAATTGATGACACATAAGGAATAGTGGTTTGTGATGTATTTGACAACTTACTGTTTGGTATGGTGTAGGTAAGACAATTTCTTGTCACCACAAGGCTTTGTCACCATGAACGAAAATGCAAGGAAGCTTGCTCGGTTCAGAGCAGAATTAGAGGCAAGGGGTGATGGAAAATGTTATTTCCCATGCAATGATTGCAGGGGTTTGCAAAGAAGAAGACTATTAATAACAATAGCTGAAAGACATTGTAGGGAGAAGGGACACGCCGAACGGGGCAATGAATATCGTCCCTTGGTAAGAGGTTATTCAGTATTTAATGTATTCTCTCTAATGGTCGTCATGTCATGACTTTTAGTAAAATGTCTTATCATAATTTTATATGCTCTATACACACTAATTTCACTGCATTGTTTGTACATATATAGAAAATTCCCCCAAAATGTCAGCCTCCAAATAGTTATAATTTTCCAAGTTCTAGCAGAAATACTCCTTTACAGGGTGAGCAAATTCATGATCAAAATATTGGAGCTGATCAAGTTCTTAATGACGTTGACATGGATGGATATAACGTTACCGATACAAATCAGGAAGATGAGATACATAGGTTGATCCATGACACATTTCCTTCAATGGATGAGGGCGACGGCC
>LPNX010316323.1:71287-122832 GCA_001517045.1 Pseudotsuga menziesii | reverse complement strand
CTCCCCAATCAGCGTTCCCAACTAGCCCGCTGACTATTTGGTATAGGGAATCCGTCCGGTTTACGGTCCGGCTACCGTAGGTCAAAGTAACAAACAAAGGCTTTACCGGTTGCGTCCCGGCCCACCGAGTTTTTTGTATTTTGACTTAAAGGAATGATATGCACGTGCCTAATTAAATGCAGGCTGGTTTAAATGCAGGGGGCGGTCACAAAGTGATGCGCAGGTTCTTACCTCTCGTCTTATGCTCACAAGCAAACAAACCAGATACGAACAGAAAAAACTAATTATCTAAACTATCCCTAGGGAGCGAGGCTATCATCTTAACTGAGCAATAAAGAATCACATACTGTAAGAAAACCACAGATAGCTGATACTTTTCTCACAGCACATGAAAACTACAAATATTCAAATAACCAGTTAACCGATCATTCTATAACAGCAATTATTACTCATAGTGCAAATGCATCCCAGAAAAGACTGCAGAATAATTAACAAGAACTTAGGTTCGAAACATCAAATATCCTCACAGCGCATGAAATACAGCTGAACACGAAATAGTTCTTCTTCAGCATTATTCATTGAATAGCATTGGTACATTTCACTTCTTTACTCTTTCCAGTAGACAAAATTGCAATTCACTTCGCAAAATGAAATAGTTCCTCTTACAAGTCAACAATTACAAAATTTTCTAAGGGAAAAAGCCCTCCTTTCATCGAGCTTCCCATTATTTAAACTACCACCCCCCTTCTGGGTTCCCTCAACGCGGCTTTTCAATGCTCTTGACGATTCAGTTTCTTTCCTGGTCGTTTCACCTTCTCCATCATTTCCACAGGCGTTTATTTTCTGACAGTAACCGCTAAAAAGAAATATCCCATCGGCGCCTTGGTCATTCGTTCACGTTGTCCTTTCCGGCGCAATGCTCTGCTTCAGCGATGAGATGATCTCTGCATACAAACTTGGTGCATTATTCATTGAATTCAGACATTAGGCATCCATAATTTTAAGATTATAATGATATATTCACAACGAGCTAGCCTATTTCATCCGGGTGAGGAACTGCGGAGGCTCGGAACGGCAACGAAAAGGTAAATCAACAGTCGGGTAGTTCTTAGATCGGTTGAGATAAGGTTCTTACACCGGATTGGAGAAGGCTCCAGGAGCCGCAACGGCGGAGGAGTGCCAGAAGAGGGGAAGCGGAAACACGTCCACCGTAGGTGATCGGGCGGTGGAGGATTAGGTGGGTCGGACGACAGACTACTCTGCCACCCGCAACGGCGGAGGAGTGCCAGAAGAGGGGGAGCGGAAACAAGTCCGCCGTAGGTGATTGGGCGGTGGAGGATTAGGTGGGGTTCGGGTGTCGGGTGAAAATCACATCGGGGTCCGACTTTATCTCCCCAGCCACAACGTCGGGTGAAACGGAACTCTAGGGCAAGCGATCCACAACCCGAATCGGGCGTCGGAGAGAAGTGGATCGGACGGAGACTTTGGTCTAAGAGCCGCAACGGTGAGTGATATAAGACTCCACTTCTTCCAAAAGAGGCCCGATCCAAAGGAAAAAATAACAGCGCTAAGGCTCAAATGAGGCCAAAAAAAACCAAAAAACGCTAAGGTAAACCTTCACACTCTTAAAAGTGTTAAAACCGATCTCCCGACTCACATTGAACTGAATGCAACCAGCCAACACCACGGATGCTCAACTTTAAGGCAAAGATACTCAAAGACGCCAAAATTTCAACCTTAGATTCAAGTAAATCAAGATAAGGAGGGGTCCCAGAATTTAAGTGAAAAACTGAAGTCGGGGAAAAGGTTGCGGCAGCAACACCTTCAATTTCATTATTTTGTAATGATCATATTTTTTATACAAAAACTGTGAAACATGCAAAATGCATATTTGAATTGCTCAACAACCACGACCTCTTCCAACTAGGTATTATGGCTTGATCTAGGTAACTGCATAGGTCAAATTTTATGAGAATAACCCGAACATCAGGATTTAGGCATTATAAAAAACCTAAGATAGTTCTATCCATGGTATCATCATTGTCATAAGATAATATGGTGCACATTAGGGATATGGATTTCATTGAATTATCATAAAATTCAACCATTTCATAAGGAGAAGATGACGTGGGGATTGAAATTCCTTTTTCCAAGTGCTAATATAAACAATTTCTTCTTTCAAATGGTTTTAATTCCTAGTAATATGTATATAGGTTTTCGTCATGGATATGTTGTAGAGATGAGAGATCCGTAAAGCACAACATTTTTTCGATATCCTATACTTTTATAATGCAAAGTGCTTTGGAATAGACTATGGATAGGATAGTCTGTCTACTAGGTGAATAGTGAATGGATCACCATGTGATGAATTCTGAAAAATACATAGTGTAAGGATATATGGATTGACATATTTTTTTCTCCTAGAGATGGTAGGGGTCCAGGTCAATAGTAGCTTGGGATAAAACATGTCAGATTGTGCAATTTATGTCGGAGGAAGTGACCACGGTATCGAATATGTCAGCATCATGGTAGGAAATGTGCTCATATCCAAAGAATATAGTTTTCAAGAGTTTGATTTAGGATGTGGACAACATTGTAGGATAAAATTTGGCTAGGATTATCAGATTATAATAGAGGCGGTAAAGTTACAGAAGGTAAAAAAATATGTTTACAATTTATATATGAAGGTAAAATATGGAAAATGTTTTAGTACCTTAATTACTGAGAGGGTAAAATATCACTACCATGATGATTCTTTTATGCACATGTGTTGACTAACCTATTATAGTGGATGCAGAGATTCTTGTGATTTTCCTTTATGCAGATATATTAACATAAAAATTTGAAATTTTCTACCCTTAACAGTCACGCTAAATTTGAATTTGGACAGCTTGAAAATTTTCATTTAGAATAGGTGGATGACGTCAGATGGTGTTACAATACCACCTGACACATGTGATATTATGATTGGTTGACATGGATTCCAACTTTTCTTCCTTTCTTCCATGTATTCCTTACTTGTCACTTTCGTTTCTCGAGTATAAACCACTCTAGTTTGTATATCAGTAACAACTCGAAGTCATAGTGGTTTTGGAGAAGCATTTGAGGAGTAGTTATCAATCAAAATATTCCTTGCATCCCCAATGTTTTTCGAAATATGAATGCTCAATTTTTTTTAAAATCATGTGTATCTTCCTAATGCATTTTCACTATTTATTGTTGACCAATAGGACCGTTTTTTTCTGTTTGGTCACTTTTTAATATCCTTGCACCTCTAAGATGTGATTTTCCTATTGCTCATTGATCTATGTGGACTTCCTTTGATTTTATTGATCACTCTTTATCCCCTAACTTCCTTAGCCCTAGGTCACCTCCCTTGGTATTATGTCTCTTTTTTTGGGGTTCCAGGTCACTTTCCTCTTACCTCCTAGTTTCTAGCCTTGGTTGTCGTGTCACTTTTCCTCCTATTACTTTGACAACCTTTGTGATTTATGAAGCTTAAAGGTAATCCCTTGAGGGATTAATTCAATTATTTTCAGCTCTTTTGAATGTTCTTGAGGGTTACAATCCTTGGATCATTTCTATTGATAACATTGGCTCTAGCGACAAATTTTTGTTTTTCAAACAACTAAGAACTAGATATTAGTTCCTTGTACATTGGCCTATGGCTTAATCCTCTTTTCAGTATTTTGACACATTGAATAAACTTTTATATTTGGAAATTATTTATAAATATGGAAATGTAAAAATAGAGATTATTGAGTAAACAAGAAATGGAAATAAATAAGAAATATTTGAATGCTTTTACTCTACTATGTACATAGATGTTGTTGACTAGTTTTTTTTTGGTACATAAAGAAGCACTTGAGGATCTTTCCATTCACAACTTCCTCCATTATTTTACCATCCAACTGTGCAAGAATATAGGTGTTGTTTCCTTGGACAATTGATATCTGATAAGTCCGTACCCATAGGTTATCAAATTTTCCACGCTTTATTTTGTCTTCCCTCCTAGCAACTCATCTCAAGACTATATCACTTGGATGGAGATCCTATTATATTGCTTCTTTTATCAAAGTTATCTTTCATCCTCCTTTGTTGTTCCTGCAACTTTAGATTGACTTGTTCTCTCTCTCTCTCTCTCTCTCTCTCTCTCTCTCTCGCTCTCTCGTTGTAACTTTATTAATTCATAGATCCTTCTGACCATATCATTTGTTTCTTCCACTTCATTTTGGATGAACTTCATCATAGGAATCCCAAATTGGATTGGAAATACCACTTCTTTCCCAAATAAAATATGAAAAAGGGAAGTTCGAATAGACCTTTTGAGGCTTATTCTATCTTCCCACAAAGAATACCTTAAATTGGTATCGCATAACTTCTTAATTTCTAAGAGCATCTTCTTGATTATCATGATCAAAACTTTGTTAGAATATTATGGAAATCCATTTTCCTCTAGATAGTATGCGATGGAATGTACAAACTAAATATTCTATGTTTGATAGGACTCTATCATTTTGACTAATTTGAAATCCTTTTCATTATTAGCAATGATATTTTTGATTCCTCCAAATATTGAAAAGATGTTTTCTTCCATAAACTTAATGATCACTCTGTCATTTTCTAATATGGCTGGTATTTCTTCTTCCCACTTGGTGAAGTAATCAATGGATTGTAGAAACCACTTATGATGGATAATGGAGTGGGATTATCTCTCTCCAATAAAATCTAATCCGAAATGTTGGAAAGGGGCATATGTCTTTATGGACTTAAAGGGAAAGGGTTTCATCTTTTGCTTCCCTACAAATAGTTGACATTTAGTACATGACATCACCATTTGATTAGTATCCACAAATGATTTTGGCCAATAATTTCCTTCTATGAGAATTTTATATGTTCTGGTTGTCCAAGCATGGTGTCGCCCACATATTCCCTTGGGAAACTTTGTGAGGGTTCCTTCTATTTCCTCCTTTATTAAATCATTCAATAATATGCCCAAAGGATAATTCCAAGAGAGGTTCTCATCTAGAATTCAGTATTTAACAAAATGCAACTTTAAAGACCTAACTTGGGCCTTATTCATGTGGCCTGGGCACTCAAGATGTGTCAAATATAAAACAAAGTATTTGTACCATTGGGACTCTATAAATTCGGGATTTACTTTCACGTATATACCTTTCTTCCTATATCAATTACACTACTAAATTCAAGTTTAATTCCTCACAATTGTATTCAACCATAGATTGGATAGCCCTTATCTTTTTGAAAATTTATTAGGACTGATTTCCAAGTCATATTCTTGTATTTTAGACATCCAATTCCCCTTTCTACCTTAACTGCCTATCTGAATGAGAATGTATTTTATAGTACTATTGTAATACCCCTCGCATAGACCCCTAGTCTAATTGGGTTCAAATTAACTGTAATATGTGAATAATTTTAAGGTTATACATTCATATTATGTTATCATTAATATAAAATTTCACACTTGACAGCTAAGGGGGATGAACACTGAAAATAAAGAGGATCCAAGTATTCACTAGTTGTTTAAATGGGTATTAGAGTTGTCTCATCTATGAAACTTGCTTAAATATTACCCTAAACCATGATTTAATCCTAAATCATGAGATTAATTCTTAAAATCTTATTTAATCTTAAGCGAGGATTAAGAAATGATCCATAATTACTCAAAAGATTAATTAATATTGAATGAGCCTCGTTAAGATTGAACGAGCCTTGTTAAGATGGGAAAAGAAGTGAGACGCCCATGATAATACATTGGGGAAAAGTGAGTTTGACGATCCCCAGAGAAAGAATGGGAAATAGAGAAGTTAGTTGTGGGGGAGGGGGGTGGGGAGAGTTTGGATCTTGTTCAATTGGGAAGGTAGTCGAGAAAGAAGCAATGAATTTAGATTTTATTTTGTGAGAGAGAAATTCTTGTTATGTCATGTCCCATTTTGAAAACACCATGGAGAAACCCCTAACCCATTAACCTCCATGGGTGTTAGTGTAATAATTAAATACAATTGTTTAGGGGAAGAAAATAGTTAATTGTTGGGATTAGTTTTGGACAAAGAATTATTTAGGAAATTAATAATTCTTAATGTTTGAGATATTTGAAGTTGTTATTATTCCCATAAATAAATTAACCTTTGGATAAGTTGATCCAGGAGGATATTAGTGGCCATCCACCTATTCGTCTTGGACCCCCACCATTTTTTCTTTCAGTTTTCCAGTTTCCTTAATTGTAGCACAATTTACTATTTTTGGTAGTTTTCGGGTCCTAAACTTTCAGAGCCATTTTGAGGCCCTAAACAACGTTTTTTTGGCATCGAATGGTTGGGAAAAATGAGACCATTCCAAACTTGATATTTTCGATTTATGGAGGTAGTCTTTAAACATATATTTTTAACAATATATCATGCGTGTCAAATGGAGGTAGTATGCTAAAGTTACGACCTCGGGAAATTGATGTGCCAAGTTACCCAACAAGGCCCACATTAAGGCGTTTCACCTCCTAGGGTTAGGTTTTTGGATGTGTATGGTTTCCATTGTTTCTCAATAATATATAGGCCTTCGAGCCTCATTGTAACACAGAGTTCAGAGGCATGTAGCTGCCACATCTCTTCTCAGAGATAAGCTACCAGCACTCTAGCTAGTTTATTTCCATTATGTATGTAAACAAGTTTCAGTTATTGATTCATGAAATGAAGTGTTATTTTTGCTGCATATTTGTTTCTATGGTTATTTGTGTATTCTGTTACGTTCCCGCATAAATTCAGATCAGTGGTATTAGAGCAATCGACTCTTTCTTGATCCTTCTTTGCATGTCCCCAACGAGGGCGGGGTATAAAGAGTTAGGGCTCGATCTGGTTGAACCTTTGCAAGATCCGCCTCACAAATCCCAATGGCCACCCATGAGGGATGAAAAGAAAGACGAGGGTGCAGAAGATCCCATCAAAATGTTGCTCGAGGAGGCCCTTGAAAAACAAAGGAACGCGATGATGGATAAGTTCACCCAGATCCTTCAACGACTTCCCACTGGTGGCACATCTGCATCTAGCAGCCACTATGGAGGTGCAACCCCTTTTAAGGTACAAGTAAACTTCGACATTCCCATATTTGATGGTCGAATATATGCAGATGGAGTAGATAAATGGTTGAATCTATTAGAAGGATATTTCTCGGTTCATGACTTTTCTGACCAGGAAAAGATTACCTTTTTCTCTACTCAAAGCCGCCCCCCATGTCAAGGACTGGTGGGAAACCTACAGTGAGAGAAAGGATGAGGAGGAACCCTCTTTGTTCTCGGCCGTACGCACTTGGAATTCTTTCGAAGATTCCATAAAGGGACAATATTATCCAGTGGGGAGATATGAGGACAAGTACATCCAATGGACTACGCTGTGGTAGCAAAGATATCAAGATGTGCATGAGCTGATGAATCTGTTCCATACCCTTCACACCAAGTTGGGTATCAAATATTTAGAGAACCATTTGGTGCTGAAGTACCGTAGTTTTCTACACATATACATTCAGGAGGAAATGGAATTCCTCAACATCTCCTCACTTGGTACGGCATATCGGTATGGTGCCAAAATTGAGCAAAAATTCAAACAAAAAAAGCAAGACTTTGTATCTACGAATCAAAAGCAAGGGAAAGGTGCCCCCAAACCGCAGAAGCAAGGACACAACCAAGGTATGGAAACTCAAGAAAACTTTCCAAAGCCACAAGCAAAGAGAAACACTGCAAATCCGAAGAAGGAAGCAGGAAAGTGGTGCGAGTTCCATAAGAGCCCCACTCACAACACAAGTGAGTATCGGGCTAAGCAGTCACTAGTGGCCGAGATAAAGGCTTCTGAATTAGATGCATACTCTGACACTGAATCAAAACCTAATAAGGGGAATGACAGAGGGAAGAAGATTATCAATCCAGATCCCAATGCCATCGTTGCCACCATGAAGATCCAAAAGGAAGAACCAGAATATTTAGAGGAGGAGGAGCATCTTTTCAACTCCCAGATGTGGGTAAAGGGTTCCTCGCTACAGTTCATTGTTGATAGTGGGAGCCAAAATAATTTAATTTCAGTAGAGGTCGTGAAGCAGTTGCGTTTTCCCATAGCACACCCGCAGCCATACACCATCGGGTGGCTTCACCAAGGATGAGATCTCCGTGTCAACCAGCAGTGCCGACTTCCCTACAGCATCAAGCCCTTCATCAATGAGGTATTATGTGATATTTCTCCTCTTGATGTTTGTAATGTATTATTAGGTCAACCATACTTATGGAAGTGACATGTTGTGTATGAGTCTCAGCCTCACTGTTATTATTATGTTGGGAAATAATTTGTACAGAATACCATAGGTACCACCCCCTATCGTTATCTCTTTGGTTACTACAAAACAATGCAGTAAGCTTAGTTCCAAAATCGGGAAGTTTGTTTTCTTTATGACCTTCCCTCAAAGCAAGAAGAATATCATTACCACAACCTTCAGACAGGGACCCTCCACACAACAACAACAAATGGAGAAGGTCGTGGAGGAGTATCGGGATATATTCACCTCACCCACCGGGGTGCCTCTCCACTATCAGGTCAAGCACCCCATCGATCTGACCCTAGGTGCATCATTTCCCAATGGACTGATCTATCATTGTTTTGTTCTGGAGAATGATGAAATCAAGAGGCAAATTGAGGAGCTTCTACAGAAGGGTCACATCTGGCCAAGTTCATCACCCTGTGGGAGCCCGGTCATGTTGGTATAGAAGAAGGATGGGACTTGGAGACTCTTTATTGACTATCGGACGTTGAACAAGATCACTATCTAGAATAGGTACCCGATCCCACGGATTGATGACCTCCTGGACCAGCTTCAAGGGGAAAAATATTTTAGCAAGATCGAATTAAATTCTGGGTATCACCAGGTACCGATCCAACCGACCGATGTGTGGAAGATTGCCTTCAAAGCCAAGGAGGGCCTTTTTGAATGGTTGGTCATGCCTTTCGAGCTGACGAATTCTCCTGCAACCTTCATGAGACTGATGGATGACATCTTGCGACCATTCAACAACTCATTTGTAGTAGTGTACTTGGATGACATCCTTATCTTTAGCCAGACTTAGGAAGAGCACCTCCACCACATCCGATAGGTCCTGCAAACATTGCGAAAGCACAAGTTATGTGCCAATTTGGACAAGTGCACTTTTAGCATGACCCAGGTTTAGTATCTGGGATACATTATTGATGAATGTGGGGTACATGTGGATCCAACCAAGATCCAAGTCATTCGGGAGTGGCCAACCCCAAATAATCTAACAGAGCTTCACAGCTTTCTGGGCCTTGCTAATTTCTACCGCAGGTTCATTTTGGGATTCTCTCATATCACTTGGACCTTGAGTCAAGTCACCAAGGGAGGAGCGGAAGAAAAATTCTTTTGGTTGGAAACTCAATAGAAGGCGTTTGTAGAATTGAAACATTTCCTATGTTGTTCCGCAGTGCTCACATTACCAGACTTGCAACAACCATTTGAGATCGAGACAGATGCCTCTGACTATGCTATTGGGGCAGTCCTTACTCAACAAGTGCATCCAGTGGCATATCACAGTCAGACACTGTCTGATACTGTCCACAAATATCCCACTTATGAAAAATAGATGTATTCCATTGTACAGGCTTGCTGACAATGGAAGCATTACATTTTGGGGAAGGAAATGATCATCCACACAGACCGCCGACCCCTGCAGTTCATGCAGACAGAAGGGAAGTTACAGAATGATCACCATCAGAAGTGGTCCACATATCTACAACAGTTTAATTTGAACATCAAGTACAGGAAGGGAAGCACCAATAATGTTGCAGACTGGCTTAGCCGACCACCAATCATGGTGATAACGATCATGCTCAACTCTTGTGGGAACGATACTTTTGATTGTCCTCTTCTCTACAAGAGCGATCCTGAATTCAGCCACACATACCGGATGCTCTTGGAGGGAATCCAAGTTCCAAGATTTCACCTCCAGGATGTACTACTGTGTCACATGGGACACCTTTGTGTTCCTTCAAGCGAGCATGCCAAGATGATTTGGGAAGTGCAATACAGTCGGGTCACTGGGCATTTCGGGGTCAAGAAAACAGTGGTAGTACTACAGAAGTATTTCTATTGGTCAAACCTTTGACAGGACATTGAAAAGTACATCTGATCCTACACTAACTGTGCCATTTCCAAACCATCCATCAAGAAGCAAGGCCTCTATACTCTGTTTCCTACCCCTAGTCGACCTTGGAAATCCATCTCAATGGATTACATGTCAGGCCTTCCTTCTACTAAGCACAGCAATGACTGTGTGTTTGTGGTCATTGACAGATTCTCAAAGATGGCCATAATGGAATCCTACAAGAAGAATATCACAGCAGAAGCCACTGCTAAACTCTTCTTTAAACGAGTGTGGGTACACTTTGGGATACCACAGTCTATAATCTCAGACTGGGATAGCAGGTTCCTCAGTACATTCTGGTCTATCCTATGGTCAATGCTAGACACCAAGCTCACAAAGTCCACAGCTTTCCATCCCCAGATTGATGGCTAGATAGAGGTCGTCAACAAGATGATCGTACACATTTTGCACATGTACAACTCAAAGCATCCACGCACATGGGGTGAGAGCCTCCCTTATGTACAACACAGCTATAACCGGGCCCTCCACAACTCAACCAATCACAGTCCCTTTTAGGTGGGCTTGGGATTCCAGTCACTATGTCCCATTGACGTAGCCATGCCATTTGTAGCTACTCAGGCTGATTCAGCTCATATCCAGTCTGAAGTTTCCAAGGAAAACAACTTCATTGACCGCATTCAGCACATTTTCCAATAGGTTCATGACATATTGGATAGATCCAATGCTAATTACAAGCAGCGACATGATCAGCATCAGGTGCAACACAACTTCCAGGTGGATGACAAAGTGTGGCTACATTTTCAAAAGGAGTGCCTCGTTGGATCCCACTGCAAGCTTTGCCCACTCTGATATGGGCCATACACCATCACCAAGGTTTTCGGGGATAATGCCTTCATGCTCAGTATTCCACCATTCCTTAGTCTGCACCTAGTGTTCAATGTTGACCGCCTTCGTCCCTACTTTCCACCTCTACTGCACACATCAGACGTGGCAGAACAACTCACACCAACAGAGTTAAACCTCGACTGCATGGAACAAGCCACTGCTGATCAGATTATGGACACACAGATCAAGAACACTTGCCAGCAGAAGATCCAGCTATATTGAATTGTCAAATCAAGCCAACTCCTTCACTAGGGAAAGTGGCTCACCAGGGACCAAGTTCAACAGAAGTTTCCTCATCTCATGGAGGAACTCAACGCAATGGGGACCATTGCTTCCTAAGGGGGGAGGAATGATCCAGGAGGATATTGGTGGCCACCCACCTGTTCCTCTTGGACCCCCACCATTGTTTCTTTCAGTTTTCCAGTTTCCTTAATTGTAGCACAATTTACTATTTTTGGCATTTTTCGGGTCCTAAACTTTTGGAGCCATTTTGAGGCCCTAAACGACATTTTTTTGGCATCGAATGGTCGAGCAAAGATGATTCCATTTTGGACTCAATATTTTTTGTTTATGGATGTAGTACTTAAACAGATCTTTCCAACAATATATCAGGTGCATCAAACGGAGGTAGTATGCTAAAGTTATGACCCCGGGAAATTGATGTACCAAGTTACCCAATGGGGCCCACATTAAGGCATTTCACCTCCTAGGGTTAGGTTTTTGGATGTGTAGGGTTTCCATTGTTTCTCAATAATATAGGCCTTCGAGCCTCATTGTAACACAGAGTTCAAAGGCATGTAGCCGCCACATCTCTTCTCAGAGATAAGATACCAGCACTCTAGCTAGTTTATTTCCATTCTGTATGTAAACAAGTTTCAGTTATTGATTAATGAAATGAAGTGTTATTTCCACTGCATATCTGTTGCTATGGTTATTTGTGTATTTTTTTGCATTCCTGCATAAATCTGGATCGTAAGTGTTGATGACTATGTGGTGAGAAGGGCACACAAGATATAAGATGTTGACCATTTGGAAGATTTATAAAGATAGAAATTTGAAGAAACCATCCAAATCTAGAAAGCATTGAAAAACATGAAACTTTGAAAAGCAGAAATTATGCAGAAAAGCACGAAATTTTATAAAAGCAGAAAGAAGAAAGAAGCAGAAAAGAAGGAAAACCACAAGAAAGGAAGGAAAGCAAAGAGAATCCAAAAAAAGAAATATGTTGCCGAAATCGTAAAAGCAATCCAAATCAGAAAGACAACAATGTAAGGAGAAAGGAAGGAAAAGGTTATAGATGATAAATTTAGTCAATCAGTATTCCTTCATGTGTTCGGTGACCACATTCAATGTATTTTGAATTCCCGTTCATTCCATTGAAGAAGGTCGTGAGCTCCTGTAGACATTTTTGGGTCATTTGATTATTGTCTTGAAAGATTGCTTCTCAAAGTTTGGGTGATGCCCCTCAACTAACTTTGGGTTATGTGCCCCATTACAAAGCTTAGTATAGTTATTTTCTCTCGAGTAGAATGCAACAAGTGAAGCCATTATAATTGAAAGTGAAGATATTATTTTCCATCCAGTATGTATGAAAGAGTTACAGTCAAGAAGAAGATAGCATCTTGATCATTGATAAGCATAATAGTTTCATCCTGTTAGAATCATACTTCTTGGGGGCATAGTTTGTGAGTGGTAGAAGTTGTGGTGTGTCTAGAATGTATAAATAATGTCATTCTAATGCCCATGATTCGAATTTTGGGGTGAATAATTTCTTTTCTTTTGTATACAATCCATCAATTTCTTTCTATATTGTAAAATCTTCATCTTTCTTGCAATTTTGACTAAAAACTAATGAAGAGAACTCCTTGAGTAACCACATGTGTTGGCTTTCTTGCACATTTTCTTAGGCCAACATTTTCTTATGCACGTGGTTTTTCTTTCCAACACATTGGTTTTGCAAAATGTTTTTTAATTTTGGGGCTAATAGATTGAGGAAAAATAATTATGAACTTAGCCACATTTACATATTCACCTTGAACTCACTTGTAAAAAACAAAACATTTTGTATATGGAGTCATTTGTTAGAATTTTGGACTTTTTGGCAAGTTTTTAATAGAAATCCAGTTATCTCCTTTTCTCAAAATCTAAATTTTGGAGTGTCCAAATCATTTTTGTGAATGTATAAATGTATTCAACATCCTCAAACACCCCAAGGGCACCAACATTATGCAAGTTTACAACTATCAAATGCTTTTTGAAGAATTAATCAAATTTCTACTGAAAGCAAAAAAGTTAAAAAAAAGTCTAACATTTAAACTAATACATTGTTTAGATATTCAAACTAACTAAATAAAATATACATCTTAATTAATAAAAAAAAATGGTTATGTAAATTGTTATATTCAAACCCACACAAGAAAAATTATGATAACCTAAGGTAATAATTACATTCTTAAACTACCACCACCACTATCTCCGTATAATTACATTCTTAAACTATCACCACCACTCCCTTCATATAATATGGACAAATTTATTACTGATTAACTATTCGAAGTAACCAAATAAAATATACATCTTAATTAATAAAAAAATAAAAAATAGTCATGTGGACCCTTATATTCAAACCCACAAAGAGAGAATTATGATAACACAAAGGTAATAAATACATTCTTAAACTACCACTCCTTAGACAAATTTAACCTGTTTAGGTAAGTTTATTGTTTTTAAAATCTTTCAAAGTCGTCAAGTGAAAATTTTAAAAAGAGGAACTTACCATCATTTAACTATTTATACGATTCATCATTTAACTATTTAAATGATTGTAGTGGTTTTTGGCCTTTACGGATTTTGTCTTTGTTTGAGTTTCTCATCCTCAATCTTTGAAGTACTTTAACACTGTTTGGTTTTGTCGTTAATGTTGTCAATTTACAATATGAATATCCAAACAAAACATGTTTGGAGCTCGAGAACAATGTAGATTTGAATGATATTGATGTGATATATGTCAAAATTTGTTGTAGATGTGAAAAAATGTTCTTAATATTTTGCTGAGTAGTATTAGGTATGAAAGAGGGTCTTTTAAGTTTGTATACCTATTCACACTTAAGGAGGGGCATGAGATATATTGGAAGATAACCTAGGAAACTTAGACACTATCAAAGTTTGTACGACCACTTACAATAGGTTAAGCAAGTTGAAAAAGCCACAATATTCAACACTAAAGTTATAGTGTTTTTTATTGTTTGAAGTTGCTTGTAATTGTGAAGTTGAACCATATTTGTAAGCCGGTGTAAGATCCACATCAATGAAATACATCAAATGAAAACTCATAAATGTCATACCTAATTCATCCATATGTCAAAATTTTACCATTTCCTTTGGTTGGATCAATTCTCTTTCATTATTGTTTGGAAATTATTTGCATTTAAATTCCTATCACAATGGACATGGAAAATTATATATTGTAGATTTATTTCTTACAATAAAACCTTCAAAAATGAATTCAAGGCACTCGCACGAAGTTGGTTCCACTTTTTAGTGCCACTTAATAAATTAGAAACACATTTCCAAAGTGCAAATCAAGAACGCATATGCGTTATTGATGGTACGTTTGGAATAACCCGAGCCCAAACACAAGGCTAAAGTTCGTAAGGAAGTATCGCATATGCGATATATTGCATATGCATTTTGTAAATGTTAAATATCACATATGTGATATTTAATATTTACAAAAGGCATATGCGATATATATCGCAAGTGCGATATATCACATATGCAATATTGAAAACTTAAAAAAAAAACAAAGCGGAGGTCGCAGGCCTCAAATTTATCATTTGCACAGTCGAGGATTGGGAGAGCGAAAAACCGCATGGGTGAAATAACGCAGAAGCGATTTGTGTTTTAGATTTTGGAGGTCAAGTTCGAGGTAGATTGGCTCACATGGTAGGTAAATTTTCTTGTCTATTTCAGTTAGTATTCAATTGTTTATTCTTTTCCATAATTTCATAGTTATTATAATTATTTTAAACAAATTTAATAAAAAAATTTGAATGAAATCAAAGAATGATTAAGTAAAAGAACTTGTATTTTTTTGTTTAAATTTTTACAGATAACAGAAATGAACAAGACAATGTGGAAAACCCACCACAACCTAACCCACAACCTAACCTAAACCCAGAGGGGGAACAAGATCGAAACTCACAGATTATTGCGTGTTTGGTGTCATTGAGGCGCCTTAGCTCATCTATTAGAGGGGGGAATCGTTTGAGAGAGTCTTTAGCCAATGCATTGGACACAATAATGAACATAATTACCGAAGCCCAAGGAGCTCTGTACAACATTAGCTCGTACAGAGAATCCAAGAGGCAATAGTACTCCGATGGATTGAGTTATAAAGACATCAAAGCCCTTAAAATTACAAAAGACCAATTATTTTCATTATTTTGTGACCCTAGCACCGGATTGGTTCCACCTACCAGTCGAGCACACATTTCCATAAACTGGTGCATTGAACCAAATATAAAGGCCAATTGGATGGATCGTTGGTATATGGTCTTCGATGAAGACCCTCATGGAATAGGGACATCCCATTTTATTTCCTTGGGAATTTGTATGCATAATTCATCTTAGGGAAACATGTTAACTACTTTGATCTCTTAGGCCTCTAGGGTGTTGGTCATGGGATACCCCAAGATAGGGAAGGGGCCAGGACGGATCCTAACCATGTGCCATGCCCTCCACGCACACCAAAACCCCCTCGGCTATATCTTCATGTGGGTCCTGTGATTGAGAATACACAGAAGGCATTATTTGACTTGGCAGATACATTGCTTCATCATGGAATTGATGTCCAAGTCATTGTAGACCAACGGGCAAGCACTTCTAAGGCAGGCCCATCTAAAGATTACACAGGAGATGCAGAGCATTTAGAGCATCATGTTACTCCACACCCTTGCACATTGTGTGGAGGTATATGCTATGGACCTGCTTTAGACTTCTAAGATGATGGATCACTTGACTTTCTAAGTAAAAATCATTACTTTCATATTATATTTTGTTTCATATCAAAATTTTCAATTGTTTCTCAATTTATTTCTATTTAATTATCTAACAAATTATGTGAACAAATATATAGCTGGTGTCCCATGGCACACCATAGTTGCATAGTCTGCTGATCAATGTTGAGAACATTGATGCGGCTGTCAATATTGCATATAGGTTTGCTTCTTCACCAATAAGGGTAAGAACTATACTTGTTAATTTGTCAACTTTATTTACATATTTATAGTATAGATTGTAACATTAAATACATCCTAATTTTGATACAACATGTTTTATGCAGGCCTCCCAAGATGAGTACATTGTATCTCAACCTATTCCCTCTCATGCAGAGGTAGATTCCCAAACATAGGTATTATTTTAAATATGCTTTTAATTATGTTTCACTTTTTTTTGGAAAAATCATTTTTCATCCATCATGTATATGTCTCGTTTTTTTTGTATTATCTGACATTGACATATGTTACGTTATGTAGGGAACCATTGAGATAGTGGTTCTTGAAGAGCACCAAAGCGAGGTTGTTGTCAACCCACCTCTTCCCCCCTGCCAGGTACATGTATGTTTCATTTTCTTTGGTAACATCATTTAATTATATTTTGTTTCATATCAAAATTTTCAATTCTTTCTCAATTTATTTATATTTAATTATCTAATAAATTATGTGAACAAATATACAGCTGGTGTCCCATGGCACACCACAGTCGCACAGTCTGTTGATCAATGTTGAGAACATTGATGCGGCTGTCAATATTGCATATGGGTTTGGTTCTTCACCAATAGGGGTAAGAACTATACTTGTTAATTTGTCAACTTTATTTACATATTTATAGTATAGATTGTAACATTCAATACATCATAATTTTGATACAACATGTTTTATGCACAGCTCCCAAGATGAGTACATTGTATCTTAACCTATTCCCTCTCATGCAGACGTAGATTCCCAAACACGGGTATTATTTTAAATATGCTTTTAATTATGTTTCACTTTTTTTGGAAAAATCATTTTTCATCCATCATGTATATGTCTCATTTTTTTTGTATTATCTGGCATTGATATATGTTACGTTATGTAGGGAACCATTGAGGCAGTGGTTCTTGAAGAGCACCAAAGCGAGGTTGTTGTCAACCCACCTCTTCCCCCCCGCCAGGTACATGTATGTTTCACTTTCTTTGGTAACATCATTTAATTACATTTTGTTTCATATCGAAATTTTCATTTCTTTCTCAATTTATTTATATTTAATTATCTAATAAATTATGTGAACAAATATACAGCTGGTGTCCCATGGCACACCACAGTCACATAGTCTGCTCATCAATGTTGAGAACATTCATGCAGCTATCAATATTTCATATGGGTTTGGTTCTTCACCAATAGGGGTAAGAAATATACTTGTTAATTTGTCAACTTTATTTATATATTTATAGTATAGATTGTAACATTCAATACATCCTAATTTTGATACAACATGTTTTATGCAAGGCTCCTAGGATGAGTACATTGTATCTCAGCCTATTCCCTCTCATGCAGAGGTAGAATCCCAAACACAGGTATTATTTTAAATATGCTTTTAATTATGTTTCACTTTCTTTGGAAAAATCATTTTTCATCCATCATGTATATGTCTCATTTTCTTTGTATTATCTGACATTGACATATGTTACATTATGCAAGGAACCATTGAGACAGTGGTGCTTGAATAGCACCAAAGCAAGGTTGTTGTCAACCCACCTCTTCCCCCCCCTCTAGGTACATGTATGTTTAGCTTTCTTTGGTAACATCATTTTTTTGTCCATGTAGTATATATGTCTCTCATTCACTATTTTATCTGAAATTAACATATGTTACTTTATGCAAGCCCCTAATGAGGCACTGATGTTTGAAGAGCACCAAATCGGTGACCCACCTTTGATGAGCCAGCAGGTATGTTTATGTTTCACTTTATTTGAAAACATCATTTTTCGTCCATGTAGTATATATGTCTAAGATTCTTTTTATTATCTAAATTTGACATATGTTATTTTACATGTTGATGACCCACCTATCACAAGCCAACATGTACATTTATGTATCACTTTCTTTTAATTGTGATTATAATGATTCAACATGTACTTTTTTATTTTTTTGAAATTGTCTAATTGTATCTTTATCCTTTTGTATGTAGCAACGTGAGTTTGATGAACTTGTACAAAAAGCGAGCTTTTTGGCTAGTACAAGTAGAAGTCCTTTTCTCTCGTTCCTAGTTAATCCATCCACTGGTTACACACCTCCTATGACAAGGAAGCAGGTAAGTTTATGTATCGCTTTCATTGTACGTTTATGTATGGCATTCCCTGATTTGATGCTTTCTCTTTGTACGTTTTTGTAGGTTTATGTATCGCTTTGACATATGTTACTTTATGCAGGAACCTATTGAGACAGTGGTGCTTGAAGAGCACCAAAGCGAGGTTGTTTCCAACCCACCTCTTCCCCCCAGCCAGGTACATGTATGTTTCACTTTCTTTGGTAACAACATTTTTTTTCCATGTAGTATATATGTCTCTGGTTCACTATTTTATCTGAAATTGACATATATGTTACTTTATGTAGGCCCCTAGTGAGGCACAGGTGTGTGAAGAGAACCAAATCAGTGACCCACCTTTGACAAGCTAGCAGGTATGTTTATGTATCTCTTTCTTTGTATGTTTGTGTATCGCTTTCTCTGATTTGGTGCTTGAAGAGACCCAAATCGGTGACCCAGCTATTCCCCCCCAAGATACATGTATATTTGTTGACATTGGCATATATATATTTTTTATGCAGCTTGATAGTGAGAAAGTGGTGCTTGAAGAGCACCCAATTAGGGTCGTTGTTAGTGAGGCACCATGACCCACCATTACTTACTCATGTACAGTAAGTAAAAATGTTATTTTGGTTTTGAAATTTGAACAAATGTACATAGAATTTTTAAAGGTTGGTAAATTAACTTACAAAATTTGGTTTTTTTTGTAGTCTCCACTAATGCAACCTATCCCTCTTGTTTAGCGATGGCAATCACCAGTGAGTAGTCGGAAAACAAAGCTAGACTTCTCCGAAGACATTGGCAATGGCAGCGAAAGGGGGGATAAGTAGAATAAATGTATAGGGGGGATACATAGATGTAAATTTTTGTTCATATACACATAGATGTACTTTTTGTTCAACTATTTTGTCTTATGGCCATGTGGCATGACAATTTTTGTAACATTATTTCTATACATATATAATATAAAGCAAGGTTCAAATTTATACATATATGGTTGACTTGATCTTGGAACACGATAAGTGTGGTTCACCTATGTGGTATAATGATATTTTTGGTTCACATGTGTGCTAACTTATGGATTTCCAATAGCTTAAAGGAAGAATTTACGACTCATCAACTTTTTACCATTATGCCTATCCTCAACTTTTTAACATCATAACCATACCATACACTAACAATCATAACACTATGTCATGCATGGATGTGTAATATATACAATATCATACCCTACAATACCCTATGATACTAACATCATACCATTCTAACATACAATAACATACCCTACAATACCCTATGACACTAACATCATACCATACTAACATACAATAACATACCTGTAACGTCCCTAACCCTCCAACTGGTGCAAAGGACACTACTATACATCAAACCATCCGGGAATCTAGCCCCATGAACATGAACATACATATATGTAATGCTGAAGCGTGATACTTAAAACATCAAACATATTACGAGGAATAATCATTCATATACACAACGGAAGCAAAACATATCAATCAATACTCATGCATATACAAATCAACATTTAACATGTATATCATCATTCATCAATAGTAAACATAATTTCAGACACAAGTTCGGAAATAATACTTATCTTAATAAGAGCTTGTTCCACAACCAGCTACATCGCTGCAACGTTCCACCCAACCATAGGCCCGCGTTCTCCTCAATCTCTTAGCAACGCTGCCACCCCTGAGCCGGGCATGATTCACCGAGGAATAAGGAACTAACAGGATTACACATAGCCAAAGATAACAACACGCCAAGGGTACACAGTTCAGCCAATCCAACACAGTTGGGTTTATCAAGTTAACAACAGATCAGCCAAGCCAACAAAATTGGTTTTATCAGGCCATCTAGGAGCTAGGAAAGGCTAAATGCCAACCTCATGATCTCATTGAAGAGATAAGGACACCTACACCAAAACTAGTCTAACTTCTAGGACACCCACACACACCCAACACAAGGAAATTAGTCCTTTCTCTACAACACAATCCCTCAGACCCTGATTCCCCTTCTTGTGCTATTCATGGGTTGTGGAGAATAAAGGCAACCCACTATCTCTGTCAGTGTGGTTCCCAAACACACTAGGTTTGTCAAGCACATCAGGCCTTCATCACCACTCCAATGCAGTCCGAATACCAACCACTGTGTTCATGCAACAAATTAGCAACTAGAGCTTTGATGGAGAAAAACAACCTCTGAATCGTTCTTGGCCCTATCGTGGCCAGAATGATTCAACGGCAATCTACAATATCCGATTTACAAGGAAAACGTAGCCAACAAAAGTGGGAAACAACAACCAATGAATAATGAAGATAACCATAGTCCACGATCAATAGCAAATGTCTGGACAACTACAGTAGGAATGTGAGCAGGGGAAAAACCGCCCTTAACATAAACAGGAAGAAAACATACCACCAAGGAAACCATGGAAATCCTTCACAGTCCAGAAATGGTGGAGACAAAAACCCATACTTCTATTTGAACAAGAGGAAGAACTTCTCTCTGATTAGCAAGGCGGTGTGTGAAAGGAATGGCAAAGCCTCACACAATGGATTGTCCCTCTTTTGACTTCACTCAACATGAGGAAAATGAACAGTCGATGGTGGGGAGAGTGGATAGAACAATCAGCTAATCACGTCGTGGAGAGAGTGTGAATGTGGTGGTCTTCTGCCAGCCAATCTCTGCCCCCAACTAACAACAGAATAACTAAGGTGGTGGTGAGCAAAATGTAGTGCTGACACATGGCTCTTCCCCCATGACATAAGGTTCAACATTCCCCTTCCTTATCCTTTGGAATCATGCCCCTTCTCAAATTAATTACAGTGAACATAGCTGGTTGGGTTATTTTATTAAAATGCACATTTACATGATGTCACAATTATGATATATGCTATATGTCCCGATATACCATCGATGACCATTCCAATTTGAAACAAAACATAAATAAATCAATGGTGGGGCCTTTGCCCTTATCTCCTCACCATGATTATTTACAACATATGTATTAATGAAAATAGGATCAAAACTGAGGTGTTCCATTCGCCTCCCCCTTCAATGGAACTATCCTCAGTGCTTCACAAAATTTGAACAAAAATTATACACTGGTACCGCCTCAGTGTTCCGTGGGATTGAACAAAAATGGATTTGCCAATTGCATGGCATCCTCTAGCTCCCACGTAGCCTCTTTAGGTCCATAGTGATCCCATTGCACCTTTACCTTCCCTATGGATCGGTTCCAAAGCATTGTGGCCTTCCTATCGAGGATGCACATTGGCTCGATTCGGAACTCTCCCTCATTTTCCACCTGAATCACATTTCAATTTATCACATGGTTAGGAGCATGTACATATTTCTTAAGAAAAGAAACATGAAAAACATTATGAGCTCTAGTACTAGCAGATAATGCAAGTCTATATGCAACATGCCCTATTCTTTCAAGAACTTCAAACGACCCACAATATCTAGGTGATAGCTTGGCACAACTTCCAGGATTCAAGGAAATTTTCTTTGCTTTCACTCTGAGGTAAACATGATCCCCAACACTAAACTCTCTGTTCATCCTATGCTTATCTGCATAGCGTTTCTGTCTATCCTGTGCTTCTTTCAAATTTTGCCTGATCTTTACAACCTCTTGCTCCATTTCCTTGAGTAGTTCTGGTCCAAGCACAAATCTGTTCACTGGGTTATCCCAAGTCACTGGTGTCCTACACCTTGATCCATACAAATCTTCATACGGACTCATCCCCAAGGATGCATGTTGTCCATTGTTGTAAGCAAACTCTACCAAGTGTAAGTAATCTTACCACTTGGTTGGTTTGTCCATCACATACATGCGAAGCATATCTTCAAGCACCTAATTAACTCTTTATATCTACCCATCTGTCTGAGGATAGTATGCAGTGCTGAATTTTAACTTTGTGCCCAAATATGCAAACAATCCCTTCCAGAAATTGGAAGTGAACTTGACATCTCTGTCAGAAACTATTTCCTTCAGCAATCCATGCAATTTGTAAATCTCCTTCATGAATATCTTTGCAATGTCATCAGTCTTGTGCATAGAATTCACTGGTATAAATTGTGTTGCTTTTGTCAACTTGTCTACCACAACCATGATGGAATCATGTTGTCTCCAAGTCATCGGCAATCCTGTAATAAAATCCATGGAAATAACTTCCCATTTCCATTCTAGGACTGGAAAAGGCTGCAACAAACCTGTTGGATGTTGATGCTCAACCTTTACTTGTTGACATTTCATGCACCTTGAAATGTATTCAGCCATGTCCTTTTTCATTCCTGGCCAAAAGTACTACTTTCTAGCTGTAGCAATTATCTTCTGATATCCTGGGTGACTAGAGTACAGAGCTTGATGGATTTCATCCATAACAATTCTCCTCAAATATGCTACATTCGGAATATAAATTATTGCTTTATAAGTGAGAAGTCCATCTTCTTCCAATTTATATCCCTCATACTTCTTCTCAATACTTTGCTGCTACAATTTTTCCTTTACTTGCTCATACAATTCATCTTCGGCAACATGATTAACAAACTGTTGCCTCAAATTTGATTGGCAAATACTAAAAGATGCCACATGCATTTTCTGTACCTTCTTGCTAAGTGCATGAAATACCTTGTTTTCTTTTCCTTTTATGTGCCTGATTTTGAAATCAAGCTCACATAAAAGTTCCAGCCATCTCACTTGCCTAGCATGCAGAGTAGGATGATCAAACAAATACTTCAGTCCACAGTGATCTATTCTAAGTTCATATCTTCTACCCATTAAGTAGTGTCTCCACATATTGAGAGCATGTACTATGGCTGCAAGCTCTAGATCATGAGTGGCATAGTTCTTCTCATGCTCCTTCACCTTTCTTGACTCATAACATATCACGTGGTTGTCCTGCATAAGGACTCCTCCAAGCCCTTGTCCACATGCATCGGTACATATCAAAAATTATTTCTCTGGGTCTGCAACCTTCAATATTGGTGCACTGGTGAGAAGATTCTTCAACAGCTGGAAGCTTTCTTCACACTTCAAAGTCCATTAAAAATTTACTCCCTCTTTTTCAGAGAAGTGATGGCATGTACAACCTTGGAAAATCCTTCAATGAATCTCCTGTAGTATCATACAAGTCCCATAAAAGATCTAATATCTGTCACATTTCTTGGAGTAGGCCAATTCATAATGGCTTCAATCATCTCAGGGTCTACTGATATACCCTCTTATGAGATAATGTAACCCAAGTACTGAATTCTATCTCTGTAGAAGTCACACTTGCTCAGCTTTTCATACAGCTGATGTTCCCTCAGCACTTGCAATATCGATCTCAAATGCTCTTCATGTTATTCCTCATTCTTAGAATAAACAAGAATGTCATCAAGGAAAACAAGAACAAACTTGTCCAAATACTTGCTGAAGATGTTGTTCATAAGGAACATAAATGTAGATGGTGCATTTGTGAGACCAAATGGTACCACTAAAAACTCATAATGTCCATACCTTGTCCTAAAGGTTGTCTTATGAATTTCTTCATCCTTGATTATCACCTGATGGTAACCAAACCTCAAGTCAATCTTGGAAAATACCTTTTCTCCTCTCATTTGATCAAAGAGGTCGTCAATCCTAGGCAAAGGGTATCTATACTTCACAGTAACCTTTTTCAACTGTTTTTAATGAATACATAACCTGAGTGTACCATCTTTCTTCTTCACAAACAAAATCGGTACTCCCTAAGGAGACACACTCGGTCGGATATACTTCTTTTCGAACAACTCTTGCAATTGCATCTTCAACTCTAGCATCTCCGGTGTACTCATCATATAGGGTGTATTGGACACTGGTGCTACTCCTGGCATGAGTTCAATGGTGAAATCAATGTCCGTCTTTGGAGGAAGCCCTGAAATTTCATCAGGAAACACATCCTTGAATTTTTGTAACACCTGATAGTCCTCCACCCTAGGAGTCTCATCTCCTGTTGGTTCCAGAATATGAGCTGCATACAACTAGTAACCTTTCCTACAGAACTTCTTCAACTACATTGTTGAAACCTATCTTACTGAAATTACCTTCAGAATACGTTTCACCTCTACTGGGTTTCCTTCTTCATCCATGCATTCAAAAGTCTTGTTATAACAATCAAGCTTCACTTGATGAGCTTCTAACCAATCCATTCCAATGAGAATATCATAGGAACCAAGGGGTAGAACATTCATATCTACACAAGTGATCAATCCATTCATAACCAACGGACACTTCTCTACCAATTCACTGACCCTTCTCTTAGTCCCAGTGGCCAGCTGAACTAACCAAGGTTTCCTATGCGTGTCCTTCTTAAAAGCACAAAGCTCCACTACTATAGGAGTAATGTAACTGTGAGTATAACTAGGGTCAATCAAAATAGAAATAGAGTGTTCAACAATCTTACCTACAACTTCAACCACAATTGACTAGTGATATGTCTGGCGGTCCTCCAGTGCTGCATAAATTTTAGGGACTGCTCTTACTACTTGACCCACTATTTCTTCTCCTTGAATGTTATAAGTTGGTCTTGCACTTTCATTCTCAAGTGGACAATATCTGCGCAAGTGAGTTCCATCACATTTCCAACATTTGAGTGGACCTTTATTCTGATGTGGCTCTTTAGGCTTTCCGCCTGTCACTCCAATGGGATTACTCCCAGCTTGGGATGGCTGCTTCTGCTGATTTCTGAATCTAGAAGGTTTGAAACCTTTCCTTCTTTGGTCAAACTTCTCGTTCTTCTTGTCCTTCCATGCCTTATGGTAATCAGGTTTACCTTTCCTTTGCTCATAGCAATATTTATCCTTTCTTATTGCTTCTTCTAGAGTTCTTGGTTCATAGAACTCAATTCTATCTTTGTAAGATTTATTCAATCCACTTAGAAACCGCTGGATCTTCACTTTTTCATCTCTGATGTACTGGACATACCTCAACAATTCCAAAAATGTATTTGCATATTCATCCATGGTCTATTGTCCCAATCTCAGCTCATGGAATTCCTTGATCTTGTAATCGTAATACCTGTCAGAGAGGTATTTCTGCCTAAAATACTTCTTGAACTGTTTCCACTTCAGTTTCCTTTCACTGATCTTCTTTAATTGCTTGAAGTGTTCCCACCAAATGGATGCTCTTCCATTCAGATTGAATATGGCAACTCTTTCCTTCATGTTTCCTGAATAATCCTGCACTTGAAAGTACTTACTTATCCCAAGAATCGAAGCTTCAGCTTCCTATCCCATCTTTATCTCACCATCAAATGTAATAGGTTTAGATTTCCTAAATTCGTCTTGAGAGCGATCCCTATGGTGCCTTCTTATTTTATTTTCATGAGAAGATCAACTTGTATCCGCGTTGGATTCTTCAAAGTTAGATGATCCACTGGAAGTCCTTCTTCTTCTCCTGGTGCTACTCTTACTGCCTTCTGGTCTTTATGTACCCCGTCCAGAATCTATATTTTTCTTCAAGTGTGTCAGACTCTGCAATATAGCAGCATTCAATTGATGCTGCTCTTCCTAGGATTTAACCAAGCTCCTCATGGTGGCTGCAACCTCGGACGGTGTCCCCTAGAATCTCCTTCCATCAGAATCTATGTCATCATTTCCATTACGAGAATTTTCTCCCATGGCATCTTCTGCTCACTTGTAAGAATCTCGAGCATCATATCCATCATGGGTTCTCATGACTGAACCACCTCTTGCTTTACCACAATGTTCTTTCTGGAGTACTACTCTTGGAATTTGTCTATAATTCCGCAATGTGTTAGTAACAAACTATTAGATGCATGTCATTAATATAAAACCAAAACTACTTACCTTCCTCTTCTGGAAATTTATAAAACACAATTTTGCTTAAAACAAATTTTTTCTCTCTCTTTCTTTTCATCCTTGTGACCGCTGATAATCTGTTGAAATATGCTGAAAACCTACTCAAAGACAGACGAAAACTGCTTGAAAAATTACTGAGAAAATCCTTTGAAAATCCCAAATTTCCTTAGGCCCAATCCAACCTCTTCCTAGCTATCTTTATGATTCTTCGATGGTCAAACCAACTAAATTTATGATCTGCACCGGTGATCAAATCGATTGTTCATTGGGTGCACAGTCCATTAAGTAGCCGCAATAGTGGTAAGTGATCCTCCTTCAATTTTCACAGTCATCTATCGGCAATCGGGCCTACTATCCATCAAGTGGATAGTGATTTGAACTATTGCAATGGTGGGTTTATGATCCCTTGATTCCTTCCGATCGACATCCTGATCGTTAATAATTTTCCGATGGGCTCATACTCTTCAAAGTTTTTTTCTAATCGGGTCTCTTCCCTGCTAAATACCCAACATTTCAGTGGTTGAAACTTCCAATTTCTTCTGCTGCATTGACGAGTTTCTCATCTAATTCTTTCTGCCGTATCGGGCCTGCAGTGGTCTACTGTCTCGAGTCTCATCGGTGATTCATTGGTCTAATTTCGTTCGCCATATCAGTGCATAATAATTTATTTCTCCGAACATCATCAGTGATGAATTAGACTAATGGTTGCGTTGGTAGTCAGAGGTTCTACGCATCGGATGGCTAGTCGTCGAGCTTTCCGTAGTGGCAACCAACAGCCTTCCCAAGTCTTCCACAGCTCACGACTTTGTTGCTGGTCGGAGCGACATCCTGTTGTGGCGTCGGACACCTAGTCCTCTAGACGTTTGCAATGATAGTTCCACATGCATTAGCTCTTAAAAGTGACATCTCTATTCATTTCCGATCGATGATCGGATCCGTTGTTTCATCGGAAGGGATTAAACCCCCATACATCCGCAGTGTCAGCACTCCCGAGCACTAAACGCCACCGTAGTTATCGTAACCATAATTCACTAATAGCTCGGCATCGGTGTGTGGAAGGCTAATACATCAGCAAAATAGTTGACTAAGCAGCCGCAACTATGGTTCATGTTCATTGAACCTTTTCTGATCGGCGATCCAATCCACTAATATTGCCCAATGTTTTATTCACTTAGGAATTTTTTTGCAAATTTTCCTTCTTTGTCTTCCACCGTGTCGGCTGTCAAAGCAACTATTCGTCGGGAAGATAGTCCATTACATAGCCACAATGGAAAACACATCATTAGCTAATTCCTGTTGCTGTTCATCGGTGATCAATACCACTAATGTTCGCTGATCGCCGACGATTTTCTTGCCTTAGAAAATTTTTGAAAACTTTCACTCCGTCGTCGTCATCGGCGGTTCAACCAAATAACTTTTGGCGATCCTTCACCTTTCTCCCACCATCGTATCGGCTCAACCATCTCTTATCCAACATCGATGAAATCAATTGTTCATTTCCGATCAGCGAGCTGAAGCACATCAGTCATCAATAGTCGAAACTTTTCCTCGTCGAGAGGCTAGTGCTCTAGGCTTCCACAACGGCGGGTGCGCGAACCACTAACGTATTTCGATGGCTGATTATTTCATTACTTAGAGAATTTTTTTCAAAAATTTTCCATTGAGTCGGCTGCTAAAACGTCTTTCCTCCACAGTGTCGACATTCGGAGGCTCTATCCATCAGAAGGATAGTCCTCTAGCTGACCGCAACGACGATGCTCAATCAGCTAAGCATCATCGATCCATCTGTCTAAGCTTTCTAATGTGCCGATGGCCAAGAAATTTCTCTGATATTTGTTGGGAAAAAGGTAACCTTCTTCTGCTATTTCGTCTTTCATGGCCCATTCAGGTCCATGCTGCAACCAGAGCTTTGATACCACACTGTAACATCCCCGACCCTCCGACCGACGAAGAGGACGCTACTATACATCAAATCATCTGGGAATCTTGCCCCATGAACATGAACATACATATATGTAATGTTGAATCATGATGCTTAAAACATTAAACATATTACGAGGCATAATGATTCATATATACAACGGAAGAAAAACATATCAATCAATACTCATGCATATACAGATCAACATTTAACATGTATATCATCATTCATCAATGGTAAACATAATTGCAGACACAAGTTAGGCAAGAATACTTATCTTAATAAGAGCTTGTTCTGCAACCAGCTACGTTGCTGCAACGTTCCACCGAACCATAGGCCCGCGTGCTCCTCAATCTCTCAGCAACGCTGGCACCCCTGAGTCGGGCATGATTCCCCAAGGAATAAGGAACTAACAGGCTTACACATAGCCAAGGATAACAACACCCCAAGGATACATAATTCATCCAAGCTAACACAGTTGGGTTTACCAGGAGAACAATAGATCAGCCAAGCCAACAAAGTTGGGTTTATCAGGCCATCCAGGAGCTAGGAAAGGCTAAATACTAAGCTGGTGAGCTCATTGAAGATCTAAGGACACCTAAACAAAAACTAGTTTGACTTATAGGACACCCATACACACCTAACACAAGGAAATCAATCCTTTCTCTACAACGCAGTCCCTTAGACCGTGATTCCCCTTCCATTGCTATTCAAGGGTTGTGGAGAAGAAAGCCAGTCCACTAGCTCTGATTGTGTGGTTCCCAAACACACCAGGTTTGTCAAGCACATCAGACCTTCATCACCACTCCAATGCAGTCTGAAGACCAACCACTGCGTTCATGCAGCAAACCAGCAACCGGAGCTTTGGCGGGGGAAAACAACCCCTGAATTGTTCTTGGCCCTATCGTGGCCAAAATGATTCCACAGTGATCTACAACAGCCAATTTACAAGGAAAATGCAGCCAACAAAAGTGGGAAACAACATCCAATGAATGATGAAGATAACCACAGTCCATGATCAATAGAGAATGTCTGGACAACTACAGCAGGAATGTGAGCAGGGGAAAAATTGCCCTTAACATAAACAGGAAGAAAACATACCACCAAGGAAACCACGGAAATCCTTCACAGTCCGGCAATGGTGGAGGAAAAAAACCATACTTCTACGTGAACAGGAGGAAGAACGTCTCTCTGATTAGCAAGGAAGTGTGTGATAGGAATGGAAAATCCCCACACAATGGATTGTCCCCCTTTTGACTTCGCTCAGCGTGAGAAAAACGAATAGTTGGCGGTGGGGAGAGTGGCCAGAACGATCGGCTAATCACATCATGGAGAGAATGTGAGCGTGGTTGTCTTCTGCTAGCCAATCGTTGCCCCCAACTAACAATGAAATAACTAATGTGGTTGTGAGAAAAATAGAGTGGTGACACATGGCTCTTCCCCCATGACGCAAGGTTCAACATTCCCCTTCCTTATCCTTTGGGATCATACCCCTTCTCAAATTAGTTGCAATGAACATAGCTGGTTGGGTTATTTAATTAAAATGCACATTTACATGATTTCACAATTTAATATATGTCGTATGTCCCAATATACCTTCGGTGTCCATTCCAATCTGAAACATAACATAACTAAATCAAGGGTGGGGCCTTTTCCCTTAGCTACTCACCATGATTATTTACAACATATGTATTAATGCAAACAGGGTCAAAACCGGGGTGTTACAATACCATAACATAACATACTAACACACAATAACATACCCTACATTACCCTATGACACTAACATCATACCATACTAATATACAATAACATACCATAACATAAAATACTAATAATATACCATAACACTAAGTCATGCATGCATGTGTAATATATACCATATCATACCCTACAATACCCTATGATACTAACATCGTACCATACTAACATACATCATACCCTACAAACCCTAAATTGGTTGAAGTAAACCCTAGTTCCATCTCATTATTTGTCAACCGTAGTGATAGCATGCAAAGTGGTGTTCATGAAGGCCTAGTTGATTTCCAATTTGTACATGGCGATGTGTTTCTAGTTCCCTCTCCTAATTTGCAAATTGCTCACTAAACCCTAGTTCCATCTCATACCTTGTCAACCCTAGTCTGAGCATGCAAATTGGTGTTCATGAAAGCCTAGTTGGTGCATGGAAGTATTGGTGATCATGTGTCTCTAGTTCCCTCTCCTAACTTCCATGATTTCTCACTAAACCCTAGTTCCATCCCATACCTTGTCAATCTTAGTTGGTGCATGCAAATTGGTGTTCATGAAAGCCTAGTTGGTGCATACAAGTATTGGTGATCATGTGTTTCTAGTTCCCTCTAACTTGCATGATTTCTCACTAAACCCTAGTTGGTGCATGCAAGTTGGTGTTCATGAAATCCTAGTTGGTGCATGCAAGTGCTGGTGATCATGTGTTTCTAGTTCCCTCTCTTAACTTGCAAATTGCTTACTAAAACCTAGTTCCATCTCATACCTTATCAACCATAGTTGGTGCATGCAAATTCATTTTCATTAAAGCCTAGTTGGTGCATGCAAGTATTGGTGATCATGTGTTTCTAGTTCCCTCTCTTAACTTACAAATTTCTCACTAAACCCTAGTTCCATCTCATACCTTGTCAACCCTAGTTGGTGCATGCAAATTGGTGTTCATGAAAGGCTAGCTAGTGCATGCAAGTATTGGTGATCATGTGTTTCTAGTTCCCTCTCTTAACTTGAAAATTGCTCACTAAACCCTAGCTCTATCTCATACTTTGTCAACCATAGTTGGTGAATGCAAATTGGTGTTCATGAAATCCTAGTTGGTGCATGCAAGTATCAATGATCATGTAAGCCTAGTTGGTTTCCGATTTGTACATGGCAATGTAATTAAATGTATATTAAACTAAAAACATCAAGAAATGTAAATTTCAACAACTGGAGAGCTTGTTATTTTCCAAATGTTATTTGGTGGTGTCTAAAGACACCATTCTTGGTGCCTCCAATGTGTCGTAGATGGTGTTTGTATCCTAGGCACATGAATGGCTACACCTTAGTAACATCATAAGAAATAAAAGAGAACCAAATGAAAATGTGCAAACATGATTTATAGATAACTCACCCGAGGTTGTACGATCATGTTTATAGTGTCCAGTATCCTCTGAATAATATTATGTATATGAATGGTATCTGTCAATCACAGGTTTAGTACATTGGGAATAAAGTAAGGATAAATAATTGAAATTGTGCTTCAAAATTCACTTTAAAGGTTAAATAACGCACCTGGCAATGCACTCATACAAGTAGGCCATCTGGATGATCTCTGTTGCTGATGGTGTCCATAAATCTTTCGTGCCCTATATGAGGTAGCAAGTATCGTACATGTTACCTATTTTTGTGACCAAGTGTACGCAGCTTGATGTTTATACCAACTACTAGGTTGGTGAAGTGGTATACAATAGCTCGTTTTCTATAATCCTAATATACATACCCACCCTTCCTTTTCTGTTGTGCTGCAAGTGTCAAGTACTCCCCTTTTATAACCATTGAGCTGGTTGGGAATTCAATATTTTCATCATCTACAATAGGTTCTAGAATGGTTTGTTTCCCCTCTAAGCAATGTGCCAACCAATAGTCAAAACCCCATTCATTATTTTTTGGTGCAACCACTGCATATATCTGACCTATGAAAGGAAATAGGTCGATTTAACAATACATTTTGTAAATAAGGTCTTGCATTTCTAATTTCTACATAAATTAAATTCTACGTAGGTCAAGTAAACAATACATAAATGCATTTTCTTATTTAGATACTACTCATGTACCTACTTGTATGAGATCCAATATGTGATCATAGTCTGTATAAATATGTGTCTGATCATCTTCCAAATGGTCTATTTCATTAACCCTGTTGAAATTGGTGCCAAGTGTCACTTGATCCCATGTATCAATCCCATTCACCGATGCTATAGGAACTTCAAAAGCAAGCCTTCAATCTTGTCCAAATTTGTAGGGCCGAGTTGTCTGAGCTTCTAATTGAATGAAACTATCGATTTCCATGCACTGTGTTCAGCCGATGTGTTTGTGATTGGTCCACATTTGTCACCTCCCAGAATATTCTTTACACTAAGTGTTTCCTTGTTGCTTGTTCTCCCATGACAGATGCACACCATTCGACTATAGATGCAGTGTCTCGAAGGCGAGCACCTGTAAACTTCATCTTTTCCCTTAGAAGGGAAGTTTTAATGCATGCACCAGCACCATCGTGCTCTCCTTTTCCATGACCAGCTTCAAATTAGTTCCATACATGTGGCACCTTGTATTTTATTTGCAACAAACACAACCATTCAAATACACATGCATTCTTGAACTGTCCAGCACAACCATCTGACTAAATGAAATGACGATAAAATGGTATATCCATAGCTATCATGTGATCATAGAATAATTCAAAGCAATGTTGTACGTAATGGATGTTATGGGTCTGGTCGTCACTTATGTATAAGTGACTTTCTTTCAGTATCACACATTTCCCTTTATTGCTATCTTGCCCATGTTGATACATGATATGCACCATTATGCTCACCTGATCTGAGTGATGGTATTGACTTTGAATTTCATTTTATGGTTGTAGGGTGTAATTTTCTGCAAAGTCAACCACTGATAGTATTGTTCCGAGAAGGAAGGTGTCCCGACATATTCTGAATTGCTCATCTTGCCACCGTGTCATATCAACATGTTGAATGTACTGTTGGATCTTTCCACGAAACTCTAGAGTAAAATCACATACTCAAACCTGGTACATGAATATTAATATGTCAATAAACCACATAAAAAAATGTGTACATGAATATTAATATGTCAATATTCAACAATTTACCTGTGAAGTCACCAATTTAATCTTCCTACTTTCTTTCCCATCATTTAGCTGATATGTCTCATACTGATAGTTCTACTTCTCGACAATTGCATTCCCGAATGCTTGATCTTCACTTTCATGGATGCAATCAAACCATAATGATAGCCCACCACAATTGTTGCAAGAACCGTCTACACATTGTTTTAAGTAATGTGTCTTCCCATCTTGCCTCGGACACATTATGCTATGGATGAAATCTCTAGATGACATTGGCGGTACTGTACTTGAGCATTCCTACACATGGTTAGGATGCAAAAAATGACGTATATGTGCAATTGTATGTTAATATAGGTCAAAATCTATGGTATCTACAAAAACAAGTGTTCTGGATCCTATTGATTCTAACATACCAAGGCTTTCATTTTTCAAAAGATCTTTGCCCAAGCCTTAGCTCTGCGTGGGAAACTTTAAACATCTCGAACAGTTGAGTTTGTGTCATGTCAAGATAATGTTTAACATTAGGTTTAGTGTTTCTAGAACCCCTACAATGTTTTAACACATCCTTCATGTTAGAGGAAGGCCTAGTGTTATCATGCCAAAATGTTTGCACTAGGCCCTTCACTGCTTTGACTAACTTCATGTCTTCGCAGGGCAACCTACCGCTAAATGGCCATAATGTTTCCATTTGTCCCCCTCTACATCAAGGTTGTCTCTTCTTACTGAATATTTTTTCAGTGTCTTTGGATGTAAAGGAACAATTTGCAATGTGCATTTAAGTAAACGACGTTGTCTTGTGGATCTACATACAATTGATTCAACCAATACATGACAAGCCACATTACAGTCTTGTGAACGATTTTTTTTACCAATCGATGTGAATGTAGCAGCAAGAGATTTATCAATGTGATTACTTGATTCGATATTCTTCATTGTTGTTATGCCTAAATTTCTTCTAACAGTTTCCATATTTATAGATTTAAGCAAAGCTAAAAACAATTGGCATTTACCGGCTTCGGATTTGTTATCAAAATATTGTTTCATTATTTGAGAACAATGACGAAGGATAGTGCGTTTAGTCACGTTACCTTCCATGGAAGTCAATCCGCTCTCATCCACTTGTATTCGTTTAGGATTTCTCTTTCGTTTTGATGCAAAATTTGTTACTGTTTGAAATGCTAGAGTGACGTTTACATCCACTACAGGCTCACAACTTCAATTAGGAGATTGAACCACCGACCATGGTTGTTGATGAGTCACATTTGCATCGGGAGTAACATAATTATTGAACTCTTCACAAGATTGTCCATTTACTAATGGATCAATAATATCGACTTCCATATAACCAGCTTCCTTTAATGTTGCATTATATTCCTCAACCTCTACGTCAGGTATTTGTTGAGGGGGAATGGGAACTATTTTCTCATGTAATGAATGACGATGATTTCTTGAATCTTCCCTCTTTTTTTATTTTTTATTTTTTGCTTCTTCCAGTGTAAGCACCTTCCTTGCTGACTTTCGTCCTCTATTACGTACATTCCCCATTGAAATCCACCGAAACCTATACAAAACTATGGAATTATGTAAGTAATGATAAAAAATTGCGCGTTGAACATTTCTTTGTGCGTGGGTTCAGACGAATTATGTCTTTTGCTATAGTAAACCTGGTCCATAGGACGGAACCCAAAATTTTGTATACAACACATATTGCATATGCAATATAACGCACCTCCGATATATCGCATATGCGATATTGATAGAATGCTTTTTAATGAACGAGCAGGTTTTTTACATGTTCTCCAAAACGCATATGCGATTTAGTGCATATGGGATATATCGCATATGCGATTTAGTGCTCACTGAATATATGCAATTTACATTTATCTACGCTTATGAAGATGATGATGAACAATGATGGTGATGATGAGGAGGATGATGACTATGATGATGATGATGAGGATGAGGGTGATGATGATGATGATAATGATGAGGAGGAGGAGGAGGATGAAGGTGATGATGATGATGAGGATGAGGATGAGGATGAGGATGAGGATGATGATGATGAGTATGGTGATGATGATGAGGATGATGGCGATGATGAAGATGATGATGAAAAATGATGTTCATGATGAGGAGGATGATGACTATGATGATGAGGATGAGGATGAGGGTGGTGATGATGATGATGATGATGATGATGATGATGATGATGATGACGATGACCATGCTTCAGATGATGAGGATGAGGGTGATGATGATAATTATGATGAGGATGAGGATGATGATGATGATGATGATGATGATGATGACAAGGATGGTGATGTAGATGAGGATGAGGGTGACAATGAAGATGATGATGATGGTGATGACCATGATGATGATGATGAGGATGAGGGTGATGATGATGGGGATGATGAGGATGAGGATGAGGATGAGGATGATGATGATGATGATGATGGTGATGAGGATGAGGGTGATGATGAACAATGATGGTGACGATGAGGAGGATGATGACTATGATGATGATGATGAGAATGAGGGTGATGATGATGATGATGAGGATGAGGATGACGGTGATGATGATGATAATGATGAGGGTGATGATGATGATGATGAGGATGAGGATGAGGGTGATGATGATGATGATGATGATGACCATGATGATGATGATGAGGAGGAGGAGGAGGAGGAGGAGGAGGAGGAGGAGGATGGTGATGATGATGATGATGATGACGATGAGGATGATGATGATGACGATGAGGATGATGATGGTGATGATGATGATGACGGTGATGATGATGATGATGAAAAATGATGATGATGATGATGATGAGGTGGATGATGACTATGATGATGGTGATGACGATAAGGGTGATTATGATGACGATGATGACAATGATGATGATGAGGAGGAGGAGAAGGATGATGACTATGGTGAGGATGATGAGGATGAGGGTGATTATGATGATGATGATGACAATGATGACGATGATGACAATGATGACGATGATGAGGATGAGGGTGGTGATGATGATGATGATGACGAGGATGATGATGGTAATGATGAATACGACGATGATGCACAATGATGGTGATGATGTTGAGGACAAGGATGATGGCTATGATGATGATGAGGATGATGATGATGATGATGATGATGATGATGAGGATGAGGGTGATGATGATGATGAGGAGGATGAGGGTGATGATGATGAGGATGAGGATAAGAGTGATGATGATGATCAATGATCGTGATGATGAGGAGGAGGATGACTATGATGATGAGGATGAGGATGAGGGTGATGATGATGATGATGATGATGATGACCATGATGAAGCTGATGAGGATGAGGGTGATGATGATGAGGATGAGGATGAGGAGGATGATGATGATGATGATGATGATGATGGGGGTGAGGGTGATGATGATGATGATGATGATGATGATGGCCATGATGATGATAATGAGGATGAGGGTGATGATGATGATGATGAGGATGAGGGTGATGATGATAATAAGGATGAGGGTAATGATGAAGATGATGATGAACAATGATGGTGATGATGAGGAGGATGATGACTATGATGATGATGATGAGGATGAGGGTGATGATGATGATGATGATGATGAGGATGATGAGGATGATGATGATGATGATGATGATGATGACCATGACGATGATGATGAGGATGAGGGTAATGATGATGATGATGAGGATGAGAGTGATGATGATGAACAATGATGGTGATGATGAGGAGGATGATGACTATGATGATGAGGAGGAGGAGGATGATGACTATGATGATGATGAGGAGGATGAGGGTGATGACAATGATGACCATGATGAAGCTGATGAGGATGAGGGTGATGAGGAGGAGGAGGAGGAGGAGTTGGAGGATGATGATGATGACGATGATGATGAGGATCAGGGTGATGATGATGATGATGATGATGATGATGATGAGGATGATAATGATGAGGATGATGAGGATGAGGGTGATGGTGATGATGATGAGTATGGGGGTGATGATGATGACGAGGATGAGGGTGACGATGAAGATGATGATGAACAATGATGGTGATGATGAGGAGGATGATGACTATGATGAGGATGATGAGGATGAGGGTGATGATGATGATGAGGATGAGGAGGATGATGATGATTAAAAGAACATGATAACTATAACAATGTTGATTAAAGTCACCTATCGCCTATCGACAAGTCATCATTAGCGGTTTGCAGTGAGAGTGTACGTTGATCCATTGTTACTCATTCCGGCTTTTTTACATCCAAAAGAGCTACCAAAAAATCATTCTCATGACTTTATAACGTCCTTTGAGAATTGACATAATTCAATCTTCAATCTCTCTGTTAATGTTGCAAATTTTCCCTTGAAATTGAATAGATTGAAGGACGAGAGAAATCATTGTTTTCTTAGACACACGGCCCATGGCTTCATTCACCACCCTATTTTCTTGGATCCATAGCCCATGGATTAGTTCACCGCCCTATTTTCTTGGATGCACAGCCCATGGCTTCGTTCACCATTAAAAAGAGGAATTATTTGTGTCCATCATAGTGTTGTCTAAATGGTATTATAATGGGATAAGGATGCCATTACTCCTTTTTACTCTCGTACCAAATTAGTTAAGAAAAAATGCATATGCGTTATAGCTTATTCATATTGCATATGCAATATGAATAACCTATAACACATATGCGTTATTTTAAAATTAAAATAATTGGTGGGAATAAGGTTTGGAATTAAGTTTGGAAATAGCTTTGGACTACCGAACCTATTGGCTAGGACAAATAAACCAGGGCTATTGCTTGTCTTTTAGAACTCTACCAATATGCTGAGTTTAGATGGCATGTTTTGCTATGACATACACAATATTTTTTAATGAAAATATAGGATATTGTAGAGTATGATCTTATGATTCTGATTATGTAATTTTTTCCTTCAAAACTATGTTTTATTTATTTATATTTATTTTTCTAAATGACACACGTTGGTTTTTGAAAATACATACATCGATTGTTTGTTATATAAATTTTGATTTCCATCACCATTTCCCAACAAAACTATAAGGTGCACTAGAGGAGATCAATCTCTACGATATTATATTTAGAAATCAAGGATTTCATTAATTTTTGCCCCTAAAGTGTTGCACCTGCACATAAGGTTTTAATTTCAAGCTTTTGTGACTTCAATAATTAATAATAATACAAATAATTCATGAAAAATTCTGAATAAATAGTGTTGCACTAGGCCCATATGTCCTTCATATGTCTGAAATATTTTATCCCAAATTGACATCATTTACCTCATATATTGTTGCACCCCCACAAACATATATGTTAAGATGTGCTGAAAATTTGAAAACCCACTTTCACAGAAAATAATTTTACAATCATTTACAAAAATTTTCTCTCCATAAATGCTATATATTATGAAATTTGATTCAATTTCCTATCTTTTCTCTTTTTACTTCATCTTCAAATAAGTTAGGGAAGTACCCCTAATTGTCACCTAAAGTCAGATTTTTTTGTTTATTCTAGTATTATGTGGCATCTAAAGTGTCTTTAAAGGAGTCCATGATTGTGCATGAGCCCTTCACATATTTAAGATACAAAATTGCAAACCAATTCTTTAATTCCTCTTCAGTCACTATGATGTGGCATTTGTGTTCGTGACACTTTCCATCATAGTCCTAGCATGAAAGATAAACTAATTAAATTCCTAATAATTATTGATAAATTTGTTGATAAATTTCAAAAAAATGTTTAATATAATATTCAACACTTGGTTGCTCTCCATGTCATCCTTTCTTTGATCATCCTACTAGACATATTTTGTTAAAATAACAACCTACATGCTTATATATATGTCTACATAGTGTTTTCAAATAATCACCTTCATAGTGAGTGGAAATAACTAATCGAAAATGGTCTGCAAAAAACTATGCCTTGCAAGAGCCTCATGAGTTACCTATGAAGTCGAGGCCCATAAAAATTCACAAAAAATTATCTCATTACACTCAGACCTTACCACACCCCCCAAAATGAAATGCTTCCTCACTATCCCATCCCAAGAGAGCATTATTAGGGATATCTCCCAACGAGGGTATTTTTTAAGGATTCTAATATTATACTTAAGTATAGTATTCTAGGCAATTCTTTTGGATTGAAAAAACATGTTTATAGATAGGTAGGTGAATATTATATATGAAACATAAAATTAGCACTGAAATGTAGAAAGTTTGCCAAATATTATGATAAAAAAATGTTTTATGTAAATATTGGCAATATTAGACTCCATGTAACAAATTTATTATTTGAGAAAAACCCAAAACATAGCCAATTGGGGAAATTTCACCACTAAAAATTGCCCTACGAGTCCCAAGCCAATTTACTATGTAACTCCTAACTTAGTTCAACACCTTCACTCAAGGAATAATACCCCCTCCCTTATATAAGTATATATCACAAACTACAAAACTAAAGAAGATTCCATTGTGAGTGTTATATCGTGATTGATTAAGAATCCCACAAGGTTAATTTACTCAATTACAGGAGGAGCAACCCCAAATATCACTCCATCCCTTATCCTATTTCTCTATAGATTGGACATTGAAATTGATTGGATTCATCAAACACATGAGATTCATCATATTACTTGATAGTTGAATCACTCATAATTTAATTCATAGGTGAGTGGATTAAGAAACTTATTTCTATATTCTCCCTATATTGAGTTTACAAATTAATAAGTTTTTTGTTTGTTTGTTGCAATGCCCTTTGACTTGCTCGATGAGAGAAACCAAAACCCAGGGAAATATTAGCCGTCAAAATGACGTGAAGATCACACCTGGCATGGGCCGCACCAACCCTTAGCATGTTTGGATGTAGATGTCGCCTCCGAGGAGCAATGGGTTTTGATCTCGGGCCTCCTTGAGGAAAGAAACCCATCTTAACCATTTTCTCTAGCAAATCTTGATGTTTACAAAGTAATATAACCAATGGGGATACGATGAAATGTAGTGGTCCTTGTGAAAATGTGAAAGTACAAATAGGTGACAACAATCTCAAAATATATATGTTTTCCATTGACATAGGTGGTTGCAATATACTTATAGGAATTGAATGGATCGATACTTTGGGCATATTACCATGTATTTCAAGGAGCTATCTCAATTTTAATCAGGTCAAGCACACATATCACCTCAATGGAATTAGCTCTACTTCTCCTAAAATTACTTCATTATATTAAATGGAGAAACTATTGATAAAAGGCCACCCATGTATCATTGCTCATTTGAATTTTATTCAAGTCATGGCATGCCCACACTGAATATTCACCTTGTCTTCCCATAGGTTTTTGAGGCACCAAGGGAATTACCTCCATGCCATAAGGAACGTGAAATTGAATTTCCCTCAATCACACATAGCAAACCCCTAAATGTATGTCCTTATCACCAACCTATTGCACAAAAAACTGAAATAAAAAATACAATTCATAAATTATTGGAGTCCGAAATCATTCATCCCAACACAAACCGTTATTCGTCTCTAGTGGTTATGATCATAAATCAGGAAAGAGCTTGGTGCATGTGTCATAATGTATGTCCTCTCAAAAATTAACCATAAAAATTAAATTCCTTTTTTCCTACATTGGGGATCCCTTATATGAGTTGCATGGAGCCAAATTATTCACTAAAATCGACCTTCACTTGATCTATAATTGAAAATAAAGATGAAATATGTGGACATACCTATGACATCCGTTTACTCTCATGAGGGTCATTATGAGTTGTTAGCCATTCAATTTTTCCTTTCCAATGCCCCATCTAGTTTTTAAATCCCCATGAATAATATATTCTCCCCTTTCCTCTACTAGTTTGTCCTTATTTTCTTTGATTATATATTGGTCTACAACCCCACCTAAGATAGCCACCTCAAACATTTTTCTCATTCATTGCAATTACTTTAGGATCACCATTTATTTGTAAAATGATCATATGTGCTTTTGGGGAAAATTAGGTTGAATATTTGGGCCATATTTTGAGTGAGGATGGTGTACAGGTGGATCCAACCAAAGTGGAAGCTATGTAGAACTAGACATTCCTCAAAACCCCCAAGACCTTCAGAGTGTTCCTCAACATTACTAGATGCTAACTTAATTTTGTGCACAATTATGGGAGGATTGTATCACGTCTTACAAAATTGCTAAAAGACAATGCCCTCTCCTACAATGAGACAATGAAGTAGACCCTCACCTCCCTATAGGATGTAGTGTTTACTAGGCCTATGTTATCCAATATGAAATTCATTAATGATTCCATATTATAATGTGATTCCTCTCTTTGTGTCCTAGGAGTAGTCATACTACAAAATGAATGACCATCATCCTTCTCCAGTAAGGAGCTATGTGAGTAGAAATTGGGCAAGTCCACCTATGAAAAGGAAATGATGGATATCCTTATTGTATTTGATACATGGTGACCATACTTAATCGAATAATGTTTCTAAACTAAAATAGACCATCATATCCTCAAATATTTTTGTGAACAATGATTGTCCTCACTAAAGTAACAAATATGGGTCATTAAGATATTCAGACATGATTATGATATCATATATAGGAATGGTTGTGATAATATGGTGTAATATGTTTTGTCTACGAAATATGAAGAAGAGGGTTCCCTCTTCACCTTGTCTTAACCAATTCCATGATGTATTAATAAAGCATAATAGGAGTCGCTAACCCAAGACATAGTCCAACACCTCATCAAAGGGATACAAAAATATCAAAACCATATGCACATATATAAAGAGAACAAAAACATTTTGGGGTGTAAAGAAAGCATCTTTATCACCTAGAGGTGAACCTTAAAAACACAAATCTTATAGGAATTGCATTCATCATTAACAACATGGAACTTGGGGGTTGATTAAACCTATGAATGTATTAAGTGTTTCACCCCTCACACTTGTCAATGATACAAGATTTAAATAGTGAAATCACTTATGCTTTGAATGGAACTCCCATACCGCACAATATTTGAATGGACATGTCTATGCATTTGATTGTTAGGATTCCTATTTATGTCCATGAGTAACAACATGTGTTGGCTTTGTTGGCTTTTTTGCACATTTTTTGAGGCCAACAAATTTTTATGCACATGGTTTTTCTTTCCAACATATGGTTTTGGAAATTGTTTGATAATTTTGGGGCTAATAGGTTGAATACTAATAATTATGAACTTAACCACATTTGTATATTGACCTTGAACTCACTTGTAAGAAAATATTTTGTTTACATAGTCATTATTTGTTATTTCTCAAAATCTAAATTTTGAAGTGTTTAAATCATTTTTTTGAATGCATAAATGTATTCAACATCCTCAAACACCCTAATGACACCAATATTATGCAAATTTACAACTATCTTAATGTTTTTTTAAGAATTAACCTTAAAATTTCTATTATATGTGAAAAACAAGCCACACAAAAAAACAAAAAAATTAAAAAAATCAATGTACTCAAACTAAGGAAATAAAATATACATCAAAATTAATAAAAAATAAAAAATGGTCATGTAAATCATTACATTCAAACACACAGAAAAAATTATGATAAACTATATAATAATTACATTCTTAAAATACCAGCACCACTCCCTCCATATAATATTAACAAATTTATTATTGGTCAACTATTCTAACTACGAAATAAAATATACATCTTAATTAATAAAAAAATAAAAAATAGTCATGTGGACCGTTATAATCAAACCCAGACACCTAAAATTATGATAACACAGGGTAATAATTATATTCTTAAACGACCACTCCCTCCATATAGTATGGACAAATTTAACCTAATTTAACCTATTTAGGTGAGTTTATTGTTTTAAAATCTTTCAATATCGTCGAGTGAAAATTTTATAAAGAGGAACTTACCATCATTCAACTATTTATACGATTGTAGTGGCAGAGGCCTTTACGGATCTCGTCTTTGTTAGAGTTTCTTATCCTTAATCTCTGAAGTCCTTGAACACAGTTGAGTTTCGGCTTTTCGACCTCTACTGCTCGGATTAGGTTTCTTTTCTGCTAATTACCATTTCATCTCTGTCACTGTTTCCCTCTGTTGCAATCACAACAACAATATGAGAACCGATCTGCTCAGCCCTTCTACTAGACCCCGCGGTCGTTACATCACGATCCCCATCGATGGCCCATCCAGTCATCTCGAGCCAAATTCAGATTCATGAATTACTCACAACCATCTTCCTTCAGGAAGGAATCTGATCCAGCAACCTCCATCCCATTATAGTCCTAGATCCTGCGGTCGCTACACTGCCCAACCGTCGTTACCCTGCAGTTCAGCGAGTACGCTACTAGAGTACCTGCAATCCGTAGCGGAGAACTCTAAATCGAAGAATCTCATCACGATCCCCATCGATGGTCCGCTCAATAATATCCAGCCAAATTCAGTTTCAGGGACTGATCCTCACCACTATCTTTCTTCAGATGACAATATGATCCAGCATCGTCCATACCTTAACAATCCTAGACACCGCAGTCGTTACAGTACCAAGCACCGGTCTTTACCCTACGGATCAGCTAGCTCGCTACCAGAGCACCATTCGGTAGCTCCGAACCCTACATCAAAGAATATCATCACGATCCCTATCGATGGTCCGCCCAATAATTTCGAGCCAAATTCAGATTCAGGGACTGTTCACAACAACCTTTCTTTTGTCACTAGTTTGATCCACCATCCTCCATCCCACACTGATTCTGAGGTTGTTTCGGTTCGTGCCATTAGTTCCGAGTCAGCAACTGGAGGTGAGATTTTCAACAAATTACTCGCTGAATCTACGACGATGGGTGACGATACCACTACCATTCAAAGTTCGGTAAGCTCGAAATTTTGTTTGTGGAAATATTTCCTTGCAATTTCTGTTTCTTTTCCCTTTTGCTCCTTCTCCATTTCTACGAAACGAAAATTTTACACGCTTCTACATATTTGAAATTTCTCCATAAACAATTTATGCACAGATTGTTGCTGCCGAACTCGTCAAAATAGCAGAAAGTGTGAACACCACGAAGAACTCCACAGAAGGTGAAGACAAATGTGAAAAGGAGTAAGCTACCGACGCGACGATTTTGCCCAGCGGCAATCGTCGCGCCGGCTCTCCGGCCACCGGACCGGCTTTCCTTCCCTCGCCGGCCCCGTTCTCCTACCGTCGCTGCCACCCAGTTCGTCACCCTTCCGTTGCCGTTAGCCCCTTCGCCGTCTCCTTCCGTCCGTCGCCGTCACCATCGCTGTTGATGCAATTAATTTGCCACCTCCCCCTTCTTGCCCGAAGATTCAAACAACCATCCCGCCTCAAGAATGCTCTGCCTCTGCTGGACGCCTCCTATCTGCGCTCGCACGGAGAGAAACAGAGATCAGAAACGGCTGCAAAGGAGTAAGATTCAAACTTTTGCCAAAAGTTGAAAGTTGTTTTCATTAACTCCAGAAGAGGAAGCATAATTCAGTTGTTTTTATTAACTAAGAATAGATGAGTTAATGGTGAATCCTTTGTAGCCCACGGGCCACTACCCTAGCGAGTGCACTGTGGACAAGTTCCAACATCATGTACGCCTCATCAAAAGTGTGGACAAGTTCCAACATCATGTACGCCTCATCAAAAGTGCATTGTTGAATTCCTTCACAAATGTTCCTTCGTTGATCGTTAATGATTGATGAATTCATATCCACTCAATCCTCACACACTCATCAACTCGGCAGCTACAGCTCTATGAAATCATGAGGAAGAGAAGGTAGTATGCATTAGAATATTTTTTCTTTCAGCCATCGATGTTGGATTAATGAAGATCTCATGGATTGGTTCCTCCTATTCTCCATCAGCAGCGTTATTGGGGCTTGGGATCTCAGTTTGGTCTAGCGTGGTTTGTCACAGCATGTTTCTTTAATCCATGCTCTGCATCATAATGGGGAGAAAGCTCAGGACAAAAGATGAGTTGGTCGCCAGCTCTCAGTCTTGTTGAAATTCTCTTTCAAACAGGGAGTCTGGTAAAAAGTATGTTCTAGGATAGTCTCATATACATAATTGGAATTACCACTTGTATGAAGTTAGGATTTCTCTATTTTTTGTACTGGTATCACTCAATAAGTTGTGTAGTCTCTGATGGGTTTCGATTTATTGATTTCCAATGTTTTGGATTTTGAAATTTTTAATGTTTTTGAGGCAGATCCTCCAGAAGTGGAGTGGATTCAATCCAATGACACACTGGGCATGGCTAATCTAAAATACATTTCCATGGTTATGCAGTGACTTCATCTCTATCACATGGTTAAACAATGCCAGACTGTAAGACGAGAAGAATTACTGGTTTGTAGATGGCTTCATGTCACGATTTTGATTCATTATAATGTGAATCTAGCGACATATAAAATAGCACTTTGCTTTTTAAAATGTATAAAGAAATCATTCCAACAAGGAAAATATAGTAAACCATATCTCATCTCTGTAGTTGTAAGGGATAGAGGTTCAAGCACAAATGTATCAAGTATTAAGTAAGGATAAAAAGCGTCGTCTAGGGAAATAGGTGTCCATGAAAGTATGACAAATATTACTTTTATCATTCTTGAAATGAAAATTTCCAAAAGACAATCAATATAAAGCAAGAATCCATGGAGTCTACTCGGACATCAAATATTGGGTCTCATTGCCCAACACATTTTAGGGACACCTCAAAACACAAAGATGCAATTTATGAATTCATGGAAGCTGTATCCTGTGTCTACCATGGAAGGAAGAGTGAAGAAATTGTAGAAACTGTTGGTTAAAGTTAATAAGCTACATTTGATACTAAGAAACGCATGCTAGAGGCTCTCATTCCATTCCAGTCTATTCAGATTTTGGTCACAGCTATATAGATTCATCTTCGTCTCCACAATAAGTGCTATTAATTAAGTAGCTTTCATTTGGGATGGATGGTTTTATTAAATAATTGTCTTAGTTTTTTGATAGCATTTTTTTAATGTAGAGATGGGGTTTGAAGAAATCTCTACCTCTAACATTTCAGAGATCTAGAATTTCAGAAAAGAATGTTTCATATCAAATTGCATAGCTTTACAATATCATAGAATGCTATCAGATTTGTTATTTTGGTTCCATGTTAACTAAACTTTGAACTTGGGAACTTGGTCTTAAACGTGACACTCCATTTCAACTACTAAGCTACATTATAAGTGATATAAATTGTGGTGTTGGTACGCTAATGCCTTGCTCCTCATAGTCGATTGGTTCATTGTTTACAGCTGGCTCTTCACAGTCTATTAGTTCATGGGATTATCATATGGGGTTGTATTAGCTTTGTGGGCTTAATACTCAACTCAATTCTTGTGCTGAGGACTCGGGGGTTTACCAGATCACATACAAAGTAGAAGAAGAAAGAGAGGTTCAATCCATGTGACACAAATATAATTTAGGAAGAAGTTTATACATGTGTACAAATTTTTTTTATAATGAGTTTTTCTTTTCCATGGAAAATTTTGTAAGTATTTTCTTATGATTGCCTTTCAAAAGAAAATGACTTTTTTAAGTTGAAATTAATGAAGCTTAATGAGATGTGACTTCTCTTTTTGATTGCAAGTGTTTGAAGTAGTTGGATACATATATCATAATCTTTGCACTTATTTTTTGTGGTACAATGGTTCTTTAGAAGGTTTTGGCCCATTTCACCAAACATTCTGAAAATTCAATTTTGTATTAGAACTTATAAATTGTTTTTGGTCTCCAAGAAACTATTTCTGTCTTTGTCCTCTTTTCTTCCCCCACATGGTTAATTGCTTTGTTGTATGTAAATGTTTTACTTCTCAATATCATTTCTTGTGAATCCCTGCCAAAACATTTATGGGGCAGTGAGACAAGTACCTCTGTGCTGGTTTTGTATTGCTTTTTCATATTCTTGCCAGGTGAAGTATGTATGCATTGCAGAAAGTGATAGCCTTGTTAATCTTTGAGAAGAACACCGAGATACTTGATTTCTTCTTTTCCTAATATTTTACTGTAACAAATGACTTGTTTTTTCATGCAGAAAGGCAAAGGATTGAAAACAATTTGCATTGATAACCTATAGGTAGGCACCTGGAATTGGATTCTTAATATTTCACTTGATGCTGCAGGTTATCTGATTGAATAATGTTCCCAATGCTGGTGATGAGTTTGAAGCTGCTTGTGAAAGAGCAGAGGAATGTGCTATTAAGTTAAGAGATGCACGGATTTCTGCTAAGGCTGGCGAGGGAAAAGTCACTCTCTCTTCCCTTGCTAATGCTGTTGCACAACACAATGAGGCTAGTGTAGAAAGGCACCAGTTGAATATTGTTCTAAAATTTGATGTCTAGGTATGTCCAGGTATGTCTAGATATCCTTGAAGTTGACTTAATGGCAAGTATTCCATACAGATGCTGAAATTGAGTGACAGATGGAAATTTCTATTGGATATTTGCAAATTGATATCTATTTGTAGATGATTATTGACATCATAAAATGCAATAAAAATGCATGTTTATTGGTAAACATGCAGTGTCTCTTGCAATGATTTTAGTTTAACTATTATATCAATTTGTATTGAAGGCAGTTCTTATTTTTATCCAATTGTCATATGCAGGTTGAGAGTGGAGATAAAAACTCTGTAGTATCTATGTTCCCACGAATCATCTCTATATTGGTGACATTTTCCTCGTTAACTCTAAAGATATCATTCGACCAAACTTATCTGTTCGTGAAGGCATAGGTTGGTAGAAACACTTTTTCCTCTCATTATTGTTCATTATGTGTGGTGTATATGTTTCCAATGTATATTTCATCCTTATTTGGACTTTGTTCCAAAGATCTAGGGATGATACTTTATTCTCTTCCTTTAACTATCCAAAACATGTTCCTGACATGTTGTTTTATGCTATAGTTGGTCCTAAATGAACTGCCCATCCTAACTTCACTCGGAATATGTGCTGATTTTATATCCTAACTTCACTGGAGACATGTGTTGTGATTTTGTATATTGTACATCTCTAGCAATGGGAAGTAAGCATAGGAGGAAGGAGAAGATTATTAATGTGGTATAGAATCCCAATATAGGGATATGGCACTATAATAGTTATACTTACAATTATTATAGTCATCACTTAGATAACAACCACAAGCCAAAGAGGGCACACAGGACATGACACTGAAATGACCGACGATGTTAGTGTATAGTGAGGGAGGATGCTTTCACATCAATATGGGGATTTAGACTCCAAAGCCAGCTTCTGGATTGGAAAAGCTTTTGGTGGGGTTAATGCCTTGTAAATCACCTGTCTCACAATTTCCATGCACGTGGGATTATTTACAACACACATCTGACATACAAATGTGCACAATTAGGAGACTATTAAATTAATAGTGAGGAGCGAAATCCCAACATAAAGATATGCCGTTATGGTAGTAAGACTTGCAATTATATAGACATCACATATATAAAGTCATTCTTATTTTTTCCAAGGAAAATCTTGTGGGGAGACCTAGGGGATGCTTCCCAACATTCATGGATGGCATACTTGGTAAATCTGTTTGCTTAGTTTTGTGCCTTTAACCCAAGGGGGATTTGAACCAGGCACCTGCTGGCACAGAACTAGCCAAATGCCCAGCAAACATCGGCAACAACCTGTTGATCTAACCGATTGGGCTATATATAAAGTCAATCTTCTATTTTCACTGATTATTGTGAATTCTTTTTAGTTTTATTTTATTATTATGGATGAATGTAACTGTGCTAGCAGTTATTCTCTTAACTTCAACTATTATCAATCTTTCTTAATTAGATAAAATGTCAATTTAGTAGTAATTTACTTACTAGCATGTTATTCTGGTATAATACGGTGTCTAAAGTGTAACTGTAATGGCAACCTGTTTTGTTGAACCTTGTTTTTGGCATTCAACATTCGCTGGTGCGATGAGCAGTATCTGGATTTACTATAGTGATAATTACTATGTTCATAGAAAAAACCATGGAATACTTTCAATGATGAGTATGGAGCTGATACTACGAAGCCCCAACATTATTCAAAGTGCATTCCCCTGGGAGGCTTTTATAAATATCTTGATCATCATCAAGCAATCTTTATCAAGGCTTTTTAACCTAGGTTACAACAATCTTAACCGTTTGAGTCTTTTCTTAACTTTTCATTTTGGCAACTGTGTTCTTCACTTTTCATCCCTGAGAGAAATGAAAAAAAGAGCTTGTAAAACATAAGAGACCATGTTTATTGCCATTGGAGTGCATTATAAATAGTTTGATAATTATTGTATCTTGAAATAAAAGCACTCTGTAATTTGCCTTTTCAACTATCATTACAAATTTACAACAATCTTGGCCCTTTGACTCTGTTTTCACCTTTTTGACTTTTGCACTTTTATTCCTAACTTTATGGCATCTGCATTTTTTTCAAGTTTCAACTTCGAGAATATGTTCAAATAGGAGCTTGTGAGAATGAGAGAATGTTTAAGCAATATCTGGGATTTTGAAGTCTTTTGCTAGATGAAGAGATGTGTAATCATATGTTTTCTTTTGTAATGGAAACCTGTTTTGTTGAACCTTGTTTTTGGCATTCAACATTCGTTGGTGCGATGAGCAGTATCTGGATTTACTATAGTGATAATTACTATGTTCATAGAAAAAACCATGGAATACTTTCAATGATGAGTATGGAACTGATACTACGAAGCCCCAACATTATTCAAAGTACATTCCCCTGGGAGGCTTTTATAAATATCTTGATCATCATCAAGCAATCTTTATCAAGGATTTTTAACCTAGGTTACAGCAATCTTAACCGTTTGAGTCTTTTCTTAACTTTTCATTTTGGCAACTGTGTTCTTCACTTTTCATCCCTGAGAGAAATGAGGAAAAGAGCTTGTAAAACATAAGAGACCATGTTTATTGCCATTGGAGTGCATTATAAATAGTTTGATAATTATTGTATCTTGAAATAAAAGCACTCTGTAATTTGTCTTTTCAACTATCATTACAAATTTACAACAATCTTGGCCCTTTGACTCTGTTTTCACCTTTTTGACTTTTGCACTTTTATTCCTAACTTTATGGCATCTGCATTTTTTTCAAGTTTCAGCTTCGAGAATATGTTCAAATAGGAGCTTGTGAGAATGAGAGAATGTTTAAGCAATATCTGGGATTTTGAAGTCTTTTGCTAGATGAAGAGATGTGTAATCATATGTTTTCTTTTGTAAGAAAATACCTTTTAGTCATCTCAATGATCTTTATATTTGTTCAGGATTTATGGTGTCTCATATTCTTGGTTCTTATTTTTCTCCCTTTCCTGTCAAATGCAGAGATTGTTGTATATGTGGGTATGTCTATGCCACAAGTGATCTCTCCTTTGGAAAGGGCATTGGTGATAGTTGACAGAACTCGGATGAACAGAGGATGAAGTTGGTGTTTGTAATGTTCTTTTGTTAAACATATATTTTCTGTTTGGAAGATGTATATCCAGATGTTGAGCTTCCATTTTTGTAGAAGTTTGTTCCCTTGTATTTATTAGAATGTGATTGTTGAATTGGTTAGATCCATGTTTTATGGAAACTAAAGGAACATTACTTCCAGTATGGAGTAGGACTGTGAAATGACACATTATTGGCTGCAAGCAATTCTTTCCGAGTGCATTAGAGGACTAGCAAGCCCATTAAGGATGATTGCGAGACTCACAATGAGTAGATTGGGAAAAATGGTAAGCGGGATGAAGGGATTGTGAGAGAACCAACAGTTAGGAGAGACGAGAGATGACGTTGAAGGTCAAAGATTGAAGGATATTTTACAGACATACCACGACTCACAAATGTGAAGGGAATTGATAGAATAGCAGGCTCCTAGATGAATCATGAGAGGAGATGAGTCATGTTAGCAGACCAGGATCATAACAGATAGGGAACCCAACATAGAAAAACATGAGCAGGTTTGTGACAGGTAACCTGGCATGACAAAATGTCCATCACATTATCCAATTTCCATCATGAGTAGAAATCGTCTAGCAGGTTATTAACAGGTTCATGCCCTGAAGAAGGTTTTTGCAGACACTAACAGGCTTGAAGTTCCCTAGTTTATTGTAGTTGAATAGAGCAGGAAAGAAAAGAACTGCCTGAAAAAAAAAAGATGTCTAGGGCATCAATCTGACACCCAATGAGATGTGAGCTTGAGAAATGAAGAAGATTTGCAAACTGCTAGACTTCTGAAGAATTTGTGGAATCCTGAGAAACAAATGTTGAGAGAAGAACAAAAAACATGGTTATTGTAGACCCTTGTATATGGCAAGAACAATAGAGCAACAACCATGATTTTGTGTTGTATAAGGTGCAAGGCATGTGGGATTTAGAACTATCAAAAAGACCAGAGCATGATA